>CAUOFW020002797.1:0-43660 GCA_963454935.2 Ilex paraguariensis
TTGAGTAATTCAAGCATTCCTCATGAATGGATTGTCCTTTCGGTTCACTTGGATTATCAATTGTAATGAATCCCACCAGCTAACCTAAGAAGTTGTTGTGTGATGGTTTATATACATCAGACCTACCAGTTGACTTGCCATAATATGGAAGTTAATTGCTGTAACATAACATTTCTAATATTTGACCATATAAAGCATAGGAGATCCTTAAACTGAAGGATATTGTTTATATTACTGTCTTTACACAATCTATCTGCAAACATACATTGAATTAGACTAGTTATCAATCTAAGCTCACATCACAAGCTATCTCATGCTATCTTAGTTAAAAACCACCAATTCACTATTTTTATTTTATTTCCTAAATTATTAAAATTCTTCATGGGATCGATACATGGACTTAAATCGAGAAAACTACAATTTGACCACTTATACTTGGGTATATAATTCAAATATCAATCACGAAATAGGTTGAATCAATTACAGCTTCACTCCTTTACCATACCTGACCACTCCCCTCTTAGGAATCACCTTTAAGGAGACGTGATTTCCAACCTTAAACTCTAGAGTCACTCCTGCCTCGTTAGTGCAGCTCTTCTCCTGGCTTTGAGCCATGAGAAGACATTTTCATTTCAAGTCCTCCTTCTTAGAGGTGTCTCTAAGCAATTCCAAACCCATAGAGGGTATCTTTCTAACCTCTGTCCAAAAAATTGGAGAACGACACGACCTCCAATGAAGTACCTCATAGGGTGCCATCTGTATCCTTGTTGGGTAACTATTGTTATAAGCGAATTTCACTAAGGGTAAGTGCTCTTACAAGAAACCATTGAGGTCAAGGACGCATGCTCGAAGCATGTCCTCAAAAATCGGGATGGTCCTCTTTGAGTGACCGTCCTTTTGCAGATGAAAAGTTGTGCTCATCATCAACATAGCCCGCTGAAAACTCTTCCAAAAATGAGCCATAAACCTGGGATCCTAGTCTTATACTATAGATACGGGTACCCCATGTAACCATACTATCTCTTGTATGTACAACCTGTAGAATTCCTCTGGTGTGAAGGTCATCTGCACAACGAAAAATGTGCCCACTTTGTGAGTCAGTCCACTATCACCCAGATCGCATCATGCCCCTCGTGATGTCTAGTCATAAAATCCATAGTGACATGTTTCCACTTCCATTTAGCCACCTCTAAAGGCTAGAGCAACCCTACTAGTCTTTGGTGCTTTGCCCTAACCTGATGACATGTGAGACACCTACTAATAAAGTCTCCAATGTGTCTCTTTATCCTACTCCAGTAGTACTGGCGGTGAAAATTATGGTATATCTTTGCGACATCTGAATGTACATCAAAATTGGAGCAATGAAACTTCTTAAGGATCTCCTCTCTCAGATCCACTGATTGGGTACCCACTACCCATCTCTTGAATCGAAGACTACCATATGTGTGAATGGTCTAACCCTCGTCATCTATATATGGTCCCTAATGGACAATATCTTTGTGTTCTGCCCCTGGGACTCGATTACTTTGCTCAATAGGGAAGATGTAGCCACTAGACTCCCCAAAGTGCCCTAAGCTTGGCCCTTATAATGTAACCCGAACTGTCCTATAGTCTTGAGCATCCGCCACTTCCAAGAAGATATACTAGCCAAGACTCCCTGTGACTTCTGGCTGAGCGCATCGACCACCACATTTGCTTTACCAAGATGGTAATGCAAAGTGAATTCATAGTCTTCCAGGTACTCCATTCACCTGCATTACCTCATATTGAGGTCTCAATGAGTGAAGATGTACTTCAAATTTTTGTGGTCTAAAAATACCTTTAACTGTTATCCATATAGATAGTGGTGCCATGCCTTTAAGGCAAAGACAACGGTTGCCAACTCCATGTCATGCATAGGATAGTTCTGCTCATGGCTCTTCAACTATCGAGAACTATAAGCTACCACCCTCCTGCACTACATCAAAACACATCCAAATCCTTTCTTAGAGGCATCATAGTATACCGTCTACCTCTGTCCTCTCTCCGAAACTATCAGAATAGGAGTTGAAGTAAGCCTCCTTTCGAACTCCTAGAATGCCCTCTCACATGAGACATCCCATTAAAACTTGACCTCCTTCTTGGTCAAACTTGTAATAGGTGCGGCTAGACATGAGAAGTCCTCAATGAACCTTTGGTAGTATCCTGCTAATCCCAATAAGCTACGTATCTCAAAGACTGACTTTGGCCTCTCCCAACTCATAACTGCCTCAACCTTCTTCAGATCCACTAACACACCTAAAGGAGAGACCACGTGTCCCAAAAATTTCACCTTTGTTAGCCAAAATTCACACTTTTTGAACTTGACGTACAAAATTTCACCTTCGTCAGCCTCTATCCATTTAGAGACATAATCGTCTGTAACTAAAATATACAAATATCTAAAAGATGGGGGAAATGGACCCATAAAATCGAAGTCCCAACAATCAAAAAT
This sequence comes from Ilex paraguariensis, assembly GCA_963454935.2. NCBI lineage: Eukaryota > Viridiplantae > Streptophyta > Magnoliopsida > Aquifoliales > Aquifoliaceae > Ilex > Ilex paraguariensis. The sequence goes on from CAUOFW020002797.1 coordinate 2,474, forward strand.
TTCGATAATTAAAATAGGGTTTAAATGCATTATATTTATTTTTTGAAATATTTCCCATTCTTTGACATCTGTTATAATTTAAACAAAAGATATGAACATCTTTAAAAAGAGTTGGCCAACAAAATTCACACTGTAGAATTTTAGAAGTGGTTTCTTTGAAGCAAAATGACCTCTACAAGCTTAAGAGTGACAAAACTGAATTACCTATCCTATTTCATGATTAGGTACATAACGCCTTATTATTTGATATTTACAATATTTAAACAGGTAAAAATCTTCCCAGAAAAAATTGCGTACTTCACTTAGAAACTTATTTCTATCAAACCAAGTATAATTAGAGGGAATAGTACCATTAGCTAAATAATTAGCTATATCTATATACCATGGTACTTCTGTAATTGCTAATAATTGTTCATCTGGAAAAGTTTCTTTATCGGAGTTGGTTCTTCCTTTATTTCATAGTTTAATCTTGACAAGTGATCAGCTATCACATTTTCTACTTCTTTCTTATCTTTGATGATTAAATCAAATTCTTGTAGTAATAATATCCAACGTAGGTGGTTTAGCATCTTTCTTAGTAAGTAAGTATTTTAAAGCTGCATGATCGATAAATACAACAATTGCTGATCCAACCAGATATGAACGAAATTTATCTAATGCAAATATGACAGCAAGTGGTTCTTTTTCTGTAGTTGAATAGTTCATTTGTGTATCATTTAGAGTTTTACTTGCATAATATATAATATAAGGTTTTTTTATCTTTTTCTTTGCCCTAATACAACTCCTACCACATAATCACTTGAATCACACATTATTTCAAAAGGTAATGACCAGTCAGGAGGTTGTATGATAGGTGCAGAAATAAGCATATTTTTTAATTTATCAAATGATAGTTGACATGCTTCATTCCATTCAAATAGTATATCCTAACATAACAGATTACATATAGGCTTGGCTATTAAACTTAAATTTTTTATAAATTTTCTGTAAAATCCTACATGACCTAGAAATGAGCGAATATCTTTTACTATTTTTGGAGAAGACAGATTAGCTATCAGATCAATTTTTGATTTATCAATTTCAATTCTTTTTTTAGACACTGTATGACCTAAAACAATACTTTGTGTAACCATGAAATGACATTTTTTCCAATTTAAAACAAGGTTTGTTTCTTCACATCGAATGAACACTTTTTCTAGCTTTTCTAGACATATATGAAATGAATCCTTATAAACTAAAAAATTGTCCATAAAGACTTCTAGATATCATTCTACCATATCACTGAATATACTTAAGATACAACATTGTAAGGTAGCTGGCGCGTTACATAATCCAAAAGGCATTCTTTTATATGCAAAAGTGCCAAAAGGACATGTAAATGTAGTTTTTTCTTGATCATCTGTTGCAATTTCAATTTGATTATACCCAGAATATCCATAAAGAAAATAGTAATATGCATGATCAACTATTCTTTCTAATACTTGATCAAGAAAAGGTAATGAAAAATGATATTTTCTGGTGAGAGAATTTAGCTTCTGATAGTCAATACCTACACGCCAACCTGTGACTGTACGCATTGGGACTAATTCATTTTTTTTCTTTTGTATTACAGTAATACCAGAAGTTTTTGGAACTACTTGTGTAGGACTAAACCATTTACTATCAGATATAGGATATATAATATTTGCATCTAATAGTTTAAGTACTTCATTGCGAACTACCTCTTTTAAGTGTGGATTTAATCTTCTTTGCATTTGATGAGATTGTTTAACAATTTCTTCTAAATATATACAATGAGTACATAGAAGTGGGTTTATACTTTTTATATCTGCAATTATCCATCCAAGAACACTTTGATGATTTTTCAATACTTTTGTTAACTTTTTTTCTTGATTTTCAGATAGATTTGATGATATGATTACATGATGAATTTTACTTTTTTTCCAGAAAAACATATTTCAGATTGGGTGGAAGTGGTTTTAAATCTGGCTTAAAGACTTTGGTATTAGATTCTACAGATTTAGGTAACAGACTTTCACATTCTGGTTTTTCTAGATTTTCTGATTCATTTTCAGATACAGATTTTACTGTGTATAAATCTTTTTCCATAAAAACCTTTTCAAAAAACTTTTGGGTTAATGTCTCAACACAATTTGTTTCATGAACTTCATCTTCTTTTCCAAGTTGTTTAGCACTATTGAAAATATTTAATTCCAAGGTCATATTTCCAAATGAAAGTTTCATGATTCCATTTATACAATTAATCAATGCATTTGATGTAGCTAGGAACGGTCGACCTAGAATAACTGGGATATATGTAGATGCATGAAAAATTGGTTGGGTATCTATAAGGATAAAATTTGCTAGAAAGTAGAATTGATCAACTTGTATAATAACATCTTCCACAATTCCTCGTAGAGTTTTTATTGATCGGTCTGCTAATTGAAGTGTGACATTGGTAGGTTTTACCTCACTTAATCCTAATTGTGTATAAACTGAATATGACACTAAATTACAGCTGGCTCCAAGATCTAGTAGAGCTTCTTCAATTTAGAAATTTTCAATGATGCATGAGACTGTTGGACTTCTTGGATCTTCGTACTTAAGAAGAGTATTATGCTGTATTATAGTACTGACTTGTTCAGTTAGAAATGCTTTCTTTAGCATATTTTTTTTTCTTTTTATTGTGCAAAGATCTTTTAAAAACTTCGCATAAGTTGGAACTCATTTTATTGCATCTAACAAAGGAATGTTAATTTTGATTTGTTTGAACAACTCAAAAATTTTAGATTGATCTTTTCTAGATGTAAGTTTCCTGACTCTTTGAGGAAAAGGTAACGGAATAGTACATGGTTGATCTTTTTTATTTTTTACTTCAAGTTGTTTTTCAATTGACAGTTCAGGCTCAAGTGGTTCATTAACAGGAATCTACTTTCGCATTTTGATTAACCCTAATTAGTGTGTAAACTATAATGATTAAGTAATCAACTTTGTAAGATAAAACAACCAAAAATTATCAATTAGGAGTAATTATAATTTGTGTGGAAATTAAAGTTTTAAATACTTTATGTTTAAATTTCAGGGTCTAATGCAGAAATACCAAAGAATATGAGGCAATTTTGCAAAACTTGAAACAACAAAGGAGCAAACTGTAATATAGACAAATGGAACATCCAGCACGCGACACATGAATCAACTACAAGGCACCTTGAAGCATAAGAACAAGACACTTGGAACCTCTTGCAAGGCAACACCATCTGGATGGTGATCCTAGGGTTCGGATGGTCACTAGGTGGCAAAACCTTATCTTTCTACCTTAACCTTACTTTCCACCTCGTGCTTGCCTTTTCCACCTCATGCTTGCCTTTTTTCTATAAATAGGGGACTCCTTCTTCATTCCAAGAAGGCCGGCCATCCTAGAGCTCCAAAGGGAGAAATCCAAGGGAAGAAAAAGAGAGAAAAAGAAAGAAAGAAAGAGAAACTCAAGTACAAAGTCGGTCTATCCTACACCAATATTTTGTATTTCTACATTTCTGTTGCATCTTTCTATTCGGATAGTTGAACTACCGCCACGTTTTTTTGTCTTAATTGATAATAAAGGTGGTTGTGTTTCAGTTGTTCTATGTGAAAGAAGTTTTAGAGTTTATATTTTAATTTCAGTAATAATGAAAACTGCCCGCACTTTTTGCTTTTCTGTAGCAATGGAGAGTGAGTAGTTCACTTATACCCTTCAGTGAAGGGTGAACATATGTATATTATTAGTTAACTTCTGGAAATGCTGATGTTTTATTTACATCTTTATCTATATATGTATTATAAGCTTCATGCATGATATAATGATGTGCATATTTTCGGTGTTGTGCTTGGAATTATGTCATCAGTGCATCATCAACCTGCCGGTAAAACAACCATGGCATTCCTATCGGTATGGCTAGTCCTCCACTAGAATGCTGAGGATGTTTAACTATTGCATGGTACTAAACCTAAATGATCCTCATGAATGACTTGTCCTTCTGGATTATTAGGGTTGTTCATACATAATAATAGTGCCAGATGAATATCTATGGTGTTCCTATCGGTATGGCTAGTCCTCCATCGGAACGTTGAAGATGTTCTACTGTAGTATGCTATAACTATCAGATTAATGACCTAAGTGATCCTCATGAATGGCTTGTCCTTATAGATTACTAAGATCATTTAACTGGTATAAATGATAATATTCTAGTCGAACAATCTTGGCATTCCTATCGGTATGGTTTATCCTCCACCAGAACACTGAGGATGTTTAACTGGTATATATATGTCACAGATGAAGTCAAATGAATAATTCATGTATTCCTCATGAATGACTTGTTCTTCTGGTTTGCTTGGATTAATCATTTGATATATCTATAACCAGCTAACCTAAGAAGTTGTTGTGTTATGAATTAATACCACCAGTTAACCTAAAAAGTGGCTGTGTTGTGGTTTATTATATATGCACCTACTATTATAGAGTCAATTGAGTAATGCAAGTATTCCTCATGAATGACTTATCCTTCTGGTTTTCTTGGATTAATTAATTATCTTGAATACCACCAGCTAACCTAAGAAGTTATTGTGTGATGATCTATATACATCAGACCTACCGGTTGACTTGCTAGTAAAATGAGAGTTAATTGTTGTAAGGTAGCATTTCCAATACTTAACCAATATAAAGCATATAGAATCCCTAAACCGAAGGTTATCTTTTATATTCTTGTCATTTATATGCTTACTTGTACACTTTATTTAATTAAACTAGTTGGTAATCTAAACTCACATCACAAGCTATCAAATGATACACTACAAACAACAACTTTACTATTTTTATTTTAAAATCTAAATTACTAAAACTCTTCGTGGGATTGATACTTGGACTTAAATCGAGAAAATTACAATTCGACCACTTATACTTGGGTGTATAATATAATATAAATTAGATCACGAAATAGTGCAAATCACATTTTCTTTGAAATTTTAGGTTTAATAGTTTTATCAATTATCTTGCCCCTTCTTAACAATGTGATTGCTTGTACTTGACTTGGGGAAGCTTCAGATGACACAAAATTCGCCTGACTTTGTGGCAATTTTGGCTGAGATGGAAATTTTCCCTTTTCTGGCATACTAAGAGACTAAGGCAACTTAGCTAGATGACTCTTAATATTTTCAATGCTCTGAGAAGTTTGAGCTTTAAAATCATTCAAAGCTTGAGTTGTTTGAGTGTTAAAATTTACTTGACTTTGAATAAAAATTGATTCATAGTATTTTCCAGAGTTCTTCTTTGTGGGGGTTGATATGGTGGATAGTTTTGTTGATTTTGTGGTTGTGGTGGACCTTGTATTTGATTTGTAGGTTGTGTATTTCTCCAACTAAAATTTGGATGATTCCTCCATCATGGATTGTAAGTTTCAAAATATGGATTCAGATAAGGCTTATTATTATAAGTTGGAACACCATAAGATTGTTCAATTAACACTTCTTTAAATGCAGGATATCCTGACACCGCACAAATTTCACATATCTGATCAGTAGTTGAAACAATAGATTTTTTTTTTTATCTCTGAGGCTTCCAGTTTTTAAGATAAACTTTCCATTTTAGCTCTTAAATCATCATCTTCTTTTAACACATATTTTTCTCTTTCGGATGTAGATGGCTTTGTTTCCACCATAGTTGAAGAAGTCGAATCCCACATCTGGGAACTCTCGCATTGTAGGTGGAAGAGCATCATAGAAAAAACCAACTAAGGTCCAGTTTTCAAATACATGATGTGGACAAGCTTGAAGAAGATCTTTAAATCTTTCCCAACATTGATAAAAAGTTTCACCTTCTTTTACATAAAAATTCGTTATTTGATGTCTTAATGTATTTGTATGATGTACAGGAAAAAACTTTTTAAAGAATTCAGCTTGTAAAACTTGCCAGTTTGTGATTGAATTAGATCTTAAAGAACGAAGCCATTGTTTTTCTTTATCTTTTAAAGAAAAAGGAAATAGTTTTAGTCTAACCATTTTAGAATTATCTTGCAATGTTCCACAGACTTCTTCAAATTCTTTCATATGCACATAAGGATTTTCTATTTCCAAACCATGGAATTGTGGTAATAATTGTATTGTTCCTGGCTTAATATTAATATTAATATTTGGAGCATCTGTTGGAAAAGCAAAATATGATGGGACATTAGTTCATGTAGGGTGTAGATATTCTCTTAATGGTCGAATATTTTGAACTACTTCTTGTTCTCTCGAGTTTTTCTTCCATAGATACGTTTCTAGCCATACTTAGTTCAAATGATTCTTGTGTACATGAAGATGACGACGACGAAGGAGGTGAGTGATTTACAGATCCTTTGGATGAATGTACAGACATAAACTATTTAAAAAGAAATCACACTTTATATACATATAATACAACTAAACAACTTTTGTATCTTATTTGATTTCAAATTAGCATTACTCCCCGACAACGGTGCAAAAAACTTGATTCGCACTTTTTCGTGATCGGATTAATATTATACACCCAAGTATAAGTGGTCGAATTATAGTTTTCTCGGTTTTAAGTCCAAGTATCGATCCCACAAAGAGTGTGTGTAATTAGGAAATAAAATAAAAATAGTAAAGTTGTTTATCTTAGATAGGAAAACATGTGATAGCTTGTGATATGTGCTTAGATTGATAACTAGTTTAATTAAAAAATTATGTTGTAGATAGATTTAGACAATAATAAAAAGTATCCTTCAGTTCAAGAATCCCATATGCATTATATCAGTTAAATACTAGAAATGCTACCTTACATCAATCAACTTCCATGTTACTGGCAAGTCAACTGGTAAGTCTGATGTATATAACCATCACACAACAACTTCTTAGGTTAGCTGGTGGTATCCATGACAATTCATTAATCCAATTAAACCAAAAGGGCAAGCCATACATGAGGGATACTTGAATTATTCAATTGATTTCATAATAGAAGGTGCGTACATAATAAACCATAACACAACCACTTCTTAGGTTAATTGGTGGTATTAGTCATAACACAACAACTTCTTAGGTTAGCTGGTTATAGATGTGTCAATTTACTAATCCAAGCTAACTAGAAGGACAAGTCATTGATAAGGAATACTTGAATTATTCATTTGACTCTATCTGTGATACATATACCAGTTAAACATCCTCAGCGTTCCGGTGGAGGATAAACTATACTGATAGGAATGCCGTGGTTGTTAGACTGACAATATTATCATTTATACCAGTTAAATGATTTGAGTAATCTAGAAAGATAAGTCATTCATGAGGATCACTTAGGTCATTAGTCTGATAGTTATATCTATAGTAATTAAATGACCCTGATAATCCAGAAGAATAAGCCATTCACGAGGATCATTTTGGTTTTGTACCATGCATCAGTAGAACATCCTCAGTGTTCTGGTGGAGGATAAACTATACCGATAGGAATGTCGTGGTTGTTAAACCAGCAGGTTGATGATGCATTGATGACATAATTTCAGGCACAACATCAAAATTACGTACATCACTGTATTATGCATGAAACATATAATATATAGCTATATAAATATATAAAAAATCAGCATCTTCAGAATTTAACCAGTATTATACATATGTTCACCTCTCACTAGAGGATATAAGTAACTAGTCACGGCCCATTGCTACAGACAAGCAAGGAGTATGGCTAGTTTCATTACAATTAAAATTAAAATATAAACCCTAAAGCATCTTTCACAAGGAACAACTGAAACACAATCACCTTTATTATCAGTTATAACAAAAAGGTGATGGCAGTTCAACTATCCGAATAGAAAGATGCAACATAAATGTGGAAGTACAGAGTTTGGATTGAAGTGTATGACGGACCGAATCGAGTTGTAAGCTTTTCTTTCTCTTTTTCTTTTTTCTTTTTTCTTTCTCTTTTTCTCTCTTGGATTTCTCTCTGGAGCTCTTGGTGTCCGACCATATGAAGAATAAAGGAGGCATGGCTTTATATAGAGGAAGAGAAAGCAGGAGGTGTCAGGATCAACTTCAGCTGCCAATGGGGACCGTTCGGACACCATCACCATCGTTCGTATGGTGTGACCTTGCTGGATTTTCCCACTTGCATGTGTGCTGACTCTTCATTTGTTGAAATTACATTTTAGCCTTTGTTGTTTCAAACCTTGACAATTGATTCTTTGTATTCTCCAGTATTTCTACATTAATCCCTAAAAATTTTAAACATAACACACATAAAACCCTAATTATTGCACAAACCCTAATTGACTCTAATTACTAGTTTTTGGTTATTTTATTTTACTAATTTGACTTATTTAACTATTCTAATTTATATACTAACTAAGGTTAATCATGTGCCCTGACATCCCTTGCATATATCCATGCCTTCTACACCCTAGTTGAAGACTATGGAGGCAATGTCATTAATGAGGATGGGAGAGAAGGGGGCAACCATGATGGGTGCAGGCTAAGCTTTTCCTAGCCTGTCCAAATGCATCAAATCATCTCCCTTTGATGGGAGGTCTGCTCTCTCAGACTAGGGGAGCCTCATGGACGAAATTTGAAGTCTTTCTACACCATATATCCAGCATTCCACAAGCTTTGAAGGAGGAGGCTACCTAAGCTTAGAAAGCTCCAAGGAAGAAGGTGAATAGTAGAGATAGAAAGTTTAGATTTTTGCATTGTCTTCACCCATTTTCACTTGTAATCTTTTGTAAGAATCTTGTAAGCTTCATTAATTGTCTTTAATGTCATTTATTTCAAATGCTTTGCAAGTTTAAATACACCATTTACATTCTACCATTGTTGTATGGATTTTCCCTTTTTCCAAGTTTTTAAAATGGGTATTGAATATTTTTCTTCATAGTTTAAGATTTTTTGCGTTAGTTTAAGTTCCATGTTTCATTTCTTTATTATGTCTCTTTATATTATGTATGTCTTTCCTTTGATCATGAGTAGCTAAGCTTAAAGTTGGCTAATCCAAGGGAGAAATCCTTTGGGTATGCTACTTCAATTCATTTTCTTTCCTCCTCGTAGTGTATGTTGATTCGGTTTGACTGGGTTAAGTGTGGATGTGGTTGTGAGTTCTTGATACACTGTAGGCATTGTCACAGGGTATGTTTGAATCCTCACCTCCATTTTAGTCCCGCACTTCCTACGAATCAATCAAACATCTAGAAACCATTGGAGGAAGGCCTTGAGTTGATTTAGTATTCCCATTGGAATGACCTCTTCGAATTAGCCAACACTTGTTTCCATTTCATTTTCTATTGAAAACACAAATCACAAAACTCAAACATCAAAGATTTTTATACTTTTCCATTTTTACAAAATCACCTTCACACAACTTGACCTCCTTCCCTGAGGAGACGACCTTGGAATACTTTATCAAGTAAAACACGACACTTGAAGTCTCTCTGCACTTGAGGAGCACTTTTGTTCACACACACATTTTGTACATTTCATTCCACTATTCTGTTTATCCCATTTCTTGCATCATCCTAAAGGAGAGTGGTACTCCCCTATCCACATAAGCCATACACACATTGAGGGAGATGTCCAGAGAATAGGGTATACAATAGAAATCAAAAAGCAATGGCCCACTGCTAATAGAATGTACAGGTAACCAAACGACATGAGTAAGGGACCCATGAAGTCGATGCCCCAATAGTCAAATATCTCAATAACAAGTACAGCGGAGAGGGACATCATGTACCTTTGGGTCATACTACCCATACGTTGGCACCTACCATATTCTTTATAGAAAGAAACACAATCTTTGATTAATGAGGGCTAGTAGAAACCTGATTGTAAAACCTTCGCCAAGCTCTTCACTGAAGAGAAATGACCACTACACGCTTTAAAATGGCAAAATGCAAGGATGTCCCATTGTCATTCTTAGGTATGCATTTCATCATGAGTTGGTCAGGGTAGTACTTGAACAAGTACGGGTTGTCAAAGTAAAAGTACTTCATATCCGCCATAAACCTCCGTCTATCCTCCAGGCTCCAATGCAGTGGTATTTGTCCTGTAGCAAGACAATTGCATATGTCAGCGTACCAAGGACAAATAATGAATAGACAATAAATGCTCATCAGGGAAAGAATATAGGATAGGAATACGCTCATTGGCATCTTAAACCACAAGTCAGGATAAATGGTCCTCCACGTCCTCCACTCCCCTTTTGTATTTGATCATCAATTTGAACTCTTGTAGGAGAAGTATCCACCTAATGAGTCTCAATTTTGCATCCTTCTTGGAAAAAAGATACTTCAAAGTAGAGTGATCGGTATAGACTACTATAGGTGAACCAATGATGTAAGACCAAAATTTATCTAATGCAAATACTACGGCTAGCAACTCTTTTTCACTATGGCGGTGTAATTCATTTTTGTGCTTCATTAAGAGTTTTACTAGCATAGTATATTACATAAGATCTCTTGTCTTCTCTTTGACTGAGCATAGCGTCGACCGCGTAATCACTCGCATCGCACATAAGCTCAAAAGGTAAGTCCCACTTGGGTGGTCACATAATTGGAGGTGAAATGAGCATGCTTTTGAGTTTTTTAAATGATGTCTCACAATTATCTGACCACACAAATGGGACATCCTTGGAAAGAAAATTTGTCAAGGGTCGAGCCAATGCACTAAATTTCTTTATAAAATGAGAAAAACCAACATGACCAAGAAACGACTTGATAGGTTTGACGACCTTTGGTGTGAGGAGGTTGGAAATTGCTTCAACCTTTGATTTTTTGACTTTGATCCCCTTTGTAGAAATGATGTGCCCGAGCACAATTCCTTGTGTCACCATGAAGTGGTACTTCTCCCAATTAAGGACCAAGTTCTTCTCCTCATATCTCTCAAGTACTCTCTCTCAGTTTTCTAAACAACTACTGAATGAATCTCCAAACATTGAGAAGTCATCCATAAAAACCTCCACGATCTTCTCCACTATATCACTGAAGATTCCCATCACACATCTTTGAAAAGTTTCTGGTGCATTACACAACTCAAATGACATGCGTCAGTAGGCAAAGGTACAAATGGGGCAAATGAAGGCCGTCTTCTCTTGATCCTCCAATGCAATCTCAATTTGATGGTACCCGGAGTAGCCATCCAAGAAGCAGTAAAATAGATGCCTAGCTACTCTTTCCAACACTTGGTCGAGGAATGGCAACAAAAAGTGGTATTTTCTCATACACGAGTTGAGCATTCGGTAATCAATACACACTCTCCTCGTTGGAATTAACTCATTCTCCTCATTTGCCACAACCGTAACTCCTGATTTTTTGGGGAGTACTTGCGCGGGACTAACCCACTTATTGTCGACAATCAAAAATATGATGCCCACGTCAAGTGGCTTAAGTGCCTCATCCCTCACCATGTCTTTCATGATGGGGGTTAAGTCTCCGTTGTGGTTGTCGGGATGGTTTTGCATCTTCATCCAAGTAAATTCTATGAGTGCAAATGAGGGGACTAATCCCCTTAATGTCGGCTATGGTCCACCCGATGGCTCCTTTGTGCCTCCTCAATGCACATAACAATTCTTCCTCTTGGCTTGCCTCCAAAGTTGAGCTTATTACCACTGGGAAGGTCTTATGCTCCCCCGAGAATGAATATTTGAGATTGGATGGTAAAGGCTTCAACTCCGAGATGGGTTTTTGCACATTCAATGGAAAGATCTTCTTGTCTTGATGTGGAAGCTTCTCAAATGTAGGGGGTCCATTTTCCACCCCTTTTACACTTTTCAACTCCTCTTGATCAATACTCTCCTCCTCCTCCAACTTCAGTATGCTCAATAGTTCCAAGTGCTCCTCCGTCAAGGTGTCAATCCTATTGACTTCGTGCACTTCTCATCATCCCCCAATTGCTTGCACAAATTGAACACATTGAGGTCCATTGTCATATTCCCAAATGCAAGCTTCATTAGAATGTTCCTATAATTAATCACAACATTAGATGTTGCAATAAAAGGTCTACCTAGTATGACAGGAATTTGTGAACTAGTATTAACAACCGGATGAGTATCAAGTACAACAAAATCAATAGGAAAATATAAATTATCAACTTAGATTAAGACATCTTCAACTACTCCCCTTGGTGTTCCAACGTTATGATCTGCCAATTGAAAAGTGATTGGAGTTGGCTTCAATTCTTCAAGTTGAATTGGTACACTGAAAAGGGTAGGAGGTTGACATCTGCCCCCAAATCAAGAAGTGCTTGCCCCACCGGTAATTCCCTATTGTGATGGCAATGGTAGGGCATCCAGGGTCTTTGAACTCTGGCGGTGTGTTTGTCCTCAAGATTGAGCTCACTTGCTCGGTGAGGAATGTCTTCTTATGAACATTCAATTTTCTCTTCACTATGCACAGGTCCTTCAAGATCTTGGCACATGACGAAATTTGCTTTAGGGCAACGAGGAGTGGAATGTTGATCTTTACCTTCTTGAACATCACAATAATGTCAGAATAGTTAGCCACCTTCATGGCTGGCTTCAAACGATTGGAAAAAGGGGTTGAAATGGGACATGGATGCACATTTTCATCAATAATTTTTTTTTCTCACTCACCTCACTCCCTCGGAATCACCCTTAGTCTCATTTTCTTTGGTCAAAGTGGTCTTGGGTGAGACTTTTGGCACAATGGTCTTGTCAATTTGCTTGCCACTCCTTAGGGTGGTGGCTGTCTTGAGTTGCTCACAACCCTCCGTTGTGGGTTCAGATAACTCAACCACATGTTAGCCTATAGGGTTGAGTGGAGAATTTCCCCTTCTCTTGTTGTGATGTCTCTATGGCATTTTTTAACTTTGTGATTTGGGTCTGAATGTCATTAAAAGCAGTGGCTATTTGGTTGTTGATGGTGGTTTGACTTTGTATGAATTGGTGCACCACATACTCTAAGTTCCTCTTATGAGGTGGTTGGTAGGTGGTAGGATTTGATGGTCTTTGTTGACCATAACTTTGTGGAGGTGAATTTTGTGAATACCCTTGCGGATTGGACCGGGGGAATTGAGAGCTGGACGATTGACCTTGAACTTGGTATTAATTTTTCTTAGAAGGCATAGGAGGTGAATATGCATTAGACTTGTGGGAATTGGGATTCTCATTCTTCCAACTGAAGTTTGGGTGATTACTTCAACTTGGATTATATGTGTTCGAGTGTGGGGAGAATGATTGCCTACTTTGATTGAAGGCATTGACTTGCTAATGGTAGACTTCCTTAAGTGCTGGAATGTTAGGGCATTCCGATATGGAATGCTCAACACTCTCACAGATAGAGCAAAACTTCTCGTTCTTTGAGACAATGGACACTTCATGTTTCCTATTGACCTCTAGACTTTTCACTTTTTGAGACAATTTGGTGATTTTGGAAAACAAGTCCTCCCAGTCCCTTAAATCATACATCCCTCCCCCACTTAGTTGATTACTACCCGGAGAAGACCTTGGTACATCGGTGGAATCTGTAATATCTCAAGATTGTGCATTTTGTGCCAATGTACAAAACTAATCTAGGGTCTCATCAGGATCCTTGTTTAAGAACTCCCCATTGCACATCATGTCTATGAATTGTTGATGGCTCGGTGCAATCCCTTTGTAGAAGAAACTCACTAATTGCCATGATTCAAACCCATGGTGTGGAATGGATTGTAGCAATTATTTGTAGCGATCCCAACATTGATAAAATTTCTCATTAAGCTTTTTCAAAAATTTTTGGATTTACTTTTTAAGAGTGGTGGTTTTAGGCACCAAAAATAATTTGTTCAAAATTCAAAAAATATTTGTGCCCAAGAGATTATGGATCGGGGCTTCAAGGAATTTAACCACATTTTGGCTTTGTCCTTAAGGGAAAAGGGAAACAATTTTAGGCGAGCTATGTCTTCCATGACATGATTCGTGAGGAAGGTTGCAACTATTTCCTTGAATTCCTTAATGTGTAAATAAGGATTTTCTCTTTCAATTTTGTGGAATTGAGGAAGTAGTTGTAACATTCCTGACTTGACTAGGAAGGCATGAGCTTGGACCAGTAAAAGAATGCATGAGGGAATGGTGCTACGTGTGGGTTAGAAATAATCCTGCTTGACCTTGCCGGAGGATCAATATGGATATTGTTCCCTTCATTCCTAGTAGGAAAGTGCATTCTAGGTTTTGGCATTCTAGGGGCTTGCACCCCTTCTCCCCATGGGACATTAGCACTGGTACCTAAATTCTCAAAGTTGTCACCCGCATCCTCGGTTGGGTCTTGGTCAATATTCATGTTGGAGCCTAAGGGTCGTTTAATCAATCTATTTTGGTCGTTCAGTCCCCACATGCAAAAAAATATCTACAAATGAAAAGACAGGTAAACAAAAGTATATAAAAGGAACAACATACCTCAGCCCGTGATGAGAATTCACTGGACTTACCTCCATTGTCCGAAATCACCTTCTTAATTCAACTCTTTGCCTTCCCCGACAACGACACCAAAAATGCTTGACTTCCTTTGTCGTTCCTAATTTTTTACCATGATTCCCGTAAGGTGTGTGTGACTTATACGGTTAGAAGAGTGTCACTCTCTCTCAAAAATCTTGCAAGAAATGGGAAAATGGGTGTGGGTATGTGTACAAAAGTGCTCCCCAAGCATAGAGAGACTTTTGAGTGTCGTGTTTTACTTGGAATTGTTATTCCAAGGTTGTATCCTCATGGAAGGAAGGTGAATTGTCTTGAAGGTGATTTTTTGAAAATAAAAAACTGCAAAATTCTTTTGAATATGTGTTTTGGTGAGTTGTGTTCTTGATGAAATGAAATGGAAACAAGTGTTGGCTAATCCAAAGAAGTCATTTCAATAGGAATGTCAAATCAACTCAAGACATTCTTCCAATGGTGCCTAGATGTGCAATTGATTCGTAGAAAGTGAGGGACTAAATGGAGGTGATGAGTTATGCATACCCTTGGCTGTTCTGGTGTTCTCTTCCTCTATTTGCCATCTACACACACGTACGATAATAATAGAGCACTAACTTACCATTCGAAAGATAGGGATCAAAGTCAAAATATTTAAATTTCTCTTCTTGTCTCACTAATAGGATGTGTGCCACCCACCAGTAGACATCTTAACCATGAACCTTCCCGTTCTTTCTTTTCTGACCCCTAAGATTTTGTTTTCTAACCCTAGTGTCTCAAATCTATACATATTCAATCATGCATATAATTCACATACCATATAACATGTAGCATTTAGAGCACATAACATGTAATTTATAATGAATGTAATGGCCTAGACCCATGCCCCACAAGCCTTAGGTAAATAGAGAATCTAGGCTCAGATACCAAGTTATGACACCCCCTAATTTTGGGACTTCATGATTAGCACAAAATATTGCACATCATGTATACTTTTGTATCCCTTTTTATGCTTGCTTTTGTGGTGAAAAGAGTGGAAATACAATTAATGAAGTTTTTTGTGTGATTGTAGGTAAAGAGTTGGAAATGGCTTGAGTTAAGCCCCCATCATAGTGCTCAAATTCAATGGAGATGATGCGGAGGCATAACGGGTGGCTTGGAAGGTGAAAAGACCAAAAGAGGAGCGAAACAAGGAAAAAACTACTGGTTGGTTTTGCACACTCAAGTTGGACCTACTAGATCATCTAGCAAACCTTTTGGAAGGTTTTTCTTATTGGAAAAAAACCTAACGGTAGGTTTTGTCATTGACCTACTCGTAGGTTTTGCTGAAAACTGCCAGAACCTGTAGTTTAGACTCTACTTGCTTGGGGGCTCCACCTATGCTTCTCCCATATATCCCCTGACATATTCTACATACAAGCATGCCTCTCTACACCTAGGATTGGAATTTGGAAGAAAAACCATTTAAGAGGAAGAAAGAGAAAGAAGGAGGCACGATGGATTGTAGGCTAAACTTGTCCAAGCCTGTGCAAGTGTCATATCACTTTCTATAGATGGGAAGTCTACTCTCACAGACCATAGGGGGGTTGATGGGTGAAAATGCAAAATTCTTACAGCATTATTCAGCTAGTGAAGCTTTTAGAAAGAGAAGGTCTCAAGGAAGAAGACATAGTTTTAGGGGAAAAAGTTGGATTTTTGCATTTTCTTACCCATTTCACTTGTAGTAAGCTGTAATGCTCTTGTAATCTTCATTTCCTGTGCTTTAATCTTAGTTATTTCAAGTGTATCTCAAGTTTAGTTATTCTTGAATCTACCATGTTTATATTTGAGGTTTTAATTTCAAGCTTTTGAGATGGGTATGAAACAAACTTATCTTTGTAGTTTAACTTTTCTTTGCATTAATACAAGTTTTAATCTTCATTTCTTTACCATGTCTCTTTAGATTATGCATGCATTTGCTTTCATTATGAGTAGCTAAGTTTTTAGTTGGCTAATCCAAGGGAGATTTCCTCTTGGGTATGCTAAATCAACTCTCCTCCATTCTTCCTTGCAGTGTAAGGTTCTTGGTTTGATTAGATTGAGTGCGGACATGGTTGTGAGCTCTTGATACACCATAGACTTGTCATGGGGTATGTCTGAGCTTATACTTTACATTAGTCCCTTATTTCCTACAATCAATCAAGCACCCAGACACCATTGGTAGAATGTTTCGAGTTGATTTGGCATTGCCATTGGAACAACCCTTTCAAATTAGCTAACCTTATTTTTATTGCATTTTTATCACAAACTTACAAAATTTTACACTTTTCTATTTTTACAAAATCACCTTCACCACAATTCGACCTTCCTTCCTTGAGAAGATGACCTTGGAATACCCATTTCAAGTAATACACGACACTTGAAAGTCTCTCTTCATTT
Organism: Ilex paraguariensis; assembly: GCA_963454935.2. NCBI lineage: Eukaryota > Viridiplantae > Streptophyta > Magnoliopsida > Aquifoliales > Aquifoliaceae > Ilex > Ilex paraguariensis. The sequence continues at coordinate 19,296 of CAUOFW020002797.1, forward strand.
GGGAGCACTTTTAAACACACATTTTCATTCATACTCACATTTCTCCTATTTCTAGCATCGAACTTGAGAGAGAGTGACACTCACCTACACACATAAGACATTTACACATTCGAGGATTTGTGTTCGGAGATTAGGGTGAACACAAGCAAGCATTTTTGGCGCCGTTGTCGGGGAAAGCAAAGTGTTGAATTAGAAGGTGATTTCGGATAATGGAGGTAAGTCTCGTGATTCTCATCATGGGTCGAGGTACGTTGCTCCTTGTATAAAATTGTGTCTACTTTTGCTTTTCAATTGTAGTTAGTGTTTTTGCATGTGGGGATGGGATGATCAAAATAGATTAGTAAGATGAGCCCAAGGACCAAACATGAACCTAGACCAAGACCCACTTGAGGGTGCCACTGACAACTTTGAGGATGATGATCCTAATGTTCCAAGGGGTGGGGGAATGCAAAACGCTAGAATGCCAAAATCCCGAATGCATTTTCCCCCTCCTAGGAACTAGGAAAATAATATCTCGATTGCTCCTCTACGAAGTCAATGCAGGATTACCTCCAACCCACTCGTAGCACCACCCCTTCTTGCATACTTCTCCCGGTCCAAGCTCATGCCTTCCTTGTTAAACTGGGAATGTTACAACTACTTCCTTAATTCCATAGAATTGAAAGAGAAAATCCTTATTTGCGTATTATGGAGTTCGAGGAAATAGTTGCAACATTCCTTACAAATCATACCATGGAAGACATAGCTCGCATGAAATTGTTCCCTTTTTCTTTAAAAGATAAGAGCAAAACATGGTTGAATTCCTCAAAGCCTTGATAAATAAGCTCTTGAACACAAATGCTTTTCGAGTTTCTAAACAAATATTTTCTGGTGCCCAAGACCACTGCTCTTAAGAAACAAATTTAAAATTTTTTATAAAAATCTAATAAGAAGTTTTATCGATGTTGGGACCGATACAAGGAATTGCTACAATCCATTCTACATCATGAATTTGAACCATTTCAATTGGTGATTTTCTTCTATGAAGGAATTACACTGGGACATCGAAAGTTCATAGACATGATGTGTAATAGGGATTTTTTAAACAAGGATCCTGATGAGGACCTAGAGTACTTCAATACATTGGCACAAAATGCCCTATCATGGGGTATTACGGATCACACTGATGTACCGAGGTCCTCTTCGAGTAGTAATCAACCAAGCAGGGGAGGAATGTATGATTTAAGGGATCAAGAGGACTAGCTTGCCAAAATCACCAAATTGCCTTAGAAAGTGGAGAGTCTAGAGGTCAATAGACGACATAAGGTGTCTAACACAACTAGGACCGAGGAGTTTTGCTCTATTTGTGAGAGTGTTGAGCATTCTATATCGGAGTGCCCCAACATTTTGGCACTTAAAGAGGTTTGCCATGAGCAAGTCAATGCCTTCAATCTAAGTAGGCAAACATTCTTCCCACACCCTGATACATATAATCCAGGTTAGAGTAATCACCCAAACTTTAGTTGGAACAATGAGAATCCTATTCCTCACGGTTCTACTTCTTATTCACCTCCCATGCCACCTAAGCAAAACTAGTACCATGGTTAAGACCCTTCGTCTAGCTCCCAATACCCCCAGTCCAATCCACAAGGGTTTTCACAAAACCCGCTTCCACAAAGTTTTGGTCAACAAGGACAACTGGGTATTTGGAGAATTAAAATAGGAAATGAAGTAGGTGTATGTGTGACTAGGGGTGCAAGAATTTTTGGTTACAGATCAAATTGAGGGTCAATTTGGTGACCAAAAATTATATCAATAATTTCTCGTAATTGATTTAAGACGTATATAATTTTAAGAAAATAATAATAATAATAATAATAATAAATATATGTTTATTAATTTTTGAAAATTAATTAAGAAAATGGAAAATTACAAAATAGCCCTGAGGTGACAAGCACCTTACTAGGCAATCTGTTGACTAGTCGTAGAGGTCTCTTCTCTACATGTCTTCCATGGGAGGCATGACTCACCTTCAAGGGGGTATAAGAGGGGGGGGAATATGGTTGTAGTGAGAGAGAGAGAGAGAGAGAGCCCACTTGGAGAAATGTGCATTCTGAGAGTCTTGGGGGTGAAGCCTTGAAGATTTTTTAAGGCATAAAAAAATCCATTACGGTAGAGGATTTCAAGCAAAGCTATCCATAACTTTGAAGGACTTTCATTGGATAGATCTGTTAAAGGAAATGAGCATCTAGCCATGGGAAGTGGTTGCGATATAAGACTCGAATACTTGTAGATCAACTTTAGAATAGTTGATTAGACTTTGGTGAACCCCACGTGGTTCCCCACGATTTTTTCTAAGGGTTTTTGCATTAACTATTGCTTATGTCTCTTTATTTATTTATTTGTTTATACACTTGCAATTGATGCACACACACACCTTATGTTTGATGAATTGATTATTTATCTTTCAAGTCATTAAATAGTGGTTTTGGTGATTATTACTTTGAATGGAATTTGCATCTTGGTGAATTTGAGTGTTAATTAATAAATTGGTAAATCTATACATCATTCACATGATTGGGTTGGGTTGTTCTTGCTAAAAAAAAGGGTTGTCACATTTAATTGATAAATTGATTTGAGTAAAGATAATAGTGCTAGAATTAGGTTAAAATTGATGTTTGTGCAAGCCGAATTGAAATTAACCTATTCACAACTCCTCTAGGTCTAGCTTGTGATTCCTCATGTCTAATCGAATAGAAAGATCCTTCACATGAAGTGTTGTTTTTCATTACAATTGGTATTAGAGCAATTTTTTTGTGAATTGCACTTAGTATAGGCATTCATTGCATATTTGCCTAATTGACATAGTTTTTGTTGATTGAGATTCATTGTGACTACCAGTTAGTCGTTGATGGATTCTCTAAAGAAAGGATGTTTAGTTGGAAGACTACCGCTCTTTGATAGGTCTAATATTGCATACTGGAAAGCTCGAATAAAGGCATTCATAAAATTTATAGGCGAGCGTGTGTGGTTGTATATGTTAGAGGGTTGGGCTCTCCTACCATCATATTACTAAAGGTAATGTTTCGGTGACTAAACCAAAACCCCTAAAGACTTAGTCAAAAACTAAGTACAAGTCTGTAGGGTGGATCTTAAAAGGTTTGAATGTGATATTCAATGTTGAGACACCTACCTAGTTCTAGAGGATCTCCCATTGTGAGACTTCCAAATAACTATATATATATATACAAAGGAAAAGTGGACATATACATAGGCAATGATGGGGGGTTCTGATTAACCCTAATTAATATGTAAATTAATATAATTAAATAAGTTAATTTTGTAAGATAAAATAGTTAAAAACTGTAAATTAGGGTTTGTGTGTAAACTAGGATTTATGTGTGTAATATTTAAAATTTCAGGGTTTGTGTGCAAAACTGCCAGAAATTGTGAGGAGCATTTTGTTAAAGATTAAACAACAAGGGATATAGGTGTAATTAAAAAATGGAACAAGCAAGAATTCAGTGAAACCACCACCATAACTCCAACAAACTAGCATCGTCCAGACGGTGGCAGTGACGTCTAGACGGTTGCAGGCGGTCAAGCTGTAGTAATAATTTAGTTAAGTCCGAAGTCGAATCCACATGGAACTATGATTGGTGTTTTGAAGTGAGCAGTAATAGAGACCAAGTAACTGGAAACTTTGAGAGTTTGAAGTTATAAGATTTCTTGAATAGAATATAAGATTCTTTCCAAGAGTTTTCTAGACAAAATATAAGATAAATTCAAATGTGAAACAGTCACTCTTTAGCTTGAGGATTAGCATATGTAAGTAATCATCTGGTTTGTTATACTTTTGCATTATAACTCAACTAACTCCCGTGTCAACAAGAAGTTAATCGGAAGATAAAGATGGACTGTGTAAATTAAGCACATGATTCTGATGCCTTCCTAGAAGTTTACAAGATTTGTCTATGCCGAGATTCAACCCGTCTACAAACAAGCAAGTGTTTCTACAAGGCATCCAACTATGGCATTAATGTTCCATTCTTTAGATAAAACACAATAATGGTGAAGATTGAAATGTTGTCATGAAGATCTAGTCGGGGTACTTGCCTTGAACCAACAAGTCTTTCTGTGCAAGAGTCATCCGTGACATAGAGAGACCTCATGATTATACAAAGTACCTTAGCTTTGCTAGATACATTTAATCATTTAATGAGCAAGTGAAATATAAAGCATTAAAGCATAAAATAAATGCACATATATAACTTTCGGATAATTTATACATATATATCACCTCTCACTAAAGAGTGAATGAGGAACTACTCACTCTTCTTGACTTTGGTAAAGTTAGAAAAGTGAGTGATATTCATCCCTCAAAATGGATAACTTATAAGATAAAGTGCAATAAGCGAAGAGTCGATCTTCAACAAAGAATTAGTGAATCACATTCCACCCTTCATGGCTTTGGTAAAGCTCTAGAAAAGTGGAAGAGTTTCACCCTTCTAAGAAAGAAGGAAGCTCAAGCGATGGAAGTGAAAGACATAAACAATGAAAGTAGAAGAAAGCTAGTCAGTTTTGGAGGGTGGCTTCCTCAACCAATAAATGGAAGGTTGCTTCCTCAACCAACAAGTGGAGGGTTGCTTCTTCAACCAAAAGATGGATGGTTGCTTCCTCAACCAAAAGATGGACTAACGGTCTTGATACAAGTAAATATAATATACATCTAAGACTAGCTACATGAGTGGGAGTCTAAGCCTCCATAAAAAATCTCTACCAAAAGTGCCATTTCAAGCTCCCACAATGAGAGTATTTATAGGCAAGGAAGAGGAAGGGGGTGGTGAAAGAATAATGTATGCCGCCCAAGTCTAAGTGAAAACCAACCACTTGCAATCTGTCCGTGGAGAACGTTCAAACATGAGTTGGTGTTCGAACGTGGTTTCTATTTTTGCTTTATGGGCGTTCGAACATTGTATGGTGTTCAAACGTTTCTTCTGTATTTGCTTTATGGGCATTCAAACACCAGATGGGGTTTGAACCTCTCACTCAAGTGGCCTGTGGTCTTCTATGAAAACCTATTTCCACACTCTATGCAGAACTTGACACTTTGCACTCATCACCCTAGTGTTCAATCAATTCAAGTGGACGTTCGAACGTGAGTTGGCGTTCGAACGTGGTAGGCATTCAAACGTGGTACTCAAGTATTTCAAGGACTTCCTTCTTGGCTGCAACGCATCATGTCTCAGCAATCTGGTCTTTTCATAGTTCAAGTGGATGTTCAAACGTGAGTTGGCGTTGAAACGTTCTTGCTTTGTTCCAAGCTTCTCCAATTTTGTCCCCAATATGCTGGTGTTACATCCAAGTGTATTTTTTTTGTTCTTGAGCTCTTGTTCACTTTACGACCTGAAATGTCATCACTTAAACTCCATCAAAGTACAATTAGTCCTAAAAAGGCATAGTAATATGCTAATTTTAAGTACTAATCATAAAACATATGAAATCCTTAAACTGAAGGGTACCTTTAATATTATTGTCTTCTAATAGTTTAGTTACATATTTAAATTACTTAGACTGGTTATCAATCTAAGCTCGCATCACAAGCTATCTTATGTTACACTGCTTTAACAATAACTTCACTGTTCTTATTTTAAATTTCAATTATTAAAAATCTAATTGGGATTGATCTTTAATTTTTCCAAGAAATTTCCAATTTTACCTCTTATACTTGGGTGTATGATATAAAGCAGGTCACAAAATAGGTCGAATCAGGTTCCTCCACTTAGCAGGACATGCAAGGCATGTCATTGCATGCAAAAATAATGGTGTGTACGGATTTAGAGGGAGAGGGTTAGTGGTAGCTAGAAAGGTGAAAAAGGGTGGGGGCACACGCAAGGCAAAAGGAAAAAAAAGAGAAGAAAACAAAAAGTTAAAAAATAAAAGTAAATCTTTCACATAGCAACTTTCGGCCAAGAACAAGAACAAAAGGAAAAGAATAAGAAAAAAAAAAAAGAAAGGGCGGTGCTTGGTGGTGTATAGAGTGGGTATAATGGTAAGATCCATAATCCATTTTTTTCTAAGATGTATAAATACAATTCTAGTATATGCATTTTAAGTGTTGCATGTATTTAAAGTATGGTATTTTGTATGTGTTTTGGATGTTGTATATATTAAAGTGTAATGTTTAGCATGAATTTTGGTTTGACACATGAAATATTTATCATAATATTTGTGTGGGTGTGTAAGTGAAATTAGTGTTGTTACATAAAAAATAAATCAGTGAGATTGTAGTTGGTGGTGGTTAGAAATTTTATGAGTTGCTCTTGAATTCTTATGAAAATTCATGGATACGAATAATTACAAAAAAGTTTGCAATATTATGGTTTTGTAGAAAATTTTGAAAATTCAAGTATATTTTTCTCTTACTATAATTTTATGGGGAACGTTTAGTTAGAGTGTAATTGGTTCGAATAAATATTGTTTTAACAGACTCAAGAAAACTAACTCAAAAATCAATTCGAGCAGATAATTCTATTCATAGTGAATAAATTATTTCATGTGACACAAATTGATTATTAAACTACTAGTTAAATCAATTCGAGTAGTTAACATTATTAGGTGTTGAAGAATTATTGATTGTGATTCGATTAAATTACTACACTTGGTTTGGAAAAACTAATTTGAGTAAAAGAGGTACTATTTATTAGTACTCGGTTGGGATTGTGAATATTGAATGTCAGATTCGGGGACGAACACTACTAAGAACGTTGCCCAAAAAGCTCCAGTGGATGAGTCATCCACAAGATAGAATTTTTCGCAACTTAAGTACGCTAGTCTTCATTTTATCTAAGCGTAAATAATTAATTGTATGTGCAACAATTTATCTTATGATTTTTATTGTGAATCAATGAATTAAGTGTCGTAGTACTAAAATAGAAATGAGATGTCATCATGACAAAATCCAATATTATGGTTTGAGTTGGCTGTGTGACGTATAGAAAGAAAAACTAAATGGTTTGAGACGTGTAAGCGACAGGTGTATAAGTGACGTGTTTTGTTGGTGTGGTCAAGACATCCAAGGTGACTACATCCAAGGGAAGAAAGTTAATCATTAGAATTGATTGTCTATGTGAATGAAAGTAAATCAAGTGTTTCGAGTTGTCTTTGTGACTGAGATAAGTTATGGTAGACTTTGTCTAAGTGACGAGAACTAAAGTTATTATTGTGCTATGAGTCGCTTGAAAGACAAACATTTAATTATATATTGGTTTGAGATATCTGAGTGACAAATTTATACCGAGATGATGATAAATTGTGTTGTATTTTGTTGCCTAGGAGGCGATACAGTTATCTCTATGTGAGGTCGTAGGGCAACGAAATAGGATATCAAAAAAGAAATTATAGAATCGCAAACAATAGATTCCTCCTGATGAGCAAGGGTGTCTCATTACTTCTTTGCTTTATTTCTGAAATCTTTAATGAGTACTCACTTAAAAATTTCCTGGAAAATCTTTTATGGTAAACTATACACAAGCTTGCAATCCGTTACTGAAACTAGAAGTCCAGTCAAGGGTGGTTAGGAGAGGGCACATGTCAATTTATTTTTTTTTTTTTTAAGCTTTTATATAATGTAAATATTTTTGTTCTCCTCTTTAGCATGTAAATGACACATTAAAAATATTTTTGGGTTATGTATATATTGCATGGTAGCAAGCCGTTGTGTCCGCATAGGTGACTTTTTATTAAAAGGTGGTATAAGTTGTAAACTGCCAAGATGGATATTTCTTATATATATATATATACATATATATAGTAGGATTGCTTACTTAAGTGTGTTTTCCTAAATTAATTTTTTTGTACAAAAGTGGGAACGAGGTGTAACAATTTTTTTTATCAGAGCCTAGGTTTATAGGTTCTGTAGACATGGGTTTCTTGGTCGGTAGTGGACAGGTTAAGGTGTTTTAGTCAATGAGTAGAGATAGGTTTAATAAGCTAATGATAAGTACATGTGTATTTGTTTACGTTGTGAATTACAGCTAAATTGTTGGAAGCATAATGGATTATCCTGAGGGTTAGAATCTAGGGGGAGGTGAATGTTCTCATGCACCTGTTGTGGTTATGGCAGGAGATAGACAACAACATGAGGTCAGGGAAGGTAAACAAAATCAACTTCATATGATTTAGAGAGCATTGGAAGTGATGGTGCAGGTGGCAGCATCAACAAAACGGATTGTGGAATTACAAATAGAGATTCAGGTAGCCGCTAGGACAAGACCACATGTACCCCTTGGGGAACCACAAGATGCGGTTCATGAAAGGTTTATGAAGTTGGATCCTCCAATGTTTGTAGGAAAAATTAATCCCTTAGAGGTGGAGGACTGTCTTAAATAGATGGAATCAATTTTCAAGGTTCTGCAACTCTTTGATGATCAACAGTGACACTTGCAACCTTTATGCTAAAGGAGGAAGCACGATTTTGGTGGGAGGCTACTAGGCGACTATTGGTTGCACCAGTGGCATGAGTTGAAGGTCAAGTAGCTGGTAATTTTGCTCCAACATCTGCTCGTATTACTTGGGATTAATTTGTGAGGGTATTGAATGACAAGTAGTTTCTAGAGTCTTATTGGTATGAACAACATATAACATTTATGACTTTGATTCAAGGCAGCATGTCGGTGGCAGAGTACAAAAAACAATTCACTAAATTGTCACGTTTTGCTAAGGCTCTTGTTCAAACTAATGAGGCTTTGTGGAAAAAGTTACAGTGGGCGTTAACTTACCATGTATGGAGTTGACTCTCAGACTTTGAGTTAACATGTTATGTGACCTTAGTTAAAAAAGGTTTGGTTGTTGAAAAGATGTAAAAGAATCTAAGTGACAACGGGAGCAGTTCAAGAAAAGGATGTTTAACAGTGTACCTAGTATAGGTTCTCTATCTGGGGGACAAACTTTGGGACAGAAGGGGCAAGGATCAAAATGCTCACAAATAAGAAGTATTGGAAACTCTCATAAATTTGGCAGTTTACTAGGTTACAATTCCTTCAAACCCCCAACAAGATTTCAGGGCAAGGGACAATTGAATGGATGAGATCCTAATGTTACTTGTTTTAAAAGTGGAGTGAAATGGCATATTGCTCAAAGGAGAGTCCAATGAGAAGATGAATAGTGCTAGAGAGAGAAGTTAATATTTTTGCATTTTCTTCAATACATTGTCTCGTAATCTCTTGACTTATGTACAGGAACTTGTGGTGATCTTGAATTGACAAGATCAACTGTTTCAAACGAAAGTCATACCATTGGTAAAAGTGTTGTGGTGGAATCAAATAGTCAAAGGAGCAACTTGGGAAGCCAAGGAGGTCCTGAAAACCTAATATCCTCACTTGTTTCAAATTGGTAAGTTATATTTCAGGGACAAAATTCCTAAGGAAAAAATTGTAGGACCTGAACATACATGACAAACATATAATATTTGTAATAAGCATATTCACATGTGACATGCTTACGTAGGATTGACAACCAGTATTTAATTAAGTGTAATAATATGAGACCTGGACCTGAACGATGGATATTTTAATATTTAAAGAGAATTTATAAATAATGTCTGGGGGGGGAATTGTTTTATTTAAGTGTGATAAATTAAATAAGAATGTTTACATGTGATATGACTTTATTATTTGATATACGATAGTGCATGTGAAATTAATTGGGAGGCAAGCATGTGATACCAATTTATTGTTATTAAAACAAAATGTGTTAGTATATACAATGATGAGTATAGAATATTACATATCATGTATCTCTTTTGCACCCATATTACTTGTTTTTTGGTGAAAATTGGGGGAAATAATTTTGAATTCATAATTAATGGAGATTTCTGTGATTGTAGGTAAAAAGCAGGTAAGGTCATGTTTAAAACATCCCATGAAGTGTGTGACACCCCAAAAAAATTGGGGGTCTTTTATTAACCGTTGACCACCCGCCAACCCACGGAAATATCCGTGATACCTGTGATTGTTGCCCACTCCAACATCACGTCAATAATATCCCTTTGTCCGGGATTATAACTAACATGTGTAACCCATGTTTCTTTAATTATTTAATCCCATCGAGGTTTAATATTGTAAAATCCGGGTAGATTTAAACTTTTATGAATAAAGGGTAAAATGGTAAATTGTCACCATGATTCGGGTTGTAAATCTGAAATTTTTTGTAACTCGGATGACAAAACGGACCTCACCGTTGGATTCGTCTCGCGAAATCGAGTTACCACGTCAATTTTCGTCGAATTCTGAGATAGTTAAATTTTTCACGTTTTACGGAGCGATCGGGCTTCGGGTGACCCTGTACACGAATTTTTTTATAAAATTTTAAATTTTGGGCAATAAAATAAGATAAATTGAAATAAAAATATTTTAGATTTAAACGGGGGCGAGATTTAATTGTTCGGGACAAAAACGGACCCGGAATTAAAAATGGACATGTGGCCAATTGTGGGCCAAGTGTTCTAAAGTATAAATAGGGGGAAAAATCAGATTTTTCCCCCATTGTTCAGCATCCTCTTCAGCCGATAGAAAAGAGAGGGAAAGGAGAGGGAAAACTTCAACTTCTCTCTATGATCTACATAATTCTAGTGCTCAAATCCGCTTGGACCAAGAACAAAGATCGTTCTCCTCGTCAAGGGCTACGTCTACGTACCAAAAGGAAGTGATTTCACCGAAAAATCAAAGGAAGAATTTTTGGAGATCAAAGCTTTTGGGTTGGTTTTGGTGTTTTAGGGGTTTTCTACACTCCTAAGAGGTAGGGGTTATTCCTACTTTGGATTATTCTTACCTTAGGTGTTGCTAGACTAAGGGTGAAAATTATGTATATGCATATGTATTGTTATACATATATGTCTATGGGTATGAAAGTGAAAAAAAAAATAGCAAAGGAATAGCTTAGGCTAGCTTCTAGCTTGAATTTGGTATATGGAGGTTCCATGTGATTATTTTGTAACTTGGTGAAAACTTAAGGCATGCTATGTGTTTTATAAACTATGCCTTGGAATGTGTTATGTGAATACATGACTTGAATGACTATAAGATGTTTGATAAAATGCCCTAGTGAAATTGAGTGTGTTACTTGCATGATGCTATGTTATAACATGCTTGGGTGATTGTGAAATCATATGCTTAGGATATGGTTTTTGGATGAAGAGTGTTATTGACATATGCATGAAATGATATATTGAGCATAATGAGATATGGTAGTTATATACTTATGATACAATTGCATTGATGTATGAAAATGTTTATATGTTTGTCATAAGCATATTGAGCATTATTTTGTGTGCAATGGAACATCACATTGCATTTGCACGGAAGTGTCTCATTACATGAGTGAGTGCATGTTTGACGTCAATACCACACTTGGTGATTGACGGAAGGCTTGGGAGAGTTGGGTCGAGGACTTAGCTAAGCCGCTCGGTTGCATGATGAATTGGGTTGGGGTAGCAAGAAGAGGCATGACGACCTCTCGGGTGCAAGACCCGGTGATTGGGCTACGCACTCCCTTGGCTCGGCCCATAAAGTGTGTGGGTGTATTCGGAACCCTCGGTCGAAGTCCGTAAATTTCGTGTGGGTTGGAGGCCCTTGGTGTAAGTCCATGAACATCCACCCCTATACAAGACCCTAGAGTGATTAACGCCATTGTGTGTAACATAAATGGTGGTTTCGACTAAATTGCCACTTGCATGTGTTGGGGAGCCGGAGAGAGCTCGGAATAAAGTTGCATGGGTGAGTGTCACTTCATTCCATGGCATAGCATTGTTGCATTCCATCATAGGATGCATAAGTGTGAGAAATGCTTGGTTGTGTGTTTGTGTGATGATTACATGAGCATGTGCATCTAGGGGAAGAGTAACCTCTATAGGTTTATCTCTATTGGGCGTTGTGCTCACCCTATACGGGAAACAATTTCAGGTACGGGACACGTTCCGGTGGATGGCTCTCATTCGGGGGCTCTTGGTTGAAGAAAAGCCGGGTTGTGGCTTTTGAATTTAGTTTTTGTAAAACTTTTGGTTAATTTCCATTTTGGCATGTAAAAGTATGGAAATAGTTGTATTAGAACTTGTATTGACTATATTTGGTATCAAATAGATGTTGTATAAGTTTTGGATAACCTTGGATTGGTTTGGATTGGTTTTGGAATGGATTGATTTGGGGTTGAAATCATACACAGTTTACACAGAAATTTCAGACACTGCTTAGTGTTTGAGCCATAACTTTTTATTGTGACTTCCAAATGATCTGAAATTTTTACAGTAGGTAGTAGACACCTAGGGCTACAAAAGTGTTTTTATGAAATTTTCTCAATTCCACTTCTAAACAGGTCAAAACCGCACTGGAAGTTGCAGCAGAACAGAAACTGCATTTTCTGTTCGAACGTAAAGTGACGTTCGAATGGTGCGAGTTTTGAACAGCAAAACCAGCAGAGAACCAAATGTACTGGGAGCTACCTATTTTTCAAAACCAAGGGACGTTCGAATGTGAATAGTGCTGTTCGAACGGTGACTCTAAAACCGAAATTTTTCAAACTATGCACTAAGCTTCCAGGCTCGGATTTCTTTGATTTAAAGAACACCAATGGACTTGGATTTCTCTAGTTCCAAGGATACAAATGGACACTAATTGAGGTATATTGAGGCTTATTAGACCTTGGTGGATTTAAATGATAACTATTACATATATGCACTAATGTTAAAGTAACCTTGCATGTTTTGCTATAAATATGGATAATTGGACCCGGTGTGGTCAATGTTTACTTATAAATGGACCCGGTGCGGTCATTGTTTATATTGGGCCTCAGATGGGTCATGTGAGTTATGTTGCACAGGTTGGGTATTGGGTAGAGTTCCCTGTACAAAGGAGACTCTGCCCAAATTTTGTTAAGTTATGGACCTCGGTAAATGGGACATAACGGTGTGATATCGAGTCACTCGGTATTTACGGGTATTCCGCGGGTTGATGGGTAATCAACGGACCCCCGGATTTTGGGGTGTCACAAATATACCCCAATGTATCTCATTTAAGGTCCATTTGTATCATTGGAACCAAAGAACACGTAGCCCAAAAGCATTCTTAAAATTTTAGATTTTTGGAAAACCTTTCAGTAGGTTTTCATAAACCTTTGAGAAGGTTGACCTTCCGGAAGATTCCCTCAACCTTCCGGAAGATCGTGCATACTGGAACCCTACCTTTAAGAAAGATGTGCGTAGGTATACGATTTACCTAGGGCTGTTGGGCATGGGTTTAGACCATTGCATGCATTGTGCATTCATGATTAAGTGCTTAAATGCAACGTACTACATGTTATGTGATATGAATTATGTGAAAGATATACATGGTAAAATGTATATGGAAAAGTGACACTAGGGTTAGAAAACATAACCTTGGGAGTCAGAAAATAAGGGAACGGGATAGTTCAAGGTGTAAAGGTCTACTAGTGAGAGGCATAAGCTCTACTAGGGAGACAAGGAGATAATTCTAGAGTTCAAAGTTGGTCCCTACTTTAGGATACTAACTTGGTGCTTTATTACTATCTAACATGTGTGAAGATGGCTAGTAGAGGAAGAGGACGCTGAGGCGGTGGGTGTAACAACAACCAACCACCACCAGCCTTAGACCAATAGGCCTTTATAAAGGCTATTGGTACTGTAGCGGCTGCCATTGCATAGGCTAGTGCAAATGTAGGGCAAGAAGGCACGAGTAACCTCTAAAAGTTCAAGGCACACAAGCCTTCGATATTCAAGGGAGGGGCAGATCCGATGGTGGCCGATCATTGGTTTCGGCTAGTCGACAAGGTTTTAGAGGCTATAAAGATCACCTCCGATGCCTCGAAGATAAGGCTAGCTGCATTCCAGCTAGAGGGAGAGGCCCAATTATGGTGGGATTGGGTGAAGGACGCAAAGGACTTAGCGACCATGACATGGGGAGAATTCTGTGAGCTCTTCATGGGTAAGTATTTTCTAGTGGCCGCACGACATGCAAAGGCTTAGGAATTCTTGGAGTTGAAACAAGGAACAATGACGGTGATGGGGTACGTGGCTAAGTTCACTGAATTAGCCCGTTTTATCAATGATTACGTGGCCATGGATATGGCCAATGGTGAGGAAGTTCGAGGATGATTTGAAATTATCCATCCGGGGGAAAATTATGGGCCTCCGCTTGCAAGGTTTGAACTCAATGGTCGAGATAGCTATGGCTATTGAGAGAGAGATTGATGACGCAAGGAGCATCTGAGAGTCGGGTGCTAAGCACAAGAAGAAGGAGGGCCAATCCTCTTCTTCTAGTTCAGGGAAAAGGCAGAGAATTTCTATCCCATAAGGGTTTCAGGGATAGGGCCGTGACTATCAGGGCCAAGGGCAAGGTCGCTCCTCCCAAGGCGGGAGAAACTTCAGGACAACATATTAGGCTGGTCAGAGGACTTGCTATCATTGCTATCTTGATCCGAAATGTGTACACCCAAGTGCAGGCGGTCAAGCTGTAGTAATAATCTGGTGAAGTCCAGAGTCGAATCTACAGGGAGCTATGATTGCTGTTTTGAAGCAAAACAGTAATAGAGACCAAGTAACTTTTGGAAATTTTGCATGTTTCGAGTGGTGGGGTTTTCTTGATTAAAATAGAAGATTCTTTTCAAGAGTTTTCTAGACAAAATATAAGATTCTCAAAATGTAACATCCACCCTTTAGCTCGAGGATTAGAACATGTAATTGCTTATTTGGTTTATTATGTTTGTGCTGTATGACTTAATTAACTCCCGTGTCAACAACAAGTTAATCGGAGGATAAAGATGGACTGTAACGATTAAGCACATGATTCCGATGCCTTTCTAGAAGTTTACAAGAATTGTCTGTGCCGAGACTTAACCCGTCTACAAACAAGCAAGTGTTTCTACAAGGTCTCCAACCATGGCATTAATGGTCCATTCTTTGAATAAAGTGCAATAATATTGGAGATTGCAAAGATGTCATGAGGAGCTAGCCGAGGTGCTTGCCTTGAACCACTAGGTCTTTCTATTCCGGAGTCATCCGTATCATAGAAGGAACCTTTGGTTATACAAAGTACCTTAACTTTTCTAGATGCATTCAATCATCCAATAAACAAGTGGAATAGAAAGCATTTAACGCATGAATAAGTTGCACAAACATAACTTTCGAATAATCTGTACATATTCATTACCTCTTACTAAAAAGTGAATGAGGAACTACTCTCTCATCATGGCTTTGGTCATGCTAGACAAGTGAGTGATACTCCTCCCTCCAAGTGGATGAGCTACTTAGTGAGAGTATAATAAGCGAAAAGCTAATCTTCAATGAAGAATAAGTGAATCGCGTCCCACCCTTCATGGCTTTGGTAAAGATGTAGAAAAGTGGAAGAGTTTCACTCTTCTAAGAAAGAAGGATGCTCAAGCAATGAAAGTGAAATACATGAACAAGAAAAGTAGAAGAAAGCTAGTTGCTTTTGGATGGTTTCCACCACAACCAAAAGATTAACTACCTCTCTTGATACTTTGTAAGTGAAAGCAAGTAAAACTACAAGGGGATTCTAAGCTTCCATCATGGTTGTCATAACATGAATGTAAAGACTTAGCATAAGTAAATGAAAGACTTCAACTACAAGGGGAGTCTAAGTCTCCAACATGGTTGATATAAATGGAAAATGAAAGCATAAACATGAAGCATTCAAGAACTAGTTTATTAAACATTCTTACAAGAATAAAGATTGCTCCCCTATTTACTCTACAAGAGGAAGAATTCCCTTTAAGCTCCCAACAAGGGAGTATTTATAGGCAAGGAAGGGAAGGGGGGTAGGAGATAGGTGAGGATGAGTGAATAGTATTTGCCGCCCTTGGGAATCAACCATTTTGCAAGCAATTTGCAGGGGGAAGTTCGAACGTTATCTGGCGTTCAAATGTCAAGTCTGCCTTTGCTTTGAAGGTGTTCAATTGTCAAGTCTCTTCCACTCAAGTGGCCTGTGGTCACACAGACTTGGTCTCTGACTTAGTCTGTGGCTTTGTCACTTCCACACGTCTTGACATCATGGGTAGTACACTCAGTCACTCAAGACAACATTCAAACTTGGAGTGACATTCGAACGTTATACTCAAGTGCTTGTGGTTTTTCTCTCTTACTGCAACATGCCAGGTTCTAGTGGTGTAGTCTTTTCAGGATTCCAGAGGTTGTTCGAATGTGGAGTGGCGTTCGAACATGGTACTCAAGTACCTCAACATTTCCCTTTGTTGACTGCAACATACCATGTCTCAATAGCTGGTCTTGGCAAGGTTTCAGATGACGTTCAACGTGGGTTGATGTTTAAACGTCCTTGCTTTGTTCCAAACTTCTGCATTTTTGCTCCCTTTTGTGCTGGTGTTACATTCAAGAGTGATTTTTGTTGTTCTTGGGCCTTTGTTCACTTTAGGACCTGAAATGTCACTACTTAAACTCCATCAAAACACAATTTGTCGAAAAAGGCATAGTAAAATTTGTTAACTTTACGCACGAATCACACCCCCAACCTAAATATTGCTAGTCTCTAGTAATACAATGACAGTGAAAGGTAAATCTATTCCTAATGCCTTTTTGTTGGTCATCCGGTTGCATTTAGCTTATGCAACAAGCTGTTGAACCACTAGGTTTACCCTAGTGAACGAGTGTTGTCTCGTGAGGGTTTTCAGTGAAGCTACCCATAAACTTCAATTGAACAATTGTGTGTGCAAGATTATTGACTAAAATGAATTAGCATCATGGTCATTGGGACACTCAACCCTCAATCGTGTCTTATCACCTACATTTTCCTTCCATTGGTACTCTCTTTTTGCAAAAAATAGCACCTGTCGCATTAACATTTGAGATTCTCTGAGTAGTGGGATGGTCATACTGGAAACAAGAATTGGTATATAGCAATCATTCCCTTTTTCCACCTTGCATGGATAGCTTTGATTACACAAGTCTCTCTACGAATGCTCTCAACAAAACAAATCGCTCTGATTGTAGTGACATAACTCTCAAAGGTGGCATGTGATCAGAAGATGGCCAGTCAAAAAATCTCATGCATCATTAGTATAAGAGTGAAGTTTTGAGGAAAACAAACTTTACTTTGGCGTAATCTCGTGGAAGAATATTGATGTAAATAAAAAAATTCTAGTTAACATACCCCACTTGTAGTAGATCACATACATATGCATCACCCTTGAGATCACCTAGGACTTTTTGTAGGTTGTAATGGGGCCACAGGTCAGTGGCTAATGAAATGACGTCAAGGTTATCAAAAGCTATCTTTTTATGCAATAAAGCACACCTCCCTCTCACTTTTCGACACTCTGCCTGGGTTTGGGATCTCTTTCTTTCATTTTTTCCATTTTTCACTTTCTTGGAACCCCTGTCTCACTATATCTTTTCTTTTGTTTTCATTGATTTTTCTGTTATTAAATGGTGACCACCTTTTTCTTTTCTTTTTTCTTGTCTTTTTGTATCATATTGATTTGCAAAAGGGTGCAAGTTATTAGATAGCAAGGTATGGTAAATCAATGCTTTTGTGGCTTAGTCATCACACGGTTTCTTATCGAAAAAGAATTCATTCATTGAAGGCTCAAGCATGGTTGACTAGGGATATACTTTATGAAAGAATTAGCTCAGGCTCAAAGTCGATCAAAAGATGACCTAAGATCCTTTCTCAAGTATGTGCATATGTACGTGTATGCAAAAATTCCCTGGGGGTTATGAAAATAGATCACTTTAGTTGCATCAATCAAAACAAGTTTAATGAAATTATTGAAAGAGATCAGAAGTGAAAGAGCTTACTTTGAGTAATTGTTGATATCCTCTCAAAAAGTAGTGTAAAGCTCAAGACTAACCATGGTTCTCTTTGTCATCTCCACTGGTCATGTTGGGTGTTTCAAGGAATGTTAGTTATATAATGATTCCGTTTTCAAGTCTGATCACCTTGTACTTTAAGAATAACAAATACTTATGTATATTTGACAATGTAAGCATAAAGATAGCATCACTGTTCCAAAAATTAAGGTTTTAAGTCATGGGTGTTAAGTTGAAGTGTCAAACCAATCATGTGCTTAGTCATTTTCGCAAGTAATCTTAACAACCACATCTGTTTCGTTATTAACAAGAATTAGAGTGCTAACCCTATACATGCATTTTAAACAAATAAAAGTGATAAACTTAATCATTCATTGCATAAAAGATACTCGTTTACAGTAATGTCAATGATACAATTCATTCATTCAAAATATCACTTCAACTATCCACAACCATATACAAGTGTCCACAATAGTCACAAAACATCCACAAGAATTATCAAAAGAAACTTTTTCACAACGGTACAGAAATCTCCTAAAGACTATTCAAAGAAGAATTAACAAACAACAAACAACTCAGAACAGAAATCACTATTTATAGTCTAAGGAAGAACGTTCGAACGTTCTTTACGTTTGAAAGTTGTATAAAGGAAATTAAAATTTCTTTCGAACGTTAATGATGTTCGAACATTGTGAACTCCCAGTACTTTTGAGTTTTGTCAGAAACCAAAGTATTGTAAGCTCTCTTCGTTCAAACGTGTTATTGGCGTTCAAATGTTATTCCCGTTGGAACGGGCTATTGGCGTTCGAACAAGATGAGCTCCCAGTACTTTTGGTTTCATCAGAGAGTTCATCAGAAGCAGAGTACTATAAGCAGTCAACGTTCGAACGTTAGTTGGCATTCGAATGTTGAACCAAAACTAAAACATTTCTACTCTACACTATATACAATTACATAATTTTATTCACAAAAATTTTAACCAAATTTCATGGCGTCTTAGGACAAATCCCTACCCAAGCTTTTGGTTGGTATATCGGGATGTTCCTTTACTCGGCCCATGTTTTTCATTTCAAAATATTTTGTACAAAACAAAAAGATTTTCACACTTTTTACAAAAATTTGGACCCTTGGCTTTCATCCCAACTACTATAAACCGAGTCTTCATCTGTCTCCGTGCCATTTGTACAACTATTAACTCTCCCAATTTCCTGTCTCATGAATCGGTTAAGCAATGTACCAGAATAGGATGGCGTGTCAGGATAATCCTTACTCTACCCATTCACTATCTAGTCTAATCGATCAAGCACTCGACCAAAAATTGGTTCAGAACACTGGTTATATCTGTTCTCGTGAAAATGTCTACCACACTGTTTATAGGCACTCAGTCTTTTGGCATAAGTGCTTCAGTCTCACAGAGGTTTCGTTTGTTGTTCTCGGATCTTATTCTTTCTTACCAATCTTGCTTTTCTCATGATCACAGTGTGCACATCAAAAGTGAAGTTCGTACAACTCCTAGACTAAACCAAAAAAGTTTAACATCCATGTTTTTTATACTATTAAGACTCACTATCTAGTTCTTTAACATCTACCAGTCACAAACACGATCAGAGATGACCCACAAACATAATCATCAAAATATAAAACATGGTAAAACTATGGTATACAATCTGGTTAAAAACAACAACAACAGAAGCAACAACAACAACAAAAATTTTAAAATTTTCTTACAAGCTCAGGCTTATATAAACTGTAGTTCTCTCCCCCCAACCTAAATTGAACATTGTCCCCAATGTTTCAATTTTACCAATTAGATGAGCTTTGAATGGTAGAGATCTGGTTCATTAGCCGAAACCTACAAGCAAAATACACAAATCAACCATTTCGTTGCAGATCTGGGTTAGGGTGATAACCCTTGATTTTGAGTGCAGACAGAAGAAGCATAGCCATGTACAAATAAAGTAAACACAAGTAGATTATGAGACAAAGGATGGGATCTTCCAGTACTATGGTCATGGTTGGGTCCACAATATCGTAACAGCGGAGAAGAAGAAGAAGAAAGAAAAGAAAAGAAAAGAAAGGGGAAAGGGACTGAGGTGCGTGGAAAGGGAGAACATGGGGTGGGGCCTTATAAAGGCGGTGGCGTGGTTCGGGTTGGACTGGGTTCTTCCTGAATCCATTAAAAGAATGGTCTCCACATTTTTGACAAAGTCCT
This sequence comes from Ilex paraguariensis, assembly GCA_963454935.2. NCBI lineage: Eukaryota > Viridiplantae > Streptophyta > Magnoliopsida > Aquifoliales > Aquifoliaceae > Ilex > Ilex paraguariensis. The sequence continues at coordinate 39,338 of CAUOFW020002797.1, forward strand.
CCACGAAAGGTTTCAGTCTCTGACCATTGACGGTAAAGATATTACCGTTTGATGGGTTCTCCACTTCCACTGCCCAATGTTCAAATATATTTTTTGACAATGTAAGGTCCAGTCCATCTTGATTTTAACTTTCGAGGAAACAGGCGGAGTCTTGAATTGAAAAGTAGAACTTTGATCTGGTACAAAAGACTTTCGCACTATGTTCTTATCCTGAAAAATTTTCATCCTGGATTTTTCAATCTTAGCATTTTCATATGCTTTATTTTTTAATTCCTCCAATTCATTAATATGAAGTTTTCTTGCTAGTTCAGCTTTGTCCATGTCAAAGTTCATTGCCTTTATGGCCCAGTATGCCCTATGTTCCAATTCCATAGGTAGGTGACACGGCTTTCCATAGACTAATCGGTAAGGAGACATACCCAAAATTGTTTTAAAAGTAGTACGATACGCCAAGAGTGCATCAGTTTGTCTTAACGACCAATCTTTGCGATCTGGATTTACCATTTTTTTCAAAATTAATTTAATTTTCTGATTAGCCAATTCTGCCTGTCCACTAGTTTGTGGATGGTATGGAGTAACAATTTTGTGAAAAATCAAGTATTTTTCATCAGATTTCAGAAAGGTCGATTACAAAAATGAGCACCTCCATCGGTTATGATGGATTTTGGGATTCCAAATCTGCATAAAATATTTTCTTTTAAAAACTTGATCACTATTTGATGATTATTATTCTGACATGGAATTGCCTCAACCCATTTGGATACATAGTCTATGGCTACCAAAATGTATAAATAGCCAAAGGAAGGGGGAAATGGTCCTATAAAATCAATGCCCCAATGATTATCCCTAATTAAGACATAATTTAATAGGTGAATTGTGTTAGTTGAATAAAGTTAAACTAGTCAAAATAAATCAAATTAGGGTTAGTGTTGTTCTTTTCAGGGTTTTGTGTGTCAAAACTTCAAAATACTGGGGAGCCAATTGTATTAAAGCTACAAACTACTGGGGTGCCAATTATCAAAGCTCAAAACAAAGGGGGATCAAAGAATTCAAGGTCACCAAACAAAACTTTCATGTAATTCAAGGCTACCTAACAAGACTTTCAAAGAATTCAAGGCCACCAAACAAGACTTTCATGAAATTCAAGGCCACCTAACAAGACTTTTATATAATTCAAAGCCATTTAACAAGACTTTCACCCTCCCTTGTTGCCTATAAATACCACCCCTTAGGACTTGTAAAACATTCATCTTTTGGTAGTGGAAAACCCTCCAAAAGTATTATTGCTTTGTATTGCTTGTTGCTTTCTTGAAGTATTGCTTTCTTTTATTGTATTATTGCTTCTTTTTAATTTATTGCTTTCTTTTACTTTAAGTATTGCTTTATTTTATTGTGTTATTTCTTTCTTTTACTTCCATTGCTTGAGCTTCCTTCTTCATTTAGAGGAGTGAAACTCTTCCACTTTTCTAGATCTTTACCAAAGCCATGAAGGATGGAACGTGATTCACTCATTCTTTGTCGAAGATCGGCTCCTTGTGTAAAGAGTCTTACCTTGTAACTCCTCTATTTGGAGGGATGAGCATCACTCACTTTTCTAGCTTTAACAAAGCCATGAAGAGTGAGTAGTTTCTCATCCAACCTTTAGTAAGAGGTGATTATCTGGAAGTTATATTTATGCATTTTGTTTATGCTTAGCTTTAGTCTTTATTTCTTCATAATGTCTTCTCATCATATTGTTGTCTTTATTTGAAGCATGAATAGCTAAATCTATTAGTTGGCAAAACCAAGAGGAACCTCCACTTGGGTATACCATTTCAACTCATTCTCTTCCCCTCTTTCAAAGTTCAGTGGTTCGGTTTGACTGGGTTAAGGGTAGATAACTTGGTGAGTCTTTGATATTCCGTAGGCCTAGTCATGGTTTATGCTTAGATACTCACCAATCTTATCCGTAGCTTCCTACAAATCAATCATTCATTCATGCTCTATTGGAGGAGGGTTTTGAGTTGAGACGGTATTCCTATTGGAATGACCTCTTAGATTTGCCAATATTTGTTTCTCATTTTACTAGCATCAAAACAACTTCACCAAACAACTCCAACAATCAAAGATTTTATACTTTCTTTTCCCAAAATCGCCTTCCCCTCAATTTACTTCCTTCCCTGTGGAAACGACCTTGGAATACCACTAAGTAAAACACAATCCGTGAAAGTCTCCTTGCGCTTGGGGAGCACTTTTGTTCACGCATACTCACATTTGACATTTCATTCATCCACCATTCTGTTACCCTTTCTTTTGACATCATCCCTAGGAGAGTGACACTCCCTTTATTCATATACTATACATGCTAAAAGCTGATGTTTAAAGGTTAGGAAACAACAAGGAATTTTCTCAAGCACCCAACAGTCAAAAACTTCCATTTTCAGAATGGGGTTTAGAGGCATCATGTTTATGTTTAAAATATTTCCCAACCTTTGACATCTATCGCAAGTTGAACAAAAGACATGGACATCTTTGAAAAGTGTGGGCCAGTAAAATCCGCACTGCAGAATTTTCGCAGTGATTTTTCTAGATGAAAAATGACCTCCACATGCTTCGGAATGACAAATGCTATTACTTGTTTGCTTTCTTTAGTGGGGATGCAACGTCTTATGATTTGATCCTTACAGTACTTAAATACGTACAGATCTTCCCAAAAGAAATTGCGAACCTCTCTCAAAATTTTTTTTTTGTCTGTGGGGGAAAAGGATGGATGGAGTGTTCCAGTAGTAAGAAAATTAGCAATATTAGCATACCAGGGGGTCTCATCAATTCTGAACAGTTGTTCATCGGGGAATTTTTCATTGATTGGCATTCTATCCTCATGAAATTCGTAAGTCAACTTGGAAAGATGGTCTGCTACCACATTCTCAACACCCTTTTTGTCCTTAATGACCAAGTCAAACTCTTGAAGTAAGAGTATCCATCACAAGAGCCTAGGTTTAGCATCATTTTTTGTGAGCAAAAATTTTAATGTTGCATGGTTAGTGAACACAGTAACAGAAGAACCAACAAGATAAGAGTGAAATTTTTCCAAAGCAAATACTATGGCAAGTAATTATTTTTTAGTTGTTGAATAGTTCATTTGAGCATCATTCAAAGTTTTACTTGCATAGTAAATCACATGTGGTTTCTTATCTTTTTGTTGACCCAACACAGCACCTACAACATAGTCACTTACTCACACATTAGCTCAAAGGGTAAATTCCAGTCAGGGGGTTGCATTATTGGGTAGAAATTAACATGCCTTTAAGCTTGTCAAAAGCTTTTTGGCACATTTCACTCCAATCACAGATTACGTCCTGACTTAGGAGATGACACACGTGTTTAGCTATGATACTGAAATCTTTTATGAATCTCCTGTAAAATCCTGTATGTCCTAGAAATGATCGGATATCTTTACAGTCTTGGGAGCAAGAAAATTCTCAATCAGATCTATTTTGACCTTGTCAACTTTCATGCCCTCAAACGACACAATGTAACTTAAGACAATGCCTTGTGTTACCATGACATGGCATTTCTCCTAATTGAGCACCAGATTTGCTTCTTGACATCTTACCAACACTTTTTCTAGGTTGACTAGACACAAATCAAATGAGTCACCATACACAGAGAAATCATCCATGAACACTTCCAAAAATTTTTTGACCATGTCATTGAACAGACTCAACATGCATGTTTGGAATATTGTCAAAACGTTACAAAGTCCAAATGGCATCCTTTTGATGCAAAGGTGACAAAGGGGCAGGTGAATGTGATTTTCTTTTGATCATCGAGTGCTATCTCAATTTGATTGTATCCAGAATAACCATCCAAGAAACAGTAGAATTCATGCCCTGCGATTCTCTCTAGAACATGGTCAAGAAAGGGAAGAGGGAAATGATCTTTTCTAGTTACCAATTGAGTTTCTGATAGTCAATACATATCTACCATCTTGTAATTGCTCGAGTTGGTACTAGTTTATTTGCTTCATTTTTGCCCACTGTGACCTCAGACTTTTTGGGCACAACTTGGTTGGACTAACCCATTTACTATCGGAGACGGGGAAGATTATCCCGGCATCTAAGAGCTTTAAAACCTCTGCCTTTACTTCTTCTTTCATGTGAGCGTTCAGGTCGTCGCTGCATTTGATGAGAGGGTTTTGACTCCTCTTCAAGGTATATAGCATGATTGCCAGATTAATGGGTTTCTACCTTCATCAGCGATGGTCCATCCAATGGTGCTTTTGTACTTTCAAGAACTTTCAATCAGTTTAGACTTCTTGCAAGTCTATGAGCTTAGACGAAA
>CAUOFW020002798.1:0-43654 GCA_963454935.2 Ilex paraguariensis
TGGTCTCTTCAAGTGAAGGTTGAGCTCTTCGTTGATATACTGCTTTCACGTATCCTCCTCCTGGATTTGAGGCTTCTTCTGTCGGTAATCTTTCTCATCGCAATTTTAACTCTGCTAGGCTTCCGTCTCGGACTTTCATGCCCATCTTCTCTCACCCATTTTTCCCTTCTAGTCACCTCTTTCAACCTTGCCTTTAACTCTTCGTTTTCTCGGATCAAATATTTCTCCCTAGCATAGGATTTCTTGAACAGCTTGTCATGGGTGTCAAGTCGATCCTGTAGGGACTGGACTAGCTTTGCCAATGAATGGTCCTCCCCCTCGGCACAGAGGGACTTACCATGATCCTTGCTCAGTTGGTTTTGATTTTTCGAGGGCTAGAAACTCGCAGAGGATACCTCGTCATTTTCACGGATTCTGGAGGGGCTTCTGACTAAATGCAACCTTGCATTGCTGTCAGAAGGATGAGACGCAGGACCAGAATTTCCCAAGGAAAAACTACCTACAGGTGATCCAATTGCGCTTCTGAGCCTTGACATCATAGCTTTTTGTTCTGAAAGATGATGATCTTTCCCCCAGACGATGTCAAAATGTAGAGGCAGAGCTCTTTCCCTGCTTAGCTGGACAGGCTGATGAGTTCGGTCATCAAGAGAACCTAATTTTTTCTTTGTTTGTCAAATAAACTGATTTGTTCGGCTCGGTTAGAAAGCTCTTAATAGAAAATCCTTCATCACGTGGCTACTCTTATCAACATCGCGTGAGCACATTTAATCCCGTGTCACGTGTCATCACGAGGTTTAACCCCTTCACTAAATTTATTCAAGGTATATTGTGTATCATATAACTTAAGATACGCAAAAGAATATTCTCCTTTATTTTTGCTGTATTTTCCATAATTGTGTGAACATCATAGTTCACTGCTTTTGCAGTCGAAAAGAAAACTTAGGTGGCCCAAAAAAAAGTTACTTTTTCTTTATTTTGGCTTCTAGTTGGACTTATTTTTGTTCCTTTCTCTCTTCGCACTTTATTGCTCTTCGAGATTTCACTAGCACTTTTCTGTTTTTTTCTTACCATTTCCTTAACAAAAGAGCCACGCCTGGAAAGTTAATTCGTCCTTTATCGATTTTTAATACCTCTCAAATAATATGATTTAAAAGTCCATTGAAATCTCAGTACGATTAGATTATAAATTTTTAAATAGGATAAGACTTCCATATAGAATAAGAAGTTCGGTATTATCAAGTTTTGTGAATTGATGTACAAATTTTTAAGTTTTTTAAAACAAAAAAATATTATTTTTTTGGGGTTATACAATAATTTTAATGATTTAAGTTATAATTCATAAATGGTCACCAAAAATAATAAATGACTCTAACATTTATTTATTTATTGGTACCGTAATCTTTCCTTACAAATAAAATTATTGTTAAATTATTTTTTTGGTTAAGTAATAAGTTATTAATTTTCTATTGAGTTCAAAACTTCAAATACTATTAGCATGCTATGAAAGGATATATAATTGGTTAGTGGTACAAAAAAAAAAATTCCAGTACTTATCGTCCTTACAAATTTATGGGTTTTTTTTCAAAATTTTTTGAGGATTATTTTATAATTTTTGTGGTAACTTAAAATTGATGTTAAAAAGACTAGATTTGATTGTAGTATTTTTAGGATCCAATTACAAATTATCACAAAAACTTGTAAGTTAGCAAAAAAAAAAAAATTTGTGTTTTAAATCTTAACAATTGTAACTTGTAGCTTAATAAATTATAAATTCTATTATTGTAAAAAAAGAATTTATAAAAGTTATAAAATTTCAGAAATATAGTACGTAAAAAATAAAATTCAATATTCTACTCATATCCTCCCACAGTTAACCAAAGGTGATACGCCGGTGATCAAGTGAAAAAACAAGTTGCCCGGTTAAACGAACTCTTTGGATCAGCTGTTCGTACGGTGGGAAAGAACGATGACCATGTCATTCGATCCATCGTTGTGTGGAAAATTTTATTTTAATGTACAATCGATCCAAATATCGTATCTAAATGTAATTAATAATGACTTCACTTCAATACCGATTTTAATTTTTTAGAAACCATACTAAGAAATAAAATATTTCTCTACTTACCTTGCACATAAAAAAAAAAGTCAAAAATTCATAACCGGGGAAACTGATATATAATATTTAAACAACAAGAACCGATAACAAAAATTAAAATTAGTTTTAAAAAATGATAATTATATGTCTCTTTTTTAAAACACTGGATATAAAATACATACAATTATAAGAAAAAGATTATAATATTTAAAATTATTGAGTGACATTAAGAGAATTTACTAATTTTTAGCTGAAGTTAAAAAGGTTATCACTGTGGGACTAACTTATCACTTTTCGAGAGTAAAGTTAGCAAAGAATCTGGGATAAGTTCACCATCTTTTGGATTAAATTATCAGTGTTTGGGTTAAGATTACACTTTTTTTTTGGGGTACTTATCACTCTTTGCTGAGGTACCGTACATGATCAGTCATGGCTTATCATGACTGATCCTGATACCGATCCGATTGAAAATTTTATTCCTAAAATGAGATAATAGTACTTTTATATCTAAAGTATGCATCTCTTATCAATTAGACTCCTAAAAGTATTTAATTTGTGTTTGAAACATCCAATAAACATTCAATTTATCAAATCAATACCAAACTAACATACAATTTTATCCAATAAAAATTTAATTCATCAAATCAACAAAAAATTAACATTAAATTTAATAAATTAACAATCAATTCAATCCAATTAATATACAATTCATTAAATTAATACTAAATTAACATTCAATTTATATTCATATACATCCAATTAATACTTAATTCATTAAATTAGCATCTAAAATCATCAAATAAAGATTCAATTTATGAATTAAACACCGAAGTAACATACAATTTCATGAAATTTATATTTAATTTATCAAAGTAACTCCAAATTAATATTCAATTCCTTAGATTAACATTCAATTTCATCTAATAAGCATTCAATCCATCAAATTAACAATCATATTCAACTAGTTAACATTAAATTCATCAAACTTATTTTCAAATTCATCCAATTAACACTCAATTCATTAAATTAACTTTCAAAATCATTCAATAAAGATTCAATTTATTAAATCAATTCTAAGGTAACATACAATTTCATCCAATTAATATTCAATTTTCTCTATTGACATTTAGTTTCGTCTAATAAACATTTCATTCATCAAATGAGAATCCATATTCATCTGGTTAAAATTAAATTTATTAAATTAAAATTAAATTTCATCTAATTAATATTCAATTCATAAAACTAATGTCAAATTAACATTCAATTCATCCAATTTATATTCAAATTCATCAAATTAACACTCAATTAATCAAATTTGCATACAAAGTTATTCAATAATATCAAATCAATAGCATAATAACATGAAATTCATCAAATTACAAAATTAACATTTAACATCAATTTGTCACTAAATTAACATTTAATTCATCCAATTTATATTTAAAATTCATCCAATTAACACTCAATTCAAAAAATTAACTACCAAATCACTCAATAAATATTCAATTTATCAATTAATTCATCAAATTAACACTAAATTAATATTCAATTCATCAAATTAAATTTCAATTTCATCATTCATATTTAACTAGTTAGCATTAAATTCATCAAATTAACACCAAACTAACATTCAATTCATTCAACATTTGTTTAAATTCATCTAATTAACATTCAATTCATTAAATTAACTTCCAAAATCATCCAATAAAGATTCAATTTATCAAATTAGTGATAAAATAACATGCAATTTCATCCAATTAATATTCAATTCCTCAAATTAAAACTCAATTCATCAAATAAAATTGGATTAAATTGACACTAAAGTAACATGTTAATTTGATGAATTGGGTGTTAATTTGATGAATTTTATGATAACTAGTTGAATTTGAATGTTAATTTGATGAATAAAATAATTTCATGATACCTTGGTGTTGATTTCATAAATTGAATCTTTATTCAATAATGTTAAATTTTAATTTGATGAGTTGAATGTTAATTAGATGAATTGAATGTTAATTTGTTATTAATTTGATGAATTGGATATAAATTTAATGTTAATTTATTGAATTTAATGTTAATTTATTGTTGATTTAATGAATTAAATATTAATTGGATAAAATTGCATAGTAGTTTTGTGTTGATTTTGGCATTAATTTGAAGAATTGAGTGTTATTTAGATGAAATCGATTGTTAATTTGATGAATTTGTTGTTAACTACTTGAATTTGAATATTAATTTAATGAATTAAATGTTTATTAGATAAAACTAAATGTTAATTAAATGAAAATGAATGTTAATTTGATGAATTGAATATTAGTTAGATGAAATTACATATTTACTTTAGGGTAAGTTCTTTAAATTGAATCTTTATTGCATGAATTGGGTGTTAATTGAATGAAATTGAAAGTTAGTTTGATGAATTTAATGTTAACTAGTTGAATTTGATGGTTAATTTGATGAATTAAATATTTATTAGACAAAATTGAATGATAATTAAATGAAATTGATCAAATTTTATGTTAATTTGATGAGTTGAATATTAATTAGATGAAATTGCATGTTATTTTAGTGTTAATTTGATAAATTGAATCTTTATTGTTTAATTTGGGAAGTTAATCAATGAATTGAGTGTTAATTGGATGAATTTGAATATAAATTTAATGAATGGAATGTTAATTTGATGAATTGAATATTTAATAGATGAAATTGAGTTAATTTGATAAATTAAATATTAATTGAATGAAATTTCATGTTACTTTAGAGTTGATTTGATCAATTGAATTTTTATTGGATGATTTCAGATGTTCATTTATTGAATTGAGTGTTAATTAGATGAATATGAATGTTAATTTGATGAATTGAAGGCTTATTACATGAAAGTGAATGTCAATTTGATAACTTGAATGTTAATGTAGATTTAATTTAATAAATTAAATATACATTTGATGAAACTGAATGTTAGTTTGGTGTTGATATGATAAATTTAATATTAATTTGATGAATTTTATATTAATTAGTTGAATTTGAATATTAATTTGATGAATAAAATAATTGCACGTTACTTTGGTGTTGATTTGATAAACTGAATCTTTATTCGATAATGTTGAATGTTAATTTGATGAGTTGAATGTTAATTAGATGAATTGAATGTTAATTTGATATTAATTTTATGAATTGGATATAAATTGAATGTTAATTTATTATTGATTTAATGAATTAAATATTAATTGGATAAAATTGCGTAGTAGTTTTGTGTTTATTGGGCATTAATTTGATGAAATGAGTGTCAATTAGATGGAATTAATTGTAAATTTCATGAATTTGTTGTTAACTACATGAATTTGAATGTTAATTTAATGAATTAAATGTTTATTAGATAAAATTGAAAATTAATTAAATAAAATTGAAAGTTAATTTGATGAATTGATTATTACTTAGATGAAATTATATATTTACTTTAGTGTAAGTTCGATAAATTGAATCTTTATTGTATGAATTGAGTGTTAATTGAATAAAATTGAAAGTTAATTTGATGAATTTAATGTTAACTAACTGAATTTGAAAGTTAATTTGATGACTTTAATGTTAACTAGCTGAATTTGAATGTTAATTTGATGAATTAAATGTTTATTAGATAAAATTGATATAATTTTATGTTAATTTGATGAACTGAATATTAATTAGATGAAATTGCATGTTATTTTAGTGTTAATTTGACAAATTGAATCTTTATTGTTTTGGGAAGTTAATCAATGAATTGAGTGTTACTTGGCTGAATTTGAATATAATTTTTTTGATGAATTTAATGTTAATTAGTTTAATTTGAGTATTAATTTAATGAATTTAATATTTAATAGATGAAATTGAGTTAATTTGATGAATTAAATATTAATTGGATGAAATTTTATATTACTTTAGTGTTGATTTGATCAATTGAATTTTTATTGGATAATTTCAGATGTTCATTTATTGAATTGAATGTTAATTTGATTAGTTGAATACTTACATGAAGGTGAATGTAAATTTGATAAATTGAATGTTAATGTGGATTTAATTTAATAAATTAAATATATATTGGATGAAACTGAATGTTAGTTTGTTGTTGATTTGATAAATTGAATTTGTATTGGATAATTTTGGATGTTAATTAGATAAATTGAATGTTGATTGAATGATTTGTTAATTTGGAGTTAATTTTTTGAATTAGATATTAATCGGATTGAACTGAATATTAATTTGATGAATTTTAATGTTAATTAGTTGAATTCGATTATTAATTTGATAAATTGAATGTGTTAAAGTGATGTCAATTTGCTAATTGCATGTTAATTAAATATTTAGAGATAAAATTAATACATTTAAGACCAAATTAACAAAACCTCCATTGTTTTAAGGTAAAACTGTTATTAACCTATTTAGGATAAAATTTCAAAATAGGATCGGTCATGACAAAAGAAGACCGGTGATGATTTCTTCAAATAGGTTAATAACACTTTTATCCCCAAAATGTACATATACTTTATCAATTTGGTACCTCAAAATATTAAGTTTGTTTCAATTTTATCTATAAAGTATTCAATTAATATGCAATTCTGCAAATTAACATTCAACTCATCAAATTTATATTTAGTATCATCCAATTAAATTTTAATTTATCAAATTAACTTTCAATTCATCCAATAAATATTTAATTTATTAATTTAACACCAAATAATATTTAATTCATCTAATAAATTTTTAATTCATTAAATTAACATTTAAAGTCAATTAGTTAACATTAAATTCATCAAATTAACTATAAATTTCATCTTATTAACACCAAATTAATATTCAATTCATCCAATTAAAATTCAATTCGTCAAATTAACTTTCAAAATTATCCAATAAAGATTCAATTTATCAAATCAATACCAAAGAAACATGTAATTTCATTCAGTAAAGATTCAATTCAATAAATTGAATGTTAATTTGATGAATTTGATGTCAACTAGTTGAATTTAAATGTGAGACCCAATCACGCATGCATATTAATATCATTTTGTGGGTTAAATTGTAAATATGTGAAATTATTAAAAGGTTAATTAAATTAAATATTTCATAAGCATGATGTGAGTGAGTATACATTGGGTATGTGGACCCCGTCAGTGATGTATTGGTGAGACCCATTTATAGAAATTTCACGTGTGAAAATATTAGTGGATCGATTTTAAAATCATTTAAAAACTTTGGGGGAGGCAAAGATAATTAACCCATGACCTTTACATGTGTTAGCTTAATAAAAGGAAAAGAAAAAAAAAATGTGCCGTGCGTGTGTGAGTGTATGCCGTGTGTATGTGTGTGTGCGTGTTTAAGGTGTCAAGTGTGTGTGTTAAATAAAATATAAAAAAGGTGTGTGTGTGTGTGTGTGTGTGTGTTTAACATAGGAAACAAAGTGTGTGTGTGTGTCTGATGCAGTACTGGAACCGAGATTGAGGTGAGCAAGAGAGAAAGTGGGGGAAAAAAAAGAGAAAAAGAAAGAAAGAAAAAAAAAAAGGTGTGTGGTTCTTGAATCCATGAGCAAAGAAGGAGAAGAAAAAGGTACGTGGAATTAAGTTAAGTTTGAGTTCTGATTAATTTTAGTATGTACATATTTATATATGTGTGAACTGTTTTAGCATGTTTTAATTAATAAGCTGTTTTAATTTAAATACATGAGCTTTCTTCTTTTAATTTTAATGGATTGTTTTAATTTAAATCTCATGGGCTGATTTAGTTAATATCAAAACATATTTTGTATGGGTGTAATTAAATATATTTAGCATAATTAACGGGCTGTTAAAAAATAAGTTTCAAATGGGTATTAAAATAAAGATGAAAAAAATGTAGAATATGACTATTTGAGATGTTTGGTATGTTTTTTAGGGCTAGGTTGGAACCAAAATTATGAGGGTGAAATGAGTGATTTAAAAATGCAATTAGGGGGGCTGATTTTCATAATTTAGTGAATGTGTGAGTTTAGGTATAATTATTTTAAAAGAAAAGTACGATAGAAATTGGAAAAGGGTGTCAGTAACGCCGAAACCTTGATTTCTAAATGTTATTATCATATGTGCGAATTTTAATCCAAATGACCTGAAATTTTGTATGCAGCACTTTTAAATGATGTTTGATGTGATAATGTGAGTTTTGAATGTAAATGAGTATAATATTCGGTGCGAAATGTATAAAATGTCAGAAGCGCAGTTTTTAGGATTCGGGGTCGAAATATGTGAAAATGGAGGCCCGATCAATGAGTTTGACCTACTTAATCCTAATTATGATTAATGTGAGTAATTTTGGGAATTTGGAGAGGAAACGTGATCCCTAGAACAAAAGTACTAATGTATGAGTAGATAGTGCAATAACGGGGGTTACCGGAGCACTTTGAAGTGCATCATTTGCATGCATTAGTGCATGATTAACTATTAAATGTAATAAACATATTAATATTGTAATTACAAATATATTAGGTGGAACGAGTGAGACAGTCGATATTGGAACAAATTCGGTGACACCGAAATGATCAACCGATAGGACCGAAGGGCCATAAATTTGTACATCTAAGGTGGGTTTATATCTTTATATGTTTTAGAAATACTATTATAAGATGATAATAAATGATAGAATTTAATAGCAATTCTCCAAAATTATGTGTTATATACTTATGTGATTGGATGATGCTTTGTACTGTGTATTATGTATTGTGGAATGTGGCGCACTGTTTGAGACAGGGAGCGTCGATGCCTGATCATTGGATGTGCAGTGATGTGCTAGCACTGTGGTGTTCCCGGGAGGTTCGAGAGACACGGATCCATGTGGGATCGATTACCCGATGAGGGGTAGTATGGATGTGATTTGGCTTGTGAATTCTCTAGAATTAGATTGATGTTGTTGTTTGATACGTGGATCTATCTACTTCAGTGTATTATTATTATTTTTATTTTATATACAGCATGTATACCCACTGAGCACGTGGTTTATCTCACACCCCTACAACTTCTTCTTTTCAAGTATTATAAGGGAGGATACAAACCAGTCCATTGTCCAGTTGATTGAGTCTTGTGCAACGTTAGTGAGATATCACTTAAGTTGAGTGTTAGTATGACTAATTTATGGGTTGTGTATTATAATTGTGAGATATTATTATGACAGATTAATAGTATATATTTATAAATAGACTCGTCAAGCATACTTTGTAATGTATGCTATGTGGTGTGTGAGATTTTGTATATGTTTATAACCTGGAAAACAAATGATTGGTACAGGTGTTTATATATGGTACAAGTTATAAGACAGGTTTTACCATCATGCTTAACAACTAAGGTGATGAGTGGTGTTGTTGCACCTGTGGGATTGTATCATATTTGATTAGTCTAGCTTATAATAATTGTAAACATGTATATTAAAAACCTAGTTACATCTCATCCTTGGGAGACCGGGATGGAGCGTGACATTAAATGTTAATTTGATAAATTGAATGTTACTTTGGTGTTGATTTGATAATTGAATCTTTATTAGATGATTTTGGATGTTAGTTTGATAAATTGAGGGTTAATTGAATGAATTTGAATATAACTTGAAGTAATTGATTGGCTTATTGTTAATTTAGTGAATTGGGGGTTAATTGGATGAACTTGAATGTTGATTTGATGAATTTTACATTAATTAGTTGAATTTAATTGTTAATTTGATGAATTGAATTTTTATTAGATGAAATAGAATGTTAATATAGTGTTAATTCGATGAATTAAATATCAATTGGATGAAATTGTAAGTCATTTTGGTGTTGATTTGATAAATTAAATCTTTATTGGATAATTTTATATTATAATTTAATGAATTGAGTGATAATTGGATAAATTTTAATATAAATTAAATGAATTGAATGTTAATTTTAGGTTAATTTGATAAAATTGATATTAATTGAATGTTAATTAGTCGTATTTGAATATGTTAATGTGATGTCAATTTGCTAATTGCATGTTAATTAAATTATTTAAAGATAAAATTGACAAAACTGATACTTAAGGGACCAAATTATCAAAACATCTATACTTTAGAGATAAAAAAAGTTATTAACATATTTAGCCAATTCAAGATCGGCCATGCACTGGAAAAACTGGTACCTAATAATACCCAAAAAAGTGTAACCTTAGCCCAAAACATTAATAATATAACCTAACGGGTGGGAAACTTATTCCTAGTTTTTTATCCCCAAAAACGACCACGTTCCTCTAAAATGTGGTAACTTTATCCAAAAAAATGGTAACCTAACTTAAAAAGCGGTAATGTAGCCCCATAAAGTGATAACATTACTTCTAAAAAATGGTTATTTAACCCAAAAGGTGGTAACTTAAATTCTGAAATGTGATAACTTACCCCCAAAAGATTTAATTTACCCTAAAACAGTGGTTCTTTACCCCTAAAAGTAATAACATTATGCCTAAAAAGTGACAATTTTACTCTCAAAAAGTTATAACCTTACATAAAAAGCAGTAACTTAGCCCAAAAAATTATAATATAATTCAAAAGGTGGTGAACTTATTCCAAGTTCTTAACCCAAAAAAGTGATAAAGTACCCCTTAAAAAAGATAACCTTATCCAAAAAAGTGATAAATTAACTTAAAAAGTGATAATTTAACCTACACAAAGTGGTAACATTACTCCTACAAAATGGTAATTAACCCAAATTGTTGTCGTCTAACCCAAAAGGTGGTGAAATTATCCCAAAAGATGTAATTTACCATAAAACAGTGGTTCCTTATCTCTAAAAATGGTAACATTATACCAAAAAAGTGGTAATCTTACCTTAGAAAATTGTAATCTTACCTAAAAAATGGTAACTTAGTCATGCAAAATGATAACCATACTCCAAAAAAGTGTTAATCTAACTCAGAAGGTGGTAACTTACCCTCAAAAGGTGTTAATTTAACTTAACAAAAGTTGTAATTTCTTATAAAATAGTGGTTTCTCAACCCCAAAAATTTGTAACTTAATCTGCCTTTTGTGTCATTTTTTTTACATTATCCTTTTCCCTAGGTTAATTAATTTAAACATAATTTATTTATATTAACTGTTTTATTTTCCATTTTTTCAAAAAAAAATTGTATTAGTACTTTTCTCTCACATGAATTGAGTAACCGATTTAATGGATAAACAATAAAAAAGAAAATGTCTGATCAATGGTTTAAAGTCAATTGTTATGGATCAGTGACATTTGTTGATTTAGTGGAGGTACATACCAATTTGAAAAAACGTTTTCGGTACCACAAACGGACTCTAATAATAAAAGCTGACAACAGACCAAAAACAAATAATAATAAAGGACGGGCATGTGAAATAGGTGTAAGGTAACGGTACCGATATGAAGTGCATTCCAGCCATTAATTTAAGAAAAATATTATTTGGATTTAATTTGAAAATTTAATCTAGAGACATAATTCAATATACAACCGTTGGATTGGTTGTGCGCTCCATCTAACATCAGAATTCACAATTAATCTAATAATTGCATTGAAGTCACATCATCATTAAGTTCTCAAATAAAATCCCTATTGTATTGCTCTTTAAATAATTTATAACTATTGCTCGAAATAAATAAATTAAGTTAAAATAATAAAATTATGTGTATCAATGCTTTAATGAGTACAAAATAAAGATAGTATAAAGAAAAATGAATTTTTCTATAACTGGATTCCGTGACAGAGGAGTAACCTGCTCCTGACGCAATATAAATGCCAAAATATAATATAATCCATTAACACAATTTAATTAATAAATAAATCGAATATAGATGAAGACAATAAAAAATAATACATGAAACGACTTGTTTATATATATGAATAATACACTACACGAACTCGATAAGACATCATTCATGATATACAAATTAATAAACGGATAAAATATATATGAATTATTTTTTGACACAAACATGTTAAAATTGAATACAAATCCGCTAAAGTCAAAGTTAACATAATCAGTGATTTTCGAAATCTTGTAGCGTCAACTTATAGTACATGTTAAGTCCTCATATATGTTGCACTTACAATTCTGAATAGTCTATGGTATCGTGAAAAGAAAAAATTGTATGGTACTATTATCATTAATTTTGTTAGTGTTTTTATAATTTTTGAGGTTGACTTTATAGCTTTTATGGTAATTTGTGATAAATCCTAAAAGTGTTAGGCTTGATCACAACATTTACATTTTTAGAATTAATAACAAGTTATCACAAAAATTATAATTGAAGCCTTAAATATTATAACTTAATCCCAAAATCATAAATATTTGATGTATATAAACAACAAAATTTACATCTAAGCCCACTAAAATCATAAAATTTGGAGGTACATACCAATTTTTTTTTTTTCCGCTATTGTAATCTTGTGCAGTCCTAATCCGTTGGAGAGAAGGAGGAATGGTAGGTGATAGTGGTAATGGTAGTGGTTGGGTTTGAAAGTTGGCAGGAGTGACCATAGATCGTAATAAATGAAATCTACTATCAACAGTTCCACATTTTACAGCAAAGGGATTCCAATTAAAACTTGACATATGTTAAGTTGATTTATTATTTTATTTTAATTCGTTATTTTTAAATTAATAATAAACAATAAGTCAAAGGAAGATTAAATACTCAAAATTATTTAGAAGTCGGGTACAATAAAAAAAAAAAATTTCAGAACCATAATCCTATCAAAAAATGAAAGAGACAGATATTGGTGTTTGTTTAGCCGAAAAAGGGGATTATTGGGTGAGATTGGTTAAAAAAAACTTAGGGCCCATATATTTCTTATTTGGATGGCAAAAAGACAATAGGATAGAAAAAGCCATTTCATTCCACCTTTGACGGTAACCACCGAACTTCAATTGGATTAAGTAGGATAGAGTTTGGTTTGAAATTTCAATCCCGTCCGATCCCAGTTGACTAGCCGTATACTTTGTGAAAAAGAAGGTTGTGAGAGCATCTCCGACCTATTCTGTATTTCTTTTCTTTTAGCTACTTAAATATAAAAAATTCTTTCTAACCCACTCTCTATTTCCTAGTTAATCCAAATGGCTCACCACATGTGGTGAACTATTTGAACTCGCTAAATTCTCTTTCTATCTTTTTTTTTCTCTCTATCTCTCTCTATATATATGTTTTATTTCTTTTAAATTATTGAAAGTTAGTGAAAATTGGATGTAATAGTTAACTAAAATAGAGAGTGTGATTGGAGTTAATTTATAAAAATGAGTAACTAAAGTAGTGAATGTAATATTTAAATATATTTTGATTAATTATTTTAAAGAGGAGGGTTGTAGATGCTCTGATATGGTAAGGAACAACATTATGATACAGACTTTTATTAAATTTTTTATCTTAAAATAAGTAAGTTTCATTAATATTTAATGACAAAATATATATAGCACATTATTTAGAATAAAAAATTTAATAAACATAGCATTACCCACAAGAAAAGACAAGAGAGGGAGAGGAGTGACTAGTTGAAGGAATAGAGAGAGAGAAATGCAGGATTGGGTCATCACATTTGCTAGTTTTATCCAATTACGTATTGAAATTTGACATGTTTAGAATTATTTTTTATATGCTTATAAAAAACGAGCTGACACCGGCCAAAAGCTAGGCTCTGTAAGAATACAAAGGGAGCTGAATTTTTTATTTTTATTTTTTATATAGTTATCTCATTTTTCTACACAAACGAACTTGAATTACTCAAAAATTTTGATTTTTAATAAATATTTGAAAAATAAAAATTCAAGATCTAAGAAGTTAAAAAATGATAATTGGATTTTTCTGTCTCCTTTTACATATACGGGGTCACACACGTACTTCCCAAACCCACAAATTCAACTTGTTTTAACTCATTTACACATGAAAAAAATTGAATCAAGTCATTTAATTGAGTAAGAATTGAATCAAGTTTGTAGTGGTTGTATGACTGTGTGAAGATGGGAAGAGAGAAAACAAAAGAGTATTGAGAGTGATTTGTGTGAGTGTGAGGAGGAAGAAGAAACTGTTGCAGAGGTACATAAGAGAGAATGAGAGGAAAGCCTTGAAATGGTAATTTTTTCTTACTTTCTATAATTAGGATAGTCATTATAAATTAAATATTAATCAAACCCAAATGAATTGTTCAGACCAAATTTTAACAATTTATTTCAAAATTTTAGATTAATTTTATCAAATTATCAAAATGTCATTTTTTATTTTTTTACCTACTTCTATATAACTCGAAGTCGAGTAACAATAGGATTGGATAGTGATATCTTCCAGTTTGAATTATTATGTGAAAGTGACTCAATAAATTTCGTTTGAAAAAATTAATAATTTGTAAAAAATATTAATTCATATCTAGTCCAATGAATTTGGATTTGAATTAAAATGGCATCCATTGTCCGACCTTTCTCTAGTTTTTTGTTACTATAAAATAAAGAGTTTACACCTAATAAATGATAAGAAAAAATTATACCGAAAAAAAATAATAAAAATAGTTAACACAAATGTGATAGAAACACTCATAAAAATGGCAAATCAATCACAAAAGTCGTAAATTTTTTGGTTGTAAAAAGACCCACAAAAATTACTAAAGTGGTGTACACATTACACCCAATATTTATACCTCTAATTTATACTAAATTACTCACTTTGGTAAAAAAAAAAATATGTAGAAAAAAACTCACACTGCAAGAATGGGAAAGTTTATCATACCTCCTGAACTTTCAACCACTACCAGCTATAACTATAAGCACCCTTACACGTCCTCTCCGACCTGCGGTCCCCTCCTCTTTCTATTTCCTTAGATCACTCACTAACCAAATTCAGTTCTCTATAGTTCATGCAATTGCAAAGGTCGACATAGCTTCACACTTACTGTCCAATTAATGATGGATGAATTCCATGATAGAAAAGTTAAGTTGTAGTTTGACCTAGTGCGTAGGAGATCAAGAGGAATACTCGAGGACATAGGAGATTAAGAGGAAATTGTTAGAGTGCTTTTGCACTGGTTAAAAGGTAGTCTTGGATTGAGTTATTGTTGTGCGAAAATTTGGGATTTTTATAACTTTACAATGGTAATATTGATAAGTTATATAATTAACGATAACTTGCTCAATAATTCTATTAAATAAAATTTATGATTGTACCATTGATTTTGTTTGACCTCTTTCACAATAAAATTCTTGTTTCATTCTTGCACTTGTTCAAAGACGAAATCAGGATTTTAGCTTGGAGGGGCCAAATTCTACTTGCAGAAACTCGGACCAACAAAATGAATTGTACTCTTTGTGTAAAACACGACATTGCAAGTTTCTCTATACTTGGGGAGTACTTTTGCATACACACACGATTTTTCCCTATTTTTTGCATGGAACCCGAGGGAGAGTGACACTCACCAACTTCTATAAGCCATACACACATAGTCCGTGGACATGTTGGCTAAAACTTAATATGCTACTATGGTTTGTTGCATATATTTCATTTTATTTAATTATTGAGTTCATGTACTTGATGCTTTGTTGACTCTGCTTCTGAATTTTCTGCTACAGTGGATGTGAATGGAGCCCAATCATGAATTAAGGTCATGTTATTTCTTTTTGTCCCCCACCTTATGGTATGACAATGTCGATGCCACTTTCCTAACCATTAATCCAGTCTTCAACAATCGCGTGAAGCATATTGAAATAGCATTTCACTTCATTCGTGATAATATGACACTTGAATGGTTTGAACTAAATCCATTGGTGTGTGCATACCGAAGATTGTTGGCGCGCCCAAGATTGCTCAAGGCCTAAAAGAATGAATTGTACTCTCTTTGTCCATCGAGGTATAAATGCGATCTTCTTCGGATACTCGAACATTTATTGGATATGCACAAATATTTTTGAATGTTAAAATGCATATCCTTTGTTCTCGAATCATATATAATGATATTACATAAATAAATATTCCTATGGTCTTAAAGACACATGATTGTTTCTTAATCATCAAAGAGTCTAAGAAACTCATCATTTATTTGTTTTGAATCCTAGTTTTGATAATATTTATGGCCTAAAAATTTTTAGGGAGAATCTCAATTCACACCCCAAAAGTTTTAAGATTTTTTCTTTTGCATTCTCAAAAATTAAATTTCTTATATTGCACTCTCCATGTATTGACCTCACATTTGCTTTTGTTGCTTGTTTTTCAAAAACTAACACATTAAAGTAGGCAGAATGAATAACAGAATTTAATGAAAGTGTCACAGTACAACACTTTAAATACATTGAGGATGTAAGATGAAAAAACCTAAATTTTGAGCATGCAAAGTGAAAATTCTTAAATTTTTTAGGGAACAAAATATAATTTGCCCAATTCATTTTGTTCTCATTGTATAAATATAAAGTGGAACCCCAATTTAACCCATCTAGTTAGAAGCAATCAATTGTTGATTTTTTAGTTCTAACCAACCATTGTCATAGAACAAATTAAAAGATGCAGATGTAACTTGTAGCATTAATATCATTTTATTAGCTTTTCAATTACCAAGGGAACGATTGGATACAATCATGCATATCTTTGTTACAACCGACTAGGCCAAAAAAAAAAAAAAAAAAGAAGCATGCCTAGCTACTTTCTTCCATGACCGGGTCTCTTGGTTTCTTTTCCATCACACTGGAGGTCTGGTGGATGATAAAATGGAGGTTACACTGACACATGGGAAACAAAGGTCATCAATTTTATTCAATAGAATTATTGAGCAAGTGATACCTAAATGGATCAAAGTAGACTAAAAGACACACAAATTCTGATAGTACGAACATTCGTAATAGAGTATTCATTGGGGTTGTGTTGTGTTGTGTTTTGGAATAGTGTCAGTTGTGTTGTGTCAAAATTCATTCAATACATATTCGATCTATTTAGAATCATGTGACATTATATTCGTGTCATGTCGATTTTGTATCGTGTATAAACTATGTAGAGTTGAATTCGTCATATGTTTAACTAGATACTTGTGGATCTCCAAGTTGGTGTGTATATCTATATCGAGAAAATTGATTTGGTCGTGTGTTCATAATTTCCAAGAGAAAGTATGGCAGCTTAGAGAGATGTTGGCAATTTTACCAAATACAAAAATGGTCAAGATACCTCTAACTTTTTAGTTGAGACACACTTTCAGTCCTTGAAAATAAATCAATTGTGTACTATTTGCCATGTCAGGCTTCTCTCACTTTTCCTCCATATTATTTTTTCTAGATCAAATGCAAGTCCCTTGCCAAGACGGAGACAAGACCAAGTTGTAGACTGTAAGTTGTTGCTCAAGTGATGAAGAGTGAAGGGTGAGATTTTAGTGAGAACCTTCTTACTAATATCCTCGTTTTGTGATATGATTCCCAAGGGTGGCCCAATGCAAATTGAGGCCTAAAGTAAAAATTTTATATTAGACCTCATTTAATATTTTAAGATAATAAGTTTTTTTAACTATTATTAGACGTTTTATAGAGAGTTGCAGTATGATTTATTTTCAATATTTTAGTGCTTTTGGAATTGGGCGGGATTAGATTAAAAATTAGCTGCAATTATGAAGTTAGGATCTTATAGATGAATAAATTGAATGAAATTTTAAAGAGACAACAAGAGAGTTTGAGATAAGGAGAAAGAACCGGAGCAAGACAATAAGAGTTTGAAGGAGAGAAAAAATTGGAAATAGGTGGTGAGAGTAGAGGAAAAAATAGTCAAAAGAATTTAAGAGAGATTGCTATTTTTAAAGTTAAAATTGTTACTTTTAGATTTTTTTAGAAGGTTTTGTTATATTTTAGGATATTATATATATAAGACATTATATTGACTTATGAAAATATTGTTATATTTTAGAACATTCTATAAAGTTTTAGAGAGATTTTTGAAATATATTGGGCCTTGGACAAGATTCATCATCTTTGGAAGACTTTTAGAAAGTTAAGCATTTTAGAATTATCTATTATTTTATTTCCATGTAATTATCATGCATTAGAATTTTTTTAATTCCGTAATTATTATAATTAGATTGCATCGAGAGGTAAAATACATATGTCCCCCCTAACTATGTCTAATGTAATTTTAAATCAACAAAATTTCCTCGTACCATCGAGGTTCGCCCAAAAAAAAAAACTTGGGCTATTCAAAATGGTTTCAAAATATGAAGCTGACCTAATGACTGAAAATTAAATTAGGGCTCTAGGATACTCTATTAATGGTTGGGCCTGTTATGTTTACTCCCATTTAAATGATTGAAATATTTGTGCATCTCATAACAATTGTAGTCTCTATATGCACCTCATTATCAAATTTTCGTCTATAGAACCGATTAAGTGAGACAAATTAATTAATAGATGACGCGTAAGGAATAAATGTAATATGTGTTACTCCATATTTTATGTATTTTTAAAATTTTTGAAAAATAATGCGTGGACCGTTACAAGGGATATTGTCATAGTAAAGAAGTTCAATGTTATAACATGGTGTCGCATAATTTTTATTTTTGATAATTTTGGCATTTAATATATAATAAACATTAGATATGTGTAATTTCATAATCATACTATATGAATGCAATTGCTCAATGGTAAAATCCATAGGAATTGCAAATATACATAGATCATCATCAAGTTTGAGTTAAATATAAAATGTGTTTGATTTATTTTAATTTGTGAAAGAGAGAGATACTTATTATACTTTTTTTATTAAAGTGTTATCCTTTTTTTGTCCTTTAATAAATATGTATGTGTAATGTATATTTGTGAGGTGGATTGCACTTTTAAACCTAAATTCTAAATTTTATTTTGACTTAATCTTTTAGAATTTGTTTTGTTAAACTAAATTATAATGAGCTTTAATTTTTTATATGCTACATTATTGAACTTTAAAATTTGAGGCTTTTTTTATGTTTGGGCCTAAAGCCCATGCTTTTTCCACTCCATTGTTGAGCCGGCCATGATGATTCCCCAAACATATATAAAAAAAAATTATCTAGTTGCGTTTACTAGATATGTTTTTATAAAATACTGACAGTTTGGTGATAAGTATTTTTAATGTACTTTTGAATGAAATTAAATTTGTTAGCAACATATTTAAAGTCCAAAACATTATCTACTTAACAATATTACCCTCAACATTGGTCCTAAACTAAAACAAGCAAATAACCTCAAAAAATATAGTGCCCAAACATGAGAACTATTAAAATGGATTTTCATCAAATTCTTCTAAGTTGATAAATTGAATTTTCGATTGTGTCTGACCCTCATTTATCGTATTTGTCTTACAAATCAAATTTTGTATTTATTGTTGTCTATTCACTTACTTGAATTTCAAATCGAGAACCAATATGCATTTTGGAATCCGTCAATAAACTTTGGGTGCAACTATTCTTACCTCTTAAATCTCCTTTTCTATCCTCGTTTAGTTATCTTACTTCAAACTACTAAGTTCATCACATTTATATTCACTCCATAAGTTACTAAACTCACTTCGTCTATATTCACTAAATAAATATTAAATTCATTAGATTTTATTTCAACCTATCATATAAGTAATGATCAAAATTTTATTTCGGTGTATTATTTCGACACGAAAATATTTTAGAAGCAGAATAAAAATTAATAAGTATTTTTAAAATATTAGTCAAAATATACCAAAATATCTTAGAACGCCTCAAAACATTCCAAAAACATTTGTGAAAATATATCAAAATATCTCAAAACACTTAGAAATAATATATATCACATCAAAACATTGAAATTTAGCTTCAATTACTATTTTTGTTTCAATTTATTTAACATATATTTAATAGTTTAATTGAAATAGTATAAATAGGGTGAACTTAGTAACTAATGATGTGAGTATAAATGAGGTGAACTCCATAGTTTGAACTTTGAAGAAAGATGATTAAATTGGGTGAAAAAAGAGATTTAAGGTATGTGAATTATATAGTCATATTTTGGGAAATTGAAACATGCTAGGTAATAATATTTTTATATTATAAGGGCTCGTTTGTTTGTCATATTAGAAATGATGGATTAAATAAAATAATACAGTCTAATACAATACAGATGGATAAAATATAAGATTAAATAAGGTATTAGAATAATACGTAATTTTATCTAGTATTTGACAATACAAAATATAAATGTTAGATAGTAGTTATTTAATATAATATAATCGGTTGTTTGGTGAGGAAATTATTTTTTCGTATTAATGTTGAATTAACAAAAAAATCCGCACAATCAGTGTTTGTTATATTGATGACAACTTGATTTTATCAACTGGGGGGTTATAATAGTAAATGTGTAGAATAATACGTTTGAGTTGGTTTATAATATCACTTCTCTTAGTGGTATTAAAATATCTTCATAATACAAGTCTATCGTATAAAAAATATATGATAAATATACGATTAGTATACGCTTTTAAAATTAGTATGATATCAAATTTACTTACCAAACAAAGTATTAAACCTGATTAAATAAAAAATAGTACAATATAATATTTAATTCCCTCATAATACATTTACCAAACGAGCCCTAAATGAATAAACATAAGATCCACATGTACAAAATTAATTTCGTTATGACAGCGATTTTTTTTTTTGTGATTATATTCTTTTTTTTTATTATTATTTTATTTGAGTGATTTTTATATGCCTCCCCAAAAATAAAAATTACCTAGTTGGATAAAAACTTTTATACACTTTAGCAAACACTTGCCTATTTGAAGATCTGCCACTCTTCGCAAGTTATTGTTGAAACCATGGGCCGAGTAAAAAATAATTTTTTTGGGTGGGCACCTTAAGATCTATTTTTTTTTATTCCAATCGATTAATATAAAATAATATTTATATTTATTACAGTATACATGAAAATTTGTTGAACACAATAGATCCAAAAGTCAATTATATATAAACAAAAAATAATAACTTCTTTGGTAATGTCATCGAAGGTATCTTTATATATATATATATAATTAAGTTATCATTCATCCCGTGATATCCATTCAGTTATATAATACAATTCTCTCAATCTTCACTTTTAATTTATCAGACAAAAATTGAGTGAGTTGTAGAAAGAGAAAAAATAGGTTGTGGAGAAATAAAGACAGCAAGTCCTAAAAAAATAAAGATTAATTGTAGACTAATTTCAAATAATTAAATTAAGAAGATAAATCCAAAAAACACATAAATCTGCAACCAAACTCAACCGAAGAAAGTCCCATAAATCGGCAATCAAAATGTGGCACGGGAAAAATAGTCTTATTATATTTATTTATAAGTAAATCTCATAAATGTCTGATGAACTATGACATTTGTTTTTAATTGGAGCAATGCCATTGGGACATAATTTGATAACATAATTTAGAGACTTAATGATTATGACTATTAAATTGTCAGTGGGTTCCAACATTAAAATATCATTGGGTCCCAATACTATCAATCCAATTGTCATAATTCGTTAGATTTTCAAATTATATCCTTAAATTATGTTCCAATAACATTAGTGTTTTAATTGCCCCCGAACTTGCAATTGACTCAATTTGTTCCTTGAACTATGTAATGTGTTTTAATTGATTATTTTCGTTAATATTAATTGATGACTAACCTTTAAGGGTGATCTAATAGTCATATATGTCCTCTTACAAGTAAAATATTTCAGGTTTGATACTTCATACACTTTTTAAAGGTCAATCACCCTTATTCCTCAAGAAACATGTCTTTAAAACCAACTCGAGTTTGAACCCCACCCTATATCAATAAAAAAAATTAATCGATGAATATACAAATCTTATTACTATTAACTACTAAATAAGACAATTTTTTTAAGATTAATCGTTGATTTCTCTCATATAAGGACAGGGACGAGAGCAGGATTTAATATTAAGAGGAGTCAAACAGTGATATTCAATGAGTTTATTTTATAACACGATACATTACAATTTTATCTATTTCCAGTTAAATTGGGAGAATTGATTCAATTTTGTCCAATTAAATATAAATATTAATCAAATAATGATAATAAACAATTTCAACTTGATTTTATCTACGAATTACTTGTGTACGACTAAATGCCTATTTAGTTTCATTAAATTGTCAATAATTTCAATGCAAATTCATCAAATAATCCAAAATTTATAATTCAATAAATGCTCTACTACACAAATAGTACATTGTTTCGGCTTAGTTAAAAAAATTATTTAATGATTTTAAAAAATAAATAGAAGCATTTACTAGAGATGAGCCGCTGACAAAATACGAAGTCATACATATAACACCGACATGAATCAGTGACTACCTAGCTTTTTGAGACTTTCTATTATGTCTTTGTTCCTACGAACAATAATTGTGATATTTTTAGAGGATTATTAAATTACATATAATTGAATTACTTCACAAATACAATATTTATATAACGGTTTTTATCCAAAAAAAGGAGGGGGCCATGGCCCCTTAATAGTTCTGTTACTGAAAGTGTCAATTGAGATAAATAACATAATTCAAGGAAAAAATTGGTAAACTTGAAAGTTCGTAGAGAGGGAGCAATTTAAAAAAAGGCCATGTTTTAGAGTGCATTTATGAAATTTTCCTTTCTTTTATTATTATCAATATCTAATTAATCAAAATTTATGATGAAAAAAATTATTTTTCAAATAGCCCTATCCTTATCGTGCTCCCTCGAAAGTCATCTGATAATAATAGTTAGGGAAAATTATATTTTGCACCTCAAAAAATTTAAATTTTTGTATGTTATAGTGTCAAAGATTAAATTTTGCACATTGTACCCTCAATATATTAATAATATTACAATTTTCCTCTGTCATTAATTTTTGTTGTTCATTCCATAAAAAATTCACTCTATTGAAGTTGACAGAATGAACAACGGAAGCAAACGACAGGGACATATTGTAATACATTTAATATATTATAGGTATATTGTGAAAAATTTAATCTTTAAAAGTACAAAGTGAGAAATATTAAATCTGTCGGAATGCAAAGTGTGATTTCCATAGTTTCTCTCTCAAATGGATCTTCCTTCATTTTTTTTTTTTTTTGTGAATTTTCTATAGTATTTTTCCTTCCCATTAACACACCAATTATTACCAATAATTTTTGTTACTAATGTCCCCCAGTAAATTAATTTTTTTTTCTAATTAGTGCATACCATCCGAAATACACAATTAACAATAAAGACTTATAAAATGATAAATCATACAACTCTATGTTTTTTTTTTTTTTTATATATATTTAAATTTTTTCAGCATAAGCATTTTGCCTCACCTGACTATCAAATATCAACCATAAAAGCATACAATCACATAAATTAACAATGTCGAATACAATCATTAAGATTTTTTTTTTGAATTGATTTGGCCGCTTGATCGGGTCACGATGAAGTCTGGTGTCTATCTAGAATGTGGGTGAAACCAACCCCTTTTTAGTTGGGCTGCCTAGGTAACAGGCTCGACTGCTGGTCGAAGGTAGATCATATGAACATTAAGAGGTGGTTTGAGTGAATTTGCAGTACGAACATGAAATTGAGAAAGCAAGAGCTGAACAGTGAGGCCAGATTCAACAATAATGCATTGATTATCTCTTTTTGTTATAATTGAATTCCCTTAACACCTATTCATATGTTATTGCTAATTAAGTGTTAAACTAAAATATTAATCCAATTGACCTCTCGTCATATACTTCCAATGTTGAACCAAACATGCTTAAAAATAAAAAACAGCTGTATTATAATTCAACAAAGTTCCATGACTTTATCATCATGTAAAAACCAAACTTTCAATTCTAGTCACCCCTTCCTCCACGAGCTAAGGGACTTCAACCTCTCCAACCACCAACCCACCCATCTCATCTCCCTCTCCCTCACAACTTCTCCTGTATCCACATAGTTTGGATTTTTTCAAATTTATTGCCCGTGACACCATGTGAAGGAGAGGGTAGTTTCACCTGAATTCACTCAGCTCAGTTGAATATGATTCATTCCTCAATTCGTATAACAGACTGTGACATAAGGTAGAATTAGTGTTCATGTGCTTCAAGGTAGGTAAGTGAGGAACACCAGTGGTGACCAATCGGACTGTGACAACATGTGCAAGGTACTCAAGTAGGTGAAAAATATTGCAATGAAGAATATTGCAATGAAAAGCAGATGAGAAAATGTGTATGCAGCAAGGGTGAACGTTGAGCTTCTAAAAGGGTGGGTTAGGGATGATCGAAGATAATAATTTATTAGACATATTAAAGAGAGTTGTTGTATGATTTATTTTCAATGATTTAGGGATCCAGTAGGATCAAATAATAAATTGAGCGTAATTGTGAAGTTATGATCTTACAAATTAATAAACTGAATAAAGTTTTAAAGAGACAACGAAAAAATTAGAGATAACGACAAAGAACCAAAGCAAGGCAACGAGAGTGAGAGGGACGTAAAGAGTTGGGTAGAGGCAGTGAGAGTGAAGGAAAAAATAGTGAAAAAAATACGAGAATGATTGCTACTTTTAAAATTAGAAATTGTTACTTTTAGACTTTTTTAAAAGAGTTTGTTATATTTTAGAATTTTCTATAAAGGTATGTTTAGTTAGGAAGAAAAGAATGATAAAAAGTGAAAATAATAAAAAAGTGAAGTGAAAGAAAAAAATAATAAAATATATTTTCATGGATATATTTGGCTAACATGAAAAGTTTAAGAAAAAGTTTTAAAAAAATTTCATTCTATTATTTGAACAAAGAAAAGTTACAAGAATTTTTTTATAATAGTCTAAATTATCCTTAATTATATTAAATCGATCTAAAGAAGGAAAAAATATGTATTACAATTGAAAGTAGATTTTTTTTTTTAAATGACTCATAACTCAATTCTAGGACAAGCACTAACACGAAGTTCTTTTAACCAAATTATATAGTTAATCAAATTCATACCAAGATTTTTTAAAATTAATAACCAATAAAATATTTTAATAAAAATAAGGGTAAAATAGAAAGTTAATTATAGATCACAACTTTCTTGCGTTGCCTTATATCTTTTTGCAAGAAAAAATAGTTGGTTAGTTGTCAAAATATTCAAGTATGGAAAAAAATTATTTTATTCATCATTTTCCATCATTATTTGGTTAGTATTTCTTGCATTTTCTATCATTATCCCACTAACACAAATGGAACCTAAGGCTTTATATAGACCGGTGAAAATATTGTTACACTTTATGACTTTTATAACATTTTAGATAGACTTGTGAAATATATTGGGTCTTTAACTTGGTCAATTCAAAAGAACTTCAAAACATGAAACTGAATTAAGGACTAAAAATTATATTGGGGCCATAAATTTTTGGGGCTCTAAGCGACTATTTTTGAGGCTCTATGACCAACCCTGTGCCTCATCCTATTCAAAGATCAAAGTGTCTGCGCATCTTGCAACAATTGTAGTCTTTACTCGTACCTTACTGTTGAATCTTCATTCATAAAACTGATTAAATAAGACAAATTGATTACTTGATGATACAAAAGGATTAAAAGTAATATATGTGTTATTTTATATTTTATATATATTTTTTTTAATTTGTCAAATCATGTGTGGACCGTTACAAGATACTACCATAGTAAAAATGTTCAATGTTACAACGTGGTGTCACATAATTTTCTATTTTTTAGTAATTTAGGCATCTTAGATATATTAAATATTATATATATGTTATTTTATACACATGCTATATGTGTGCAATTGTTTAATAGTATAATCCATATGACTTGTAAATGTATATAGATCATCATGGTTAAGTATTTTTTTTTAGCAAACAGATCCACACATAATTTTATCTTTTTGATCTCTTGCTTGACTCGCACTTTTTTGGTATACAATCTATTATTTCATTACTATTTTTATATTATTTTTTTGTATGTTGTTTATGAAAATTATGTTATTACATGTCATTCTCTCTTATGTACCTCTACAACAGTTTCTTCTTCCTCCTCACACTCACACAAATCACTCTCGATACTCTCTTGTTTTATCTCTTCCCATCTTCACACACAGTCATACAACCACTACAAACATGCTTTCAAGGCTCTCAAAACTCTATATAGGTTCATCATCTTCATCATAACATGCACCAATGGAGAAATCTTGTCAGTGCCCAAAAGTTAGAGTCAAAAATCTTTTGCAAGGCGTTGAAGATGACACACACTGTTAAAAAAGCTGATGTTCCAGACGGTACTTTCAAGGAGGGTAAAAAATTCGTCTCCGAGAAACTGAAACACAAGGGAGTCCTGAAATAAGAGCGCCATCCCTCGGATGGCCATCCACTAAAACAAGGGCCCAAGAAAGGGGGCGGGGAGGAAAATTTACCTAGAATGGCAAGTGTTTTGGGGTTTGGTTTTCTCTGTGGTGTATGGTTTTGAACTTGGCTGTTAACTAATGGTATTGGCCCACAAATTTTTTTTAACAACGTAATACCTACAGTAATGGCTTCTAATCTTGATAACCCATGTAATCTTAATATCCCACACTTCTTGGCTCCGGCATCCACTCAAGGGCGGCCCAATGCAAATTGAGGCTTAAAGCGGAAATTTTACATGAGACCTCATTTAATATTTTAAGAAATTTTTTTTAACTATTATTAGATATTTTATAGAGAGTTACGGTATGATTTATTTTCAATATTTTAGTGTTTTTGAGATTGGGCGGGATTAGATACAAAATTGGGTGCAATTATGAAGTCCGGTTCTTATAGATGAATAAATTGAATAAAATCTTGAAGAGACAACAACAGAGTTAGAGATAAGGAGAAAGAACCGGAGCAAGGCAATGAGAGTTTGAGGGAGAGAAAAATTTGGAAATAGGTGATGAGACTAGAGAAAAAAATAGTGATAAAGAATTTGAGAGAGATTTCTACTTTTAAAGTTAAAAACCGTTACTTTTAGATTTTTTTAGAAGGTATTATATAGACATGTGAAAATATTGTTATATTTTAGAACTTTCAATAAAATTTTAGATAGATTTCTGAAATATATTGAGCCTTATATGGACATGATTCATCATCTTTGAAAGATTTTTAGGAAGTTCAACATTTTAGAATTATCTATTATTTTATTTCCATGTAATTATCATACATTAGAATTTTTTTAATTCTTAATTATTATAATTAGATTGGATCGAGAGATAAAGTACATATGTTCCCATAATAAGGTGTAATTTAATTTTCAATGAATAAAATTCCCTCGTACCATCGAAATTCGCCAAAAAAAAAAACTTGGTCTATTTAAAAAAGTCTCAAAACATGAAGCTAATTATTAAAATTAAATTAGGGCTCTAAGAGACTATTTTAATGGTTAGACCTGTTATGTCTCATCCCATTCAAATGATCGAAGTATTTGTGCATCTTGTAACAATTGCAGTCTCTGTTTGGGCCTCATTATGGAGTCTTCATTTATGAAACCGATTAAGTGAGACAAATTAATTAATGGATTACACGTAAGGATTAAAGGTAATATGTGTTACTCCATATTTTATTTGTCAAAAATAATGCGTGAACCGTTACAAGGGATATTGTCATAGTAAAAATGTTTAATGTTATAATGTGGTGTCGCATAAGTTTTATTTTTTGTAATTTTTGCATTTAATATATAATAAATATTCGATATGTGTTATTTTATACTCATACTATATGAGTGCAATAGTTCACGAGTAAAATTCATATGAATTCAAAATATACACAGATCATCGTGGCTAAGTACATATTTTTTAACAATCAGATATGCACATTTACTTGTCTTTCTCATATCTTGCTTGAACCGCACTTTTTGGAACATAATATATTATTCTATTACTATTTTTATGTTCTTCTTATTTGTTTGTATATTCTTCATGAAAATTGTAGAATTAAATTATCGACTATTAGTATATATTTATAATTTTTTGTTATCTTGTTATTGAATTATTTTATTATTTTTTAATTTTTTATGATCCATAGCTTGTTTATATATGTAACGCTCATCTACTGTTTTATTTTGTTTTATTATCTCTGATAATAATTTTATCGAATTTTTTTTGTATTAATTAGTTTTTATTTTGAATCCTTTATGAGAATGAACAATTTAATTAGTTGGTATTTTTGTATTGAAATGAGAACAAAATCAAGTTTGAGATAAATAGAAAATGTGTTTGATTTATTTTAATTTGTAAAAGAGAGAGATACTTATTATATTTTTTTATTAAAGTGTTAACTTTTTTTTGTCCTTTAATAAAAATGTATGTGTAATGTACATTTGTAAGGTGGACTGCACTTTTAAACCTAAATTTTAAATTTTATTTTGACTTAATATTTTAAAAAAAAATTTTGTTAAACTAAATTATAATAAGTTTTAATTTTTGATCTATACTAAATGATTGAACTTTAAAATTTGGGGTCTTTTATGTGTGGGCCTAAAGGCCTTGCTTTTTCCACTCCACCGTTGAGCCGGCCTGTCCACCTTCTTGAGTATGTGCACTGTGAGGGCACACAAGGAGAAAGGATCTTTTGGGTATTTTCTTTTTTTTTGTTTCCCTCCTCCAAAAAAAAAGGCTTATTACTTTGATTGTGTACACACGTGCACTTAACCTACTGAAAGTCACTTAAGTTTTTTTTCTTCTGTGCTTCACCCAATTTGGCTAATATTTTTTATATTTATGGAATTGCCCTCCATGATTTTTCATTATTAGATTTTTTACCCCAAAATATCTATAATTTTTCCTACCTTATAATCCAGGAATGAAGAGAGTATCAGAATTTGGACAAATTACATATTTGTGGCAGTTTTAATTTTTACTAGAAAGTCCTCCATAGAGGTATGAATCATGTAAAGGGAAATGAAAATAGGGATGTGATGAGTGCATCAAAACGGCGGGGTATATCATTTCATCGTTTGTTTCAACTGTTAATGCACAATCAATCGAAAAATAACTTCAGGTTAAAATAAAGAATCGAACTAATTTAGAATAATGAAAAGTTATGGGGGCTGAAGGATATATCACGCCCTAAAGTAACGAAAGTTACCTAATCTAACTATGACCAGAAGAACGGACACTAAAACAACCATGAGTGTGATACAAACATACAATATTTAATATTTTAATAAATGGCATGATGTAGATAAATTATTAATTAATACAACCACCTCAAACTCATGAAATTATGATGGGGTGAGCTTAAGGGTGTTCACCCTAGCTTATAGCTAGAAAATATAATTTTTCGTCTTTCATCCTGATACTTTGTAAAAAAAAATTTCTTGGCCTACCTTATCCGATCAGATGTGGTATTCCTACCCGACTTTCTACCCGATTAATTGGGTAGGAAGTCGGATAAGCATTTTTGTAGCTATTATTTTTTGAATTATTTTAACAATTCAATTAAATAACATGCACCAATTTAACAACACAATAAATTAATAACACTAAAACCTAAAATAACTACAACAACAATTACAATAAAATATAAGAAAGCGTGAACATCAATCCATCATAATTGTTTCACAAATATAATAACAATTATATTAAATTTAAACTATATGAAATACATTAAAATTATAATTGTTCCAATAGATCACTAGTTCAGCACAAATCATGTAACATACACAAAAAATAAGTCCATGTTTTTGCAACTCAAACATCTACAACAGTAACAATGTTATAATATAAATTATATCACACAAATACTCTTATAATTGTTAAAAAAAAAAAAGCTAAATATATTTTTTGTGGGTAGACCAGGGTAAGAATGCGGAAATTGATGGGTAATTCCTACCCGATTTAATCGGAAGATTAAAAACTCTTCCGAATTTTTACCCGATTTTTGCGGCTAGTCGTTCAGTATTGTAGAGTAGGGTAGGGTAGGGTCGTGTAAGGTAAAAAATTACGGTCAATTGAAAATTTGAACACCCCGTAAGCTTATGTTCATTAAGTACCACAATATGACCGAACAAGAATGATATAATTAGAATCCTGGAATTCAAATATACAATTAACAAAAACAAGAGCCAAAGAAACAGGATATAGGACCGATCTATGATTCATAGTGACGGAAACCTAGTCAAAGTTTATCAACCAATACAAATTCAAGATAGCATGACAGAGGGTGGCGGTTGGGAAAACTTTTCTTAATTGTAATATCCATCCTTTTATTTTTCGGATTATATATTGACCTCTAAGCAAAATATAATGACTTTTATAAATTATGAATTGGCCATAGCATTTATAAATTCTTTACTTATGCACCCTACCCTTAAATGACATTAGCGCTATTGCGCGTTAGGTATTTTTCGAGACCAAATATTACAGTGCGGGTGAGTGTTGCATTGGTTAGTTGCGAGTGGGAAAGGCGTGACTCAGGTTGGTGGTAAGCAGGGGTGGGTGGTGCGGATTGGAGAAAACCGGGGTATGGGAGTGGGCAAGGAGAGAGAGAAGTTTGGTGGTGAGGATGGGGGGTGGGGGTGGTAGAGGGGAGAAGGGCATTGTGGTTGGTTGGTCTCAGTTGTTAGCGATGGGGGTTTGCTGCCTTTGGGTGAGAGTGGCTGCTAGGGTTTGGTCATGTTCACTTGCCATAGGACGGTGATTAAAGTATTCAATCATATTTAAATAGTCCATATACAGTGGAATCATTAATTTTTTTATAGAATGATCACATGTTCGCCATGTTATATCATCTGAGACCATGACACATAGTCATTTTTGTCAAAAAATTTAACTAACTGTCTGATTATGGACCGAAGTAACATGAATTGAATATTTAGAGACCAAAATTGGCAAAATTAACACAATGAGGACCAAACTAATAAAAGAAACATGCTTTAGGGATCAAAAGAACTATTAACCTTAATATATATATTTTTTTATTTTTATTAAAATATATTTATTTTTCTTGTTATTTGACATACCAACTTACCATTTAAATTTTTGTATTCAAATTTTTTAGCATGTCATTTATATTTAAAACATTCATTCTAGGACTAAAAGTCAACGGAGTAGTAAGAGAGTAGATTTAAAGTTCAACGCTATCATGACACAAAATGAACAAACTCAATTTAAATTTAAATACATTTCACTTATCAAAAGATTATCAAATTCTAAAAAGAAAAATCAAAATAAATAGTTTGGTTATACATGTTATTTCCAAGACATGAATAGTATTATGACTAATATAATGAATCTCATATTAGTATAAAATTTGTAAAAGTAAAATTTGACTTCATTGAACCTCTATAAAAAAAATTATGCTCCTAAAAAATAAATTTTGATTTGATTGAATATTGATTTAAAAGTTTTATTTTGGACCTTGAAAACAAATCTTGGCTTAACTAAACTTGAATAAAAAATTTTAAAAAATAATTTAGAGTTAAGTAAATATAAATCTTAAAAAAAAATTGAGGCCCCCAAAAATT
Organism: Ilex paraguariensis; assembly: GCA_963454935.2. Classification (NCBI taxonomy): domain Eukaryota; kingdom Viridiplantae; phylum Streptophyta; class Magnoliopsida; order Aquifoliales; family Aquifoliaceae; genus Ilex; species Ilex paraguariensis. Next base: position 31,534 of record CAUOFW020002798.1, read on the forward strand.
TGGAGCCCTAGGCGATAACTTCGATTGCCTAGGTAGTTTTAACTCTATTTTGTTTAGCCAAATCAAAATTAATGAGCTGAACCGAGCCTAATTTTTTAGTGAAATTTTTTCAAAACTAAATCATAGGGTTTAATAATTAATTAAAATTATTCCAAAACTTGAATAATCAACTGTAAAATAAAACGTTTAAATATTCCAAAAATCTCTTCAAAGAAAGAGAGAGATAGAAGTGTTATTGCCTAAAACTTCTTGCAGATAAACGAAAACATGTTCGACCCGAGCAACATGTTTTTAAGGTTTGACTTATTTAAAAAATGAACTTGCCCGGTTCAAAAAAATGATTTTGCAAATTATTGTAATTGAACTCATTTATAAGTTTAGATTAGCATAAATTAACTTCAATCGAATCGAGTCTGAGCTAAGATCGAGTAGTTACAATTGTCTACCCCCCTTGACGGCCACTCCATATGAAAGAGAGAGGGTGAGAGAGAAAAAGATGTGTCCATTTGCATTTACTACGTCCAGTTTCGAGGGATTATATGCAGCAGTGTACTTAATTACACAACAGACCTATTATACGTTGTCCACCTTCCAGGTATTCATTATCAATGAACCTCCAAACTTGTCTTGTGCATGTTTACCAAACCTTCTTGCAAGTCTACCAAATCCCATTCAATGCAGAAGACAAGTTCACAACTGCATACCACACCCATGCAAGAATTGCATGTCTACCAAACCATTAAAAAACTTATGGTATGTCCGAAAGAAATGATAAAAAATGGGAGAGATGAAGAAATAGAATAGATATATTTTCTATTCTTTAAGGAAAGAAATTTATTTTTCCTTCTTATTTGGTAGGAGGTATGAAAAAGTAAAATATATATATTTTTAATTATTTTATTAAAAATAAAAAAATTATAAAAAAATATAATTTATTAAATGTCACGATACCCTTTTTGTTTGTTTTAAAAATTGATGTCAAAGGAGTGAAAAATATTCATGAGACCCACCTTTTATGGTTTAATTGAATTAACCAAATGCATCATCAATGTGTCAGCTTTCCTTTCACTTTCTGCCCTAGTTCGGGCGGACAAAAAATGGTTGGCACAATGGACACACTTTCCGTTCCTTTTTCCATCCCTCCTCTTTTTCTTTCTTAACCAAACGGAGAAAATTACCATTTTCCACCCCACTTTCCATCCTTCTTTTTTTATCCACCCAACTTTCCTCTGTTTGGACTCGAGATGAGATGTTACAGGACTAAATCACAAGTCACACTTTAATTTATCTGCTGTTAATGGCTACGTAAGTTAATCAAGGCAAAATATTTCAACCGAAAAGACAAGAATGCTCTTTAAAACTAGTTTTAAAATTGACAACTCTTGATTTTCGCTATGTAAAAGGTCGCAAGTCCTTCAATAGGTGAGTGCTAGCTGAAGTTTATAAATGTCTTGGCTCCAAATCCACTTATTAATCATCTTTTTAAGATTTTGTAAGATGATAAACTTTTTATATGTGCAAGAATGCATCACTTGCACCTAATCTCTCTTTTGTTTGGTGTGAGCCACTGCATATATAGGACAAAGCAAGAAGAAGAGCATCCAAGTTTTTTGAGTGTTCAATTTAACCAAATCTGATGTTTTTTAAGCAAAGGGGTAGAAGAATCAAAGGGAAACAGATATATGTACCATTCATTTTCGTAAAAAATGTAATGTACCAAAACAATGCCACGCTTGTATTCATTGCGTCAGGAAGACTGAAAGAAATTATTGTCCTTGATCCTCTCTCTCTCCCCCCACAACCATGAAAATGAACAGCTTGCATATGTGGGTTCATTATTTGAGGTGTCACTTAAATGAATGAGAAATTCTATGTAATACAAATCTGTAATCTAAATTTACATCTCAAATGAAGGGGACCATTACATCAGTGAATCTCATTTAAATTGGTTGATGAGATTCACTCATTCAATGGTCCTCTTTATTTGAGATACAAATTTAGGTTATAAATTTGGATTACATAGTATTTTTCTAAATGGATTGTTCGCTGGGATTTGTAACTCTCTTGATGTCACCCTAAAGCTTTGAGGCTAAGATAAACCCAATACATCTCTGTGAGTGAGTGTTCAGTTCAACGACATCTCCTATGTCCTAAGCAAAGGGACACAAGAATCAAAGAGAAAACAGATATATGTACCATTCATTTTCCTAAAACATGTGAATGTACCAAAACAATGGCATGCTTGTCTTCATTGGGTCAGTAAGACTGAAAGAAATTATTGTCCTTGATCCACTCTCTCCCTCTCTCTCTCTCCACAGTCTTGAAAATGGACAGCTTGCATATGTGGGTTCATTATTTGAGGTATCACTTAAATGGATTGTTCGCTGTGATTGTCGCTTCATTATCTCTATGTAATTGAAGTCTCTGAATAATCATTTTAGCTGAAGTGCCTGCCCAATCCTTGTAACTCTATTCCCTGATAATCTTGTCTACAATTAGCAAACACCCTACCAACAATGTTTATTAGTTTTGCAGATTCCTTTAAGCTAATTTAATTAGCAAATAATTTACGGAGTTACTAGTCAAGAAATTGTCTCCAACCATGCTACATATGGTTTGGATTGAAATTTAAGTGTTGTCACCTCCCAAACTTGGAATGTTAATTGAGACTAGTCTTTCGAGTTTTAGTATGCTTAAGGATCGACTCACATTCACTATCACGGGCTCAGAGTTTGATTCAACCTCGGTTGCCAAGCCTGGATTATTGCTCAAGATTGATTTAGTTTCTATATTATATGCTCATGTTTGACTTGTTTTTTTCTATCTCTCTTTTATTGTTTTTTTTCATTTTCTCTCTGTTTGCTTTTATTTTAAATTATCTATACTACTAATAAAAATACCTTAAAATAAAAAAACTTTTGAATCTCTCTTTTACTCTTATAAAAGATTGTAAAAACCACTCTGTCCTTTCAAATCTTCAAATTATATATAACATTTCTTTTAATTATTTAATTAGTTTTAATAAAAAAATTTGATAGATTATATTACCTTTAAAAAAATATGCATCATTATATTTTTAATAAAGTGTTTAAAATTTTTTTAAAAATTCCACCAATCTAAAATTACTCATCTCATATGTAAAGATAACATTATACATGTGTATTTTTTTTTATCAAAAAGTTTAACTCTTTTATTTTTAAGATAGAAAATAATCATATATATAATTCATTTGTGTTACATAAGTATAATTCTTTAGTCACAATAAACTTTCTAAGTTGTACTAAGATTATATATAAAAATAGATATTATAGTCTATTTTAAGTAAGACTTAAATTGTTTAGAATTTTAATATGCTTTGGTAATATATATTATAGCGTAGTGTATTAAATTTTATCCCAATTAATCTAACTAATTCTTAATTACAGTAAGGTGATTAGTATATTGATCAAATGAATTTCAATATAATCAGAATCTTAATCAAATGAATTTTAAAAAATTATAATCAGAATCTTAATCAAATGAATTTCAAAAAATTTAATTTCTCAAATATTACTAAAAAATTAATCTCAATCACAAAATTCTAAAAATATAGAACTTTTACTATTTCTTTCTCTTTTTTTCTTTTACTTTTTTTATAGTTAGAATAAAGAATTTCGGGAAAATTCAAAATTTTTTAAACTGTATAATAGAATATGAGCAATAAAAAATTAAATTTGATTAATTTGAAATGATATTTAATTCAAATACACATAAACTTAATATATTTTATTACTTTTTGTGTACGAAAATAATTTACGTGCAACGTACACGGTTAATTACTAGTGGATGAAATTGAGAAAAAATAGTATGAGGTCCAACATGACCCATGTTTGGTTCATTTTTAAAGAATTGAGATTAAACAAGTACGAATGGTAGATTCTGCCTCATGTATATGGGTTTTATGAGAGGGATTGGAAAAAAATATGTCTGGTCCCACCTTATTCCCCTTACTCTCATATTTGAATATAGTAATATTATGTTGATCAAATTTTAGAACTAAATTTAGAATTCAAATGATAAGACAGCATATTATTTGGAGTTTTTTGGAGTTTTTATTGGGACCTAAATGACATGACACCAAATAAAAAAGCCCATAATTTTGTTTAATTAATATTCAATTTTATCTATTTAATATTTAATTTTATCAAATTAACACTAAATAAATATTTAATTTCATCAAATTAACATTAAATTTTATCAAATTAGCATTAAATTTTGCCAAATTAACATTTGCATTCATCAAATTAGAATTCAATTCACCCAATTAACAATTCAATTTTATTTAACTAATACCAAATTAATATTCAATTTTATCAAATTATATTAAACTTCATCAAATTAATACTCAATTTGATCTATTTAACACCAAATTAACTATCAATTTTATCAAATTAATACAAGATTTTACCAAATTAACATCTAATTTATCAAACTAACATCAATTTTTTGATTGAATTTCAAATTACCATTCAATTTTTTGAATTGAATATTTATTTTTATCAAATTAATATTATTTTTTAAAATTAACATTTTTTTTGATACATTTTTTTATAGGCAACATTCTATTTAATTGAATAAGCATTTAATTTAATTTAATTAATATTAAAATGATGTTTACTATTACTTTAAACTTATTAGTATAGATGGCTCAAGGTAAATTTGGCAATTCATAATAAAATAAACCATCACATAACACCAGGGTAATTTGTGAAACATGTATATAATCTAAAGGGTGTGCAGTGATATTTCAGAAATTAGAGAGGGTATCAGTGAAATATGACTTAAATCTAGGGGGTCAGTATAATTTACCCTTTAATGTTTATACCATCATTTAATACTTTATCCAAACAAAGTATTGTATAAGATAAATGTGGGGTGTACTACTTCTAAAAATTTGAACCAAACATGTGATGATAAGCCAATATCACTATAATTAGTCAAAGACCCAAATGGAAGTATATGAGATGAATGAGTTTGTTCAATCTGGTCCTTCTTAATACCTAAACCAAACACAAAATGTAACCCATGAGGTGGATTTCAAAAGTTAGATGAGACTTAATTTATTAATCTAATTTGCTAATCTAATTCAATAAAATTCTTAAATTGATTGTAGACTCCAGCAAATATTGAAACTTGGTGTTAATCCAATAATGATAATAAAACCACATTACTAGACCAATAAATTAGATCTAAAAAATATTACTCTATAATTTACTGTTTCAATCCCATGTACAAATCCTTGGGCTTAGGATTGAAAGGATTTTATCCCCAAAGAAACACATCCGAACAGGCCCAAAGTGATATGCCCTACTCACAACTACACTGTCACTTTATTGCGACTCCGTATCACTACAATGACCAAAACAGAAGACAAAAAATGGGCATTTTAAAAATATAAAAATAAAATTAGCAACACGATTATGGTAGTGCCATCCATGGGCGGACCTAGTAAGGGGCTACCCTCAATTGTTTTTTTGAAGAATTTTTATTTGTGTGGAGAAATACAAATTTAAACATTATTCAAATATATTTTGTGGTGCCCACCCTATTACCTTTATTTTTGACAGTATTTTATAAAAATATGAGTTGTGATTGACTTATAAATAGTATTCAAATATATTTTGTTGTGCCCACCCAATCACTTCTATTTTTGACAGTTGTTTTATAAAAATGAGTTGTGATTGGCTTATAATTTCATATATAGTCAGTTTTATAGTTTCGAGACATTCTTTAATTTTCTTTGATTACGTCTTTATGAGTTTTTTAGATTTTAATTGTTAATTCTAAAGTGAAATTATTTAAACTTAGTCTATAATTAGTCTTTATTTTTCTATGACTTATTGTTTTTATTTTTTGACAACTCCCGTATTTTTGCCTATACACTAAAAACGAAGGTTGTGAGAATTCAATTAAATTATATGTAGAGAAAGATATTTTTGGTGGCATTAAAAATTAAATTATCATAGAATGCCTTCAATTATAAAAAATTTGGTTAATTGCAATTTTTTTTTCTAATACTAAAGCTGGAAAAGTTTCCACCCAAAATAGAGCACTTTGCCAAAATAACGTTTTCGATCTTACGTTTTATTTTATAAAGTTTTTATTTTTTCTTTGATAAAATTTTAAAAATATAAAATATGTTTGACAGTCATTTATATTTAAAAAATAATAAAAATTAAAATTAAAAATATATTTGGTATTATATATTTTGGATAATATTTTATTGTTATTTTGATTAATATTTTAATTCCAAATAGATGTCTCAATTGGAGCCATTCTTGCTGGGACACACACACACACACAAATACAAACATATAGACGCAATTACACACAGATACTTCCACAAAATTACACAACAGACACACACAACACACAAATAAATACACACATGTACATATATGAATATATCTGCCTATATATACATATATATACAAATTTATGCCTATATATAGATACTAGTAATAACCTGTGCTCAAAGTACTACACAACTAATTTCAAACCAAACCTATTAAAATTACAATTATATCACCTATACATACCAATCAAAAGATATTTAGATTGGTTTCCAATACATATTGCCAAGCAAATCAGCAATATAAACAACTCCATCAAAGCAAATGAGCAAAGTGAATAACGGCTCTTACAGACATTTAAACAAAGGCCATAATCTGAAGTTTCATTATTAATTATCAATGTGCATTGTCAAATTCCTAGACTTCCAACCAACTATGCAGCGCACATTGGATATGATAGACCAATTAACGTAAAGCTCAGAACTCAAACTAAGCACTCTCTACTCTCTAAAGTACTTCGCATAACTGAAATGTGTAGTCATTTTGTCAAACGATCTATTTTTTCCTTCTTTTCCCTCAATCCCACAACAAACAAAGAAAGTCATATCAAAACATGAAGGCTAAAGTTAGGCAGGCCAAACCAATTCAGTTTCATCAATCCATTCTTGAAAACATCAAAACAAATTTAGTTAAATCAATGGTCCATTGTTCAGTTAGATGGTCTATATTATGTCCCAAAAATATGACAACAATATAGATTTGAAATTCCTAATGTCCCATTTTTGGATAGAAAATAATTGTAGCAGATTATTGCATAGACAAAGTCAACGAACTTACTTAAAATCCTTGTAGGCCACTTGGTGGTGTTTTTTTTTTTTTTTCCAGCCCTCCGCTAATTGTCCATTCTTGCTGACCTTCTTACTTAAGAATCTTGAGAGCATTAAAGAGTTATACAGATTTGATGCCTGAAATATAGGCTGCGACAAACTTAGAAGTTCTAACAAAAGTATGATCATATTATTTTTCTTTTTGGCATTTGAATTTCCAAATGATTCTAATAAAATGTATTCAAATAGGTTGTATCGATTTAACGCTAAAGAAAAAGGTGAAATTAATAAATGTCTAGTCAAACCACTTCTAAAAGACATCAAAGTGCTTGAGCAAGTTGAGCATTGGATGGATTAACAACTAAAATACATCAAAGTGCCACTAATGCTTGAGCAATTCAAAAGCAACTAAGAATGAGCAGTTCAAAAGCTTAAGTAATTTAACAACACTAAACTATTGTCACTGAATAATTCAATCACAATGCAGGCACACAAAAAAAATATAAAAAGAATACAATACGTACTGTTGCATTAAGAGGTGTCTGACCAACAAAACATACTGTAGATGTTTAAAAATACTCAAAACTTAATCAAGTACCATAATAAAATGAACAAAAAATTCAGAACATCAAGAAAGAAAATACCCGGCAATGTTTAATTTTGAAAGGTAGCTGTAGAGGCGTTGGTGCTGTCATAATTAACCCAAGAATCAATTAGCTGCTTGAGAGTACGGAAATAGAGGTGCTGAAACCACATCTTGCTGTAGAGCAAGCAGAAGATGTGATCAATGTCAGCCTATCAAGCAACCATGTCGATGGAGGTCCAACTTGTAGTACCTGGTAAATACAAATGCCAAGACACCAACTTTTACTCATCATCATTCTAATTCTGTAGAGAAAAAAACACACAAATAACCATACTCGACTTAAATGACACCCACACCCAATAAAAAAAAATACACCCAACAAACTCCTTAAAGAACTGGACTAGTGTTTAAAATTTTTTGCTTGTGTGTCAACAGCAGTCACTTATCCATTTCAATTCATACAATCAATAGCATAATCAAAATCACAATTCCATCTGTGTAGTACATAGCCAAAGAGGGAAACTCACATACAGCAAGTAGTTAGTTGAAATTACAAAAATTTAATTCTAAAATTATCACTAACCTTTGAAGATCAAACATGGTTTTTTCGGTTTATTCTATAAAAGGAACAGACCCAAAAATATGCAAACGTATTATGTAGTCATCCAAAACATATATACTTCACCAAAAAGAGTCAAAATTTCAAATACCTTCAATGGGAACGATTTCAAGAGATGGCAATAGAAAATACTTTTTTATCTCAGTACATTGAATCTTGCAAAGTTTTTCTGTGATGATGCTCCTGTTTCTAGTGAGAATATGACTGACCCAGCAAATTATTGTTACGGTAGATGGATGAAAGTACTCTGATTTTTTGTGTAAGAATTATATTCTCAATGAATTAGATAACATATTATATAATATGTGTAATTCAATCAATACAGCTAGAGAACTGTGATAAAAAGTACATGATGGAGGATGTCGGAATTAAGAAATTTGTTGTTACTAGATTTTTTGACTACAAAATGATGGATTCCAAGACTATCATAAGTCAAGTTCAAGATCTTCAAGTGATCCTACATAAAATTCATGCCGAAAGGATGGTGCTTTGTGAATTTTTCGAAGTGGCTACAACTATTGAGAAATTACTGCCATATTGGATAAACTTCAAAAATTATTTGAAACACAAATGCAAAGAAATGAAACTTGAGGAATTAATCATGAGATTGAGGAAGATAATAAAGTCTCTGAAAAGAAAGTTAGTAATCATTCTATAGAGTCAAAGACACATGCGATTGAAAAAAGACACAAAACCAACAAGAAAAGAAAGCATGCTGGCCAACAAGGGGTTAAGGGTGGTGATTCTAAAAAAGTTCAAAGATAATTGCTTTATTTGCAATAAACTGGGGCATCGTGTTAAGGATTGCGTAAGCCATAAAGCAAAAGAGAACCACAAGAAGAAAGATGCCCAAAACAATATAACTGATATAGAAATTTTTTTTGAAAATATTTCTAACATAAGTTTTTTTTGTCGTAGTATCTATCATGAACTTGGTGGGGAATACTAAAGAATGGTGGGTTGACACTTGGGCCACTAAACACACATACTCAGATAAGAAGGTTTTCTCCATGATTAATTCCTCTACTTCCAAAGTTGAACGAAAATGAAAGGAGATATTGAAGATGACTTATAGGAAAGAACTTACTCTTAATAACGTGTTACATATTCTAGATATTCGAAAGAATCTTGTGTTTGAATCATTGTTGAGTAAGAAAGGTTTTAGGTTGATTTTTGAGTCTGACAAATTTGTACTCACCAAGAGTGAGATTTATGTAGGTAATGGATATATAAACAATGAGCTCTTTAATATGAATGTAATGACAATTATATTTGTTTTAATAATAATAAGAACACATCTTCTGCTTATATGCTTGAATCTTCTAATGTATAACAAGGTAGACTAGAACATATTAATTTTGATATTTTGCATAAAATAATGAATTTAGAAATGCTTCTTAAATTCAATATTGATGCAAATTATAAATGTGATATATGTGTTGAATCAAAATTAACTAGAGCATCATTTCATAATGTTGAAAGAAGTATTGAATCTCTAGAATTAATTCATAGTGATTCGAAAATGTTCAAACTAGAGATAGAAAGAAGTAATTTGTTACTTTTATTGATGATTGTACAAGATATTGTTACGTATATTTGTTAAGGAATAAAGATGAAGTATTATAAGAATAAGGTTGAAAATTAACTTAACAAAAAGAATAAAGCAATCAGAAGTAGTTAAGATGATAAACATGACGCACCTTTTGACAGGTTCTATTAAGAATATAATATTATTCACTAAACTTTTGTGCCTCATATACCTCCGCAAAATGGGATTGTTGAACATAAAAATAGAACATTAAAAGAGATGATGAATGTCATGTTGATTAGTTCAGAATTACCTTAGAATTTGTAGGGGGGAGTTTTACTTTCAGCAAACTATATTGTAAATAAATTATCCCACAAAAAGTTAGACAAAACCTCTTATGAATTATGAAAAAGTCAGAGTCCTTCCTACAAATATTTAAAAGTATGGGAGAGTTGGCCTAAAGTGATGATTCCTATTTCTAAAAGGATTAAAATAGAATCAAAGACTATTGATTGCATATTTATTGGTTATGTAAGAAATAGTAGTTCATACCGTTTTCTTGTGTATAAATATGATATTCTTAATATAAATGTCAATATAATCATTGAATCTAGACGTGCATCATTCTTTGAAAATGTCTTTCCTTGTACCAATGCATGTGATGAGAGTTCTCTTCAAGAACTTATAATATTGTGACTAGAATATAGACCATGAGTTTATAAATGAAGAAAGTGAAGATGCACTTAGACGTAGTAAGAGAGTAAGGACTTCCAAGTCTTATAGTCCTAATTTTTTAACATTTTTGTTAGAAAATGAGCCTCAAAGCTTCAATGAAACAATGTTTATTCCTAAAACACCTATGTGTAAAGAAAATGTAAACAATGAAATTGAATTATCATACAAAATCATATATGTGAGTTGATAGATCTTTATGTAGGAAGTAAACCGGTGTAAATCGAATTTCAAGAAGAAAATGAAAACATTGATCAATTAATAAGAACAAGGCTAGACTTGTAGGTAAATATTACAGGCAAAAGGAAGGCCTTGATTACTTTAATACATATTCTCCTGTCATGAGAATAACATCCATTCGTATACTCATAGCTATTACAGCGTTAAATAATCTTGAAATACACCAAATGCATATAAAAATAGCTTTCCTAAATGGTGAATTAAATGAGAAAATTTATATGGAGTAACCCAACGGGTGCATTCCTCTGGGACAAGAGAAAAAGATGTGTAGTATCGTTATATCACTTTATAGCTTAAAGTAAGTACCAAAACAATAGTATGAGAGATTTGACAAAGTCATGATGTCTAATGGATTCATAATTAGTAAATGTGATAAATATGTCTATGTCAAAGACACAAATAATAGATATGTCATTGTTTGTCTATATGTGGATGATATGTTTATCCTGGTAGCAATAATGATATTATTAAAGCTAGTAAGAAAATGTTATCTAATAAGTTTGATATGAAGGATTTGGGTTTTACAGATGTTATACTAGGAATTAAAATTTCTAAAACATCTAGTGGACTTATATTATCTTAATCACAATATATTGAGACAATACTTGAGAAGTTCAACAAGAATGAAAGCAATATTGTCAGAACACAAGTTGATATAAATCTTCATTTATTTAAAAATACTGGCCAAAGCAGATCATAATTAGAATACTCCTATATCATTGGTAGTCTAATGTCTGTCAGGAACTGTACTTGACCTGATATAGTATACTCAGTTAGTAAATTGAGTAGATATATGAACAATCTGGGAGTAGACCATTATAAGACAATTATTAAGATTCTTAGATACTAAAGATATATACTGAATTTTGTATTGCATTATACAAGGTATCCAACTATACTTGAAAGGTATAGTGATGTTAACTGAATATCTAAAATGAAGGATATAAAGTTCACAAGTGGTTATGCATTTACACTTGGTAGTGCAGTTATATCTTGAAAATCTTCTAAGCAAACGTGTATTGTCAGATCTACGATGAAATTTGAATTTATTACTTTAGATAAAACTAGAGAAGAATTTGAGTGGTTTCGCCAATTTCTAGAGGATATTTCAATATGACCTAAACTTGTGTCAAAGATTTTTATACACTACGATAGTTAATTTACAATTAGTAGTGCACATAGTGATATGTATAAAGGTAAGTCTAGATATATACATCATAGACGTAATACCCTTTGGCAATTGTTCTCAAATGAGAG
>CAUOFW020002799.1:0-43619 GCA_963454935.2 Ilex paraguariensis
CAAGCTCTGAACTGGCGTGTGGATGCAAGAATGAGATGAGTCATTCAAAGACTTGAAATCTTACCTTGGCCAAACTCCCCTGCTCACAACCCTAGAAAAGAGGAACTATTGTACATGTATCTAGTAGTATCGGAGCACACGTTTAGCGAGGGTTCTAACATAGCTATGTGGAAAAGAAATGAGACCGATCTATTATGTTAGTAAAACTCTCCTTGAGGCAGAGACTCAGTATTCTTCATTAGAATGATTGACCCTAACATTTGCAAGTTTGGCAAGAAAGTTAAGACATTATTTTCAAGCCCATACGGTGAAAGTCGTAACCAATCAACCTCGTAAAAAGTTCAAAAAAATATCAACATATGATCTCATGCATGGATAGTGAAATGCTTCATTATTGATTAATTCCCATGACATATCATTACATAGTCTAAACTGCATTTGGAAGTTATAATTAATGCAATTATGAATCTCATGGAGGGTTTGACCTTGACACAGGATGAACATTATCGTACTACTAAATATGTCTTAGAATAATTGTAAATTGAATTTTGTAGGTTTAACCATCACAAGACAACTTGACATTGTAAATTCAAAAAAGATCAACATTTCCCCACATAGCCTAGCTAATCTTAGAATAATAGAACTTTCACGTGCATAGCATGCTTCTAGTAAAGCTAATAGAAACCCACACAACTTAGTTTTTGTGGTTGAACAAGAGAAGATTCGTAAATCCATGTATTGGATGATTAGTTATCACTGAGACCCACATAAGCCAACAATGGGGCCAAATAAATTTAACATTGGATGATTGAATTTTACCAAAATTTAAAGAATTTCAAAGTAACAAAATCCAAATACCTAGGTGAACATGTCCATAGTATATATGCTTCCTTTACAAACAATTAAACATGTGGAATACTTTGTTCATCCTTGAAAAATCTATCATGGTCAACCAAAGTCTTCACGTACCCCAATTGGTTGAATTTGTTTTGAAAATATTTAGTACCCCAAATGCTTGCTTGTGCATAGCTTGTCTTCCCTTCGTTATTGACTGCTATATGAAGATCCATGTAGTTGATATATTCTTTCCTTTGATTCTTGGAAAAATATGAAGCTATATATTTATATAGTCTTCAAACCCTGCTAATATGCCTATTCACAACTGTTGTCCCCTATTTTTTCCAACATACCTGATATTCAATTTTGTATATGTTCCCAGCTCTATGAGGTACTATATGGATATGCCCTGTTCAGCAAATAATCAAGTGAATCGAGTTTAATGCCATAGAAAAAGAGAATGGAGTCTATCCACCTCATTTTGGTACAATTTTCTTTTGGGAAAAAAGGGGCCCGGTACATAATATTAGAACTATTAGTGAAAAAGTACCACTTTTGAAAAAATCGACAAAGAAGTCCACATGCTATATCTAAAGGTCAAAATACCCATTTTTGAAGTTGAAAAGTTTCCTAACTATCTATGGAAACCTTCAGAAGGAAAGGGAAGAGACAGCAAGTTTTGCACGCCTCCACATTTGTCACTGGAGTTTTCAAGATGTGAAGATAAAAAATTTGAAATTCAAACGGGGCTCACATAAATTTCCCAACACCATTCTCTCAGTATTCACATTACAAAAATGGAAAGAAATCCACTTTATTGAGGGTTTCATAGTGAAGAACTCAAAATGTCAACACCCACTATGAATAACACATACAACATCCATTGTTGGGGAACAAGGGTTACACTGTGAAGAACAAATATAGAGATATCGTTGCAATTTTAGGGAAAGTTTCTTATTTGTCTAAGGAAATCGGCGGAATGAATAGAAAGAGATAGTAACTGCTTGCATGTCTCCACCATTGGCACCGGAGTTTCCACGATTTGAGCATAAAAATTTGAAATTCAAACGGTACACAAATATCTTGCCCGAGCACCATTCTTGAGTGTCAAAAAAATCTATTATTATTGAGGGTTTCATAGTGAAAAACGCATACCATCGGCATCGTTGGAATTTATTGAAAACGGGAGTTTGGTCACTGTGACACCAATGCCGCATTGTATATACACATCATATGCATGATTTGGTCATTGTGACGCCAATGTCACACGACTTGTAAAATACATATGTAGGGTTGGGCTAGTATAAGCATTAAAATGTGACATCAATGTTCATTGCATACATACAACATATGCAGGTTTTAACACATGGAAAATATCATAGTGTAACCCAGGGATTGGAACTTAGTGGCCATCATAATATGGCAGCAATGCCACAGTGCATATAGACACCATATACATGGTTTGTATATTGATGGTAACACAGTGTAACTCCAATGTAACACTTCATAAACACATCATATAAAAATTCAAAAACACATTGTGGGTGTCACAGTGTGAATCCAATGTCATAATGCAACTATACATCATATGCATTATTTTTTTATGGTGTGGGCATCAAAAGTGTGACTCCAATGTCACACTGCAAAACAAATATCACACTCAGTGTTTTGCACATGGTGGGTATCACAGAATGTGACTTAATGTATCACTGCATAAATAGAGAGAGAAAATAAAGGGGAGAGAGAGAGAGAGAAAATATGAAGAGGAGAGTAATGACGGGGAGAGAACGAGTTTGAGAGAGAAAATAGAGAAAGAGAGAGTGAGGGAGAGAAAATAGGGGAAGAGGGAGATAGTAACAATGAGAGTAAGATAGAGGGAGAATAGGAAATCTTTTTAAAACTAATGAAATCCTTTCAAAATTCAAATGGTTAATTATCTTTTAATTTAATAAATCATTTAGCTAGTAAAATATAATCAAAAAAAATAAGGAAACGACTAATATCAGGAAGAGTGTTGTTTTCAAAATTTCAGTCGTTGAATAAAAAAGGTACATGTAGTTCAAAATTCAAATAAGTTTTCCCAAAAAATAAGAAATTGAATCCCACAATTAACTGCATAAATTATCTTTCATGAATAAAGGAAAAAGGCTTTTACGTAAATGAAATATTGAAAAAAACAACCAAAGTGTATCTGTTCACAAAAATTTACACAAAAAATGACTTCCACACAGAAGATTTATATTAAGATACTTTCTCACAAATAAGTAGTATATATTGCATCTTTTCACAATTTTTCCTTTTCTTTTACCAAACCCAGTTTTGGAAATTCTTCTTGCATCAATGGAAGTAATCTATCAACTCCACTAATGAACAGTGAAAAAAAATGAAACTTGTAGTATTTTCTTTCCATCTTGACTAGAATTCACATTCCTTGCAACATTTCTAATGGAAAGGTTTTCATCAATCTTGTGTGCAATGTATTGCCATCAATGAACAAGCATGGTTGCATTTTGTTCCAACATTTTGCTTACTATAAAAACAATTACGGTTTTTGGAACTATAACTAAACTTAATTTCTATTCCAAGATAATAACAAATCTAGCACCTCCACCTCCTCTAATAGCCAAAAAGAGATTTTCTCCCATTGATTGTCGGTTGAGAATTCTACCGTTGACATCAACCAACCCGACGTCAGTTACACGATCCACAGCGAGGCCAAATTTATATAGTAGAATGCCATTCCCTCCCCCCACTTGTATGTCCACTACAGCCCACGATTGGGCAAATTCCTACCTAAACGGCAAGTGTTTTACTCTTATTTATGATATTAAAATAAAGCTCTTGAATCCACATCGTGTTGCCTTCAGTATTGACAATGAGTGATCGCATGTTTAACATATCAATGATGATAAATGGTATTGAAAAAGTATAAGAAAGACCCTCATAGTCATGTCTTCCACTTCAAGCTCTTACCTGCATACCATTTCTTCGAGAACAATATATATAGCACTTTCAATATGCAACTCTTGTAATGGTGTGATTATGGCTAAAGGTCAGGTGAAGTGAATCGTAAGTTTTGTATGGGAAAAGCCAAGACAGATGAATATGAAGAGTTGTTAGGTGTGTAAATAACCTTTGACATTGAGGTAGAGTTTCGAAACTGTTGAGAAAGAAATTGAAAGAAACCTTCATTAGTATGAGCTGAAGCTGCCCATAAAAAATGGGAAGAGAAAAGCAAAACAAAGTGAAAGCAAAGAAACTTTTGAGGTTATCATCATCTTCAATTCTCATTGTTGGTTCTTTAAAGGCAAATTTTTTCATTATATTTTTCAAAAATTTGATGGTGATCTTTTTTGAACTGGGTGAATGAAAAAAAAATGTTGAATGACATTTTCCATGGTGATCTTTTTTGAGTTGGGTGAATGAAAAAAAAAATTTAGAATTGAAATTTTCAAAACCCGTTGAGAAAACACCCCCTCCTCAGCTTTATAAACAAGCAATCACTGCCACAAGTTGAAATTGAAATGTTCTTGATAATAAGCATCTTGAAATGGTCTTACTTGATATACTTCCTACTATTCTAACCAGCAGCATTGAGCAAGTGGGATTTGTAGCTTCTATTATGAAGTTTTTTGTTACATTAAGTGCATGCATTTGGAAGAGTTATTGACTTGTCGCCGTGGGTCAACTTTGAGTTGGGTTTGACTTTGAGGCTGCTTGTTAATGTAGGATTCGATTTACTATGGAAAATTTACAAGTTTTGCGGTGTTTCTGAAAGTTTTTGTGTTTGACAAAAGGAACACTTTGTTGGCTTTGACAAATCTTTCGTAATTTGTCAATAACTCAAAGATTTGGAATATTAGGATTGATCTTAAAAATTTAGAATTGTTGGGATAATGTTATAACTTTTGGGTGGGACTATTCCCACCCCTACTCAAATTTATTTTATTTTATTATACATGTTTTTTTTTTTATCAATGTCAATAATTTTTGGGTGGGGCTATTTCCACCCCCACAAATCTCTATTTTCACTCAATATAATTTCTTATTATCAAACTACTAAGTTTATCTTTCTATACTCATCCCATTAATAACTAAGTCCACCTCATGCTCCATACACTCCATTAATAGTTAAGCTCACTCATTTTATGTATACCATTTTAATGAAAGAAGTCATCGTAAAAAAAAATAATGAAAAAAGACAATAAATTTGAATACATAAATATATTTACGAAACAAGAAAAGCAAAGAAACAAGCAAAATTGAAACAAGAAAGAAAAACAACCAAAAACAAAACAAGTTAAAAAAAAAAACAAGCATGCCGAAATAAGAAAAAAGAAAAGAACGAAACAAAAAAAAAAGAAAGAAGCAGACTGAAATAAGAAAAAAAAAAGAACGAAATAAGAAAAAAATCAGAAAGAAAAAAAAACAAACCAAAACAAAAATAAAAAAATAAAAAAACTAAGCAAAGATTAAAAGAACAAGTAAAACTAAAAGACCCAAAACTACAAGAGGCAAAACTGAACCTGAAAAAAAAAACAAAGCGTTAAACACAAATCGAACAAGAAAAAAAATAAGCAGCATAGATGCAAACCTAAACTAGATAATAAAGAAAAAATAATCTGAAAACATATATATATATATATATATATATATATATATATATAGACACACACACATAAATTTTAAATAAAAATTATTAAATTTGACAGAAATATCAAAACATACCGAAAATAATGAATATCCATATAGCAAACATGAAATCAAACATATAATTAAATTGAGAAGTAATGCTAACATGTATCTTGCTAGAAAAATTCATATTGAAAAAGTGTTTTTGTAAGTGCATGAGATAAGATAGAGAATGAAGTCTTAATTATGACAAAATATAAAGTGGGTTTATTTATGAAAGAGGTGTTTGTAGCATGGGGTGAGAATGGAGATTTGTGGGGGTGGTAATAGCCTCACCCATAATTTTTTCATTTAAGGTTTGTTTATGATACATATAGGGAGAGAGAGAGAGAGAGAGTGATTTTTTTTACATCTCTCTGGGCGATCCTCCACACTTCCTGGACTTCGAAGTTTTGCAAATATCTGAAGTTGTGAACTATAACACACATAGTAGTATACACCACAGAAAATGTGAGTTATAAAAGTTTGTCTTACGAACATGGATTTTTTGCCACCAATTCATGCCTTATTAGTCATGATTTTTTTTTCTTTTTGGTGACTTTGGTCTATTTGATGCCTTAGAAATATTCACTCATATATACATATGTATGTGTGTGCGCGCGCGTGTCATATACAAACCATTAAATGAAAAAAAATTATTGATATTGATAAAAAAAAAACACATACAATAAAATAAAATAAACTTGAAATAAAAACTTATTGGAATATCACTTGCGATATTTATACTAGATAATCAAGTTGAGTATATTTTTGTATAAGTTGTGTGATATAAGATATGGAAATAAACCGTAAATGTGAAAATTGAGATCAGTTTGGTTATTAATGGAGTGAGTATAGAGTGAGATAAACTATTAGTGGGGTGAGTATACAAAGAATAAACTTAGTAGTTTTATACTATTAGTGAGGTGAGTATACAATGGATAAACTTAGTAGTATTATTATTTGAAATTTAATGGGGATGGTAAAGAAGATTTGTGACGGGGAAAATAGCCTCACTCATAACTTTTTAAATTACTTGAGACTGATCTTAAAATTGTCACCATCAGTCCTATTTAGCATCCTTATAATTTTAGTAGCAATTGCGAACCCCAAAAAGTAGTAAATAAGCCCAAAAAATTATAAATAAAATATCAAAAACTTATTTATGATGTTACGAATTTTTTATTTTTTGGTATCATAGACTTCTCTGCAACAGCCGATCCATATGGAAATATCAAATCCAAGCAGATATTTACACCCAGAAAATCAAGGGTGGCCCAAGATTATTTGAGGCCTAAAGGGGCAACTAAAAGTGTAGCCTTTTATTTAATATTAATAATTTTTATTTAAAATATATCCTTCTTGATTTTTGAGATTAAAAGTACTATTAACTTTTTTGTGTTAATAAGTTTCGCTGCTATATTGTTTTTTATTAATAGTATCACTAATTTCCTAATTTTTTTTGTATAGTCGATCTTAGGGAAGATAATTTCAATTTTAATTATAAACAATCATGATCTACCCATTTAATTTTCAAATTTAGTAAAATATAATAAAAAAAATTGGTATATTTTTTATAATAAAAATTAAAACAATTCATAACATGAGATTTTTAAGTTTTATATTTCCGACATAGAGTGGGGAGAAAGAGAGATAGAAAGAGAGAATGAATGGCTAAAAAGGAGTGATGTGTTTGGGTTGACTAGTTACCGTTTTTTTTTTCTAAAATTTTGTTTTTGTGTATTTTTAATATTGGTTAGTTTTGATCCCTAATATATGTATTTTTTGTCAATTTAGTGTTTATTGTACCAATTTTTGTCAATTTTGTCAATATTGTACCATTTTAACATTGAGAGAAATGATCACGTATCATTTTTTTAGACGGTATCACGTATCTAACACGTGATCATTCCATTAAAAACTAAACAGTACATCTATGTATAGAGCAAAATGACACGAATTGAATCCTTTAAGAATTAAATTGAGAAAATTGATACAATGAGGACAAAACTGATAAAAAATACATATTTTTTGGACCAAAAATACTATTAACCATTTTAATATTATGTGTTGGGTTTCCAAATTATTCAAATTTATTTTTGATTGAATTTAAATTTATAGAGCTTTTTTAGGAGATCTAAAATCTTATGGATCTAAATTTTTTTATTTGCCCTATAACTATACAATGCAAATTTTAAGACATTGGTGGAATATGGGGCCAAAAACCCAAGCTTTGTGGTGGGGCCGATCCTTTAGAAAATGAATAAACTAGCTCCAACTTTTTTGGTGATAAGTCCATCAAGGAAATTTGTTTTATATTAAGTCAATTTTGATCTCTATTGTCCAAAATACCTATAATAGTTATCTTTAATTAAAACAAATTTGAAAATTAACAACTCCTAAATTTTAGGAGTTGACTAACATTAAATTTTGTTTTTTTCTTTCTTATATATATTTATATCCATACATAGAATATGACTATTTATTTATCTCTATCATATACACACACACACATATAGCAACATTAAAAAAAAAAAAAAAGTAACATTCAAACACAAAAAATAGTATTATTTAAACAAAAAAAAAATAGTAACATTTAAATACAAAAAAAATGAATATTCAAAAAAAAAACAAAAATAACAACATTGAGTATCAATATTTAGAAAAACAACAGTAGTAGCAAGCTCAACGAAAACAGTAACATGCTCACAAAAACAGTAACATGGAATATTCAAAAAAAAAATAGTAACATTCAAAATAAAAAAAAAATTACATTTTAAAAAATTAAATTTTAAGGGATAATATTGGCTTCAGTTATTTTTTGAATTTGAAATTTTAAATTTATGTAAAAAAATTTATTGGCATATCTTCATTAATAGTGAATTAAGGGATGATAATTGTCAAGTTAGGAAACTTATTTAAAATTGCTTTCAAAGAAGGGTATTTTAGAGTTTTAAAAAAATAGTAAACTTAACTACTTATTATTAGTAAGATTAAAAATAAACTTATCCCCAAATAAATTTTCTTGACGAACTAAACTCATTATAAATTTTCACTAATTTAATTGAGTTAGGGCTGCATTATGTGAGAGACAAATAAGGTTACGGTACGAAAGAAGACACCATACCGAAGGTTAAAATTTTTGTCAGTTCAGTCAAAATTTTTTGGTGTCTAATTGCATTAAAAAAAAATTAAAATCAATTCTTAAAATGCAAGATTGATATTAAAAAAAACCTTTTGAAATCAAGTTATACTCTTTTGAGTATTTATTATAATTTTTGTGGGTGATTGGGATCGATTCTTACATTTAGACTCAATGTTAAAATGGTAGGTTCGATTCCAACCAATTGAAAACATTATAATTTGATCCTAAAAAATTATATTTTGTGATATGAAACTGAAAAATGCTTTTTGAATACCCTAGATTTATACTAATTTCTAATGGTGGGAATAAAATCACAAATATTGTAATTGTATGCGCGGAATATGTTCGTCTTGTATATGATGGTGTTTTTTCCTTGGGTGGATGGTGGCTAATTAAATTTTTTTTTTTTTTTTGTTCAATGATTAAGAGTGTCTGAACAACTAGTTTACGCGTAACTCGACTTATCTTCTTTTCGATCTGGTCAAAGACAATCTACGGAACTAGAATATTCAGCTTTTTTACCAACTTCACCCAACCATTTCTCCTTCAAATCAACTCCAAAGTGGGTGATTCAAGTGCCTGACCTACTCCTTTTCAATACTACTTTCAATCCCCAACCTTAGTTTTTATCAAAAAAAAAAAAAAAAACCCTACCATTTTTACAAAATCTGAGTCAAGGTTGGATCGAAACCCATTTCTCAGCCAAAAACAAAACCTACAACTTGACTTTTCAACCCCCAAATCTCAATATTTCACAAATCTAACCCCTAAATCAAGTTCCTATACCCAAAACTAGTGGACTCTCATATCAAACACCTCAAATGAATTCCTGGTAGTGATTAGAAGCTTACCTTGATTGTGGTTGAGCTTGAATTGGAAGAAATCCAAGAACTCCGTTTAACACCCCGGTTTTTTAGATGTATTACTTGATAAATCAATTGATAAAATTCTACAAATATCTCTCAAATATACTAGGCAAAGCTTTAATTACCTCAATAAAAATTATAATTATAAATTTGATCTTCCAAGATTGATAAAATTTTTAATTTCAATATAATAAAAATTATATCAAAATTCGTCCATTTTCGTTTCTCAAATATTCCAATCACAATGTTTGCTCCAAAATCAACCTGAAAATTTAATTAAGCAGGAAAATATACAACACAACAAGAAATAGTAAGGTCAATGGTAACAATAGAAATGATCAAAGACCAAATAAATCAATCGATAGACAACCATGGACGACAAAATCAATAATTAAATTCGACATGTCACATCTCAACTATGATCAAACATAGTCCATATTCGATTCATCTTGATGAAATGACAAGAAACACTTGGGCATATAAATCTAGTCATATGAAATAATCAAAAATCTGTAGGGTCATATTCATATTTTATAAAATATACTCAAAGTACACTACTTACATGTACCAATCAATCATAAAGTGTTTAGTGAAAAATACAAGTCAATTCAACAAATGTTTCAGAATTTTATTTAACCGAAAATAATCATCAAGAATACAAATTTTAATTGTTCAAAAGAACACATTTTACAAAGAGATTGAAAGACAAAAAACAAAATATATAACACCCCCGTACATCTGATTTTATCTCGTATTGAGATTGTGCACTATGTCAAAACAATACCGAGTAATATTTTAGAATAATTATAAAATTAAGTAATTATGACTTATTTCAATAAAAAATAATTTTTAACGACATTTAAATTTGATTCAAATATATTTAATGAGGATCAAATTCAAGTAATTTCTTGTTAAATTGAACCTATGAAGTTGGTAATTCATAACCCAAAAACCTTACCTTTTTCGTTGATCGTATGGTTGAATTTATCCGTTGACCAAATTTTGACCATTTTACTCCCCTTCCCCCACTCTCTTCTTTTTCCACCCTTCTCTCCCGTTTGGTCACTGCCTGGCAGACCCTTTTATAGCCAATAATTACTTGGCCACGAAAGTCCTCGGAATTTGAAGAGTCCTATTCCTCTAATATCTTATTAATTGTGGACTTTAACGGTCTGTCTTGTAACCGTCAGATCTCTTCTACGTATCATCCTTTGATCTTATTATTTTTTGGGTGTAAACGCATACTATTCATTTATTTAAACGGATCAAAATGTCAAATCCGGATACGACTCGCTTATTACACAGGTTACACAACACGACTTGCCATTTTAATATTGTTTATTGATACGCTAAATCTATTAACTCATCACAATTTCACTCGTTTTCTATACTAGTAGCATGGCTGAATGGTGTGTACAATTTAAGAAAAAATAACAACCCCGCAAAATCTTATTCCACTACAGATTCACATTACCAAAACATGAATCGAAGTCCATCATCCAACTTCTGAAAAAACAAAAATTTGGGTCTGTCGTGATTTAAGATTTGATATACCAGTTATTAAATTGATTGGCGGTGATATATGGATTAAGGTATAAATAAAAAATCGAAAACCAAATCTCGACTAATGCATAGCTTACATTGCTATACTTTCGATGTGATGCTTTTTGTCTTTAAAAATTAAAATTGCTTAGGAGGCAAACTGTCACTTGCCGTAAGAAACATAAAGGAACATTTTTTTTTTTGGGTCTGAACATAAAGGAACATGCGGTCGTGAATTTGAGTTGGTGATCATTGATAACTTTGTGAGCACCAATGAGATACAATCCAACCTTTTGTAAAGGTTGTAAGGGCTGTATGTTCGATTTTTTTTTGAAATAGATGATTAATCATTTACTTCTTACATTTCGTGAATAATTGGACGTTCATGAATCTATATTTATACTACTTATAAAAATACTTCCAGTGAAATTTTTTTGATTCATTATTTTACCCTTATAAAGATTTTTAAAAAGGTATTAGATATATGTGTACTTATATTAAATATCATCTCAAATTTATCAAAAATTATATTTTTATCCCTTGTATTATACTATAGAATTTGAAAAATATTGTCTGTTCTCAGAGATTTGTTGTTCTAACTATAATAAAAAAAATGAAAATAATTCATTTGATTAGATTTCAACTTATAATTCAGTGAATAAAATAATAATAATTATCAATATTCTTAGGTCAATTGGAATAAAATATAGGGTTAATAATACTTTGGGTCTTTAAAGTACGCGTTTTTTTGTCAATTTCGTCTTTAATATATAAATTTTATAAATTTAATTCATAAAATATTCAATTCTTGTTTAAATAGTCCTAAACCTGACGGTGCCTTAAGTTTTTTTACGACAGTGACCACGTCTCATGCTGTCAGATTGTATCATGTGACTAACTTGTGATCACTTCTATATAAAACTTTAATAGATTGTATATGGATAAATCATTTAAACCACTAACTTACTTTACAGACCAAAAGTTGTGATTGTAATTTAGGTATTTAACTATGAAAAGATAATGTGTTATTTAAAATTTTTTATAAGGGTAAAATAGAAAATCAAAATTTTTTCACTTAAGGTACTTTTATTAGTAACTAGTTGATGCACATGTGCGTTGCACGTGAACCATGTCGTTTGATTATTTGAAAATTGAATTATTTAAATTTTTTTCCTATATCATTGTTTTTTGATATTATAGTGCGATGCATGAAAGTCTTCTTATAGACACTGCATACTAATATACTATGATAGAAAAAATGCTAGTTAAAGATGACCAAGAAACTATGGGAACCGATGCATAGTGTCATCATAGGAACATAAAGCCATGTGAGTTGATATTTAAGCATCTCGCTGTTGATATTTTGAAGACGACCCAGATACATCACCCTTGTAAACAAATCATATACAGATAGATATAAGCACTGATACTTCACAGAACAGAATTGATATAATCAAAGAAGTGGCCATCTGCTTCACCAAAACTTGGCCACCAGAACTCTGCCCTCTGCCCATCTCTGCTGTCCTCAATGAAATTTTGAAGCTTCTGTGGTAGATCATTCTCCCCAATCAGTTGCTTTGGACGTGGGTGATGCTCATAGACAGCCTGAAATAAATAAATTTTGAGCAATTTAGTTGAAGAAAATAAATAGGAAATTAGCATTTGAGATGTTTGTGTGCTGTACTTTGTGTTTGGATGATGCAGAGGCTTGGTGCATTGTGAAATATCAATGTCCTGTAATTAGAAGTTGTTGCTTCGAAAAAGTTACAAGAAACCCTTCTCAAGCATTTTCAGTTGCAAACATAATCTAAATTTCATCCAAAAACCAACAGTTTACATTGTTTCAATGTTTGCTAAAAACAATAGATTGTTGCTTGCATCAAGTGTAAGCAATAATCAATAAAACCATGAGTTTGATCCAAAAAAACATTAAAACAACATGAGGATAATCCATGCTACATCTATGATGTGAACAATTATTTTCTACGGGTGTTGTGTAATATTAATCTTTCTGATTTTTCAGTCGTTTTCCTGCTGGTTCTTCACCAATTTCAGAGCCTTCAATTTTCTCTACTTCTTGTGCAACAAAGCGTCCTGTTTCTCGGTCTTTATCGTCCATTTTGTGCACCCTTACGAAAAATGTTGTCCACTGTTGGTTCGACGAATAGCTGAACTTTTGATTGTGTGAATGTAACATTGTTGTTATATTAGCACATTTGTAGCATGAGGTTTGACACATTATCATAAGTGCTTCAAAAAATATTGTTAGAACTTATATCAAGTTTAAATAGTATTGTTTTCATTTTTTTTGGAATATTTAAGGTCCGGATTCAATTCGATCGTATGTGATTGATTGAAATGATTATAGAGAAGATGAAATATATCCTAAAATGCATTTGAGTGAATATGTATATCAACATATGTAGATATTTTTTTGAAGTTTCAGTTATTCAGCTTCAAAGGTTTGGATTTTGGGTTTTGAATGCAAGGGTTTTTTTTTTTTTTTTGATGGTTACAATCAATTTTAGTTAAAGAGTGTCTACTTGTCGCATAAACTTGTATATAGAAATCTCTAAGGGTATATATGTTTCAGTAATGTCCAAAATAATGTATAATTTCTGTAATTTTTTCAAATCATATTGTGTAAACAAAGGTATCAATAACTTTTTATGCTCAGGTACAAAGGTCACATTTTAGTTGAACTATTAAACGATTGAGATAATCTAAGAAGACTGCAATGATAAACTACAGTAAGCATCAATAGTTCTACCGCCCACCTAGGCACTTCAACGATCCCATGGAGAAATTCATTATCAAAATTCACTGAATGCATAATATGTAATTTTAATTTTAATATACTTGTGATTTTACTTGTTTTGGTAAAGTTTTTGACATATAATGCAAAATCTCCCTCCTATTCAACACACTTAGTAGCCACACAAACCCAATTATCATATTCATTGCCAAAAAATTCACACCATAAATAGGATTTCCATGCTTGTGACCCACATATACATGTTTATTGTGGGCTTGAAAGGCTGGGCCTTAGCAGTGGGTTAATCAACTGTAGTTCTCAATGTGTGCCTAGTTTGTGTTCTTTGCTTTAAGTCCATGCGTAGGGGAAGCTTATAGCAGTTTGAAGTGCTTGTAAGCATCACAGATTAATCCTTTTCCATTTCCTAAGCTTTACAATCACTTCCATTCCCCAAGTTAAAATCGATGGTATGTCAATAGTAAACAAAATTATTATAGATAGAATTGGTGGCATACACAGTATTTAAGGGACAGTAAGCATAGTTTAGCCTATATCCAAAAAACAATGCCCCCAATCAAAACCAAAAAGGGAGACTTATAAACATTATAGAAAAAACAAATATTCAAGAATACAAATCAAACATTCTAATCACAACCAAAACGAAAACCTGATTAGAACAAAACAAATTTACAAGAATAAAAACCAAATTGTCAGACAGTTTGTGTGCATGCTTCATGCTATAATGGTATGACATTTAACCACTTCAATACAAAAAATGAATAAAAACTATACACAAAAAGGAAAAAAGTTTATAATTAAAATATTTATAATCCAATAAATAATTCAAAACAAATTGAAAAGGTACATCAATCAACAACAAAAGTGTAAACAATATGCTGAATAAGTGAAAAGGCATAAACAAATAATATAAACAATACAGATCTAGCGAGGAAATTCAGTGTACGATGATTAAGTACCTGTTTGAGCAGCACACTATTGATTTCGGATGCCAATACACATGGTGTTTGCGCTGGATTTCTTCTGTGAAAGTTTAATGTTATGGGCGTCCGTTATGATGTTAAAATAAAAAACAGATATGTATTTGCAGTAGAGAAAATCTTAACGGAGATATCAGTGGAAGAACAATGTACCAAGAAATAAGCGGCTGGTTTCGAGATCGGTAGACGGACAGAGTGTTGAGTTACAATGTAGAGAGGGAAAACATGTAGAGTGATTCAAATGGCAGTTTGGAGTATTGAAATTGCGTGATTTGAAATCTGATGTAAGCATTGCAACTTCATGCATTAAGTCCCAAAATGCGTACAGGCGGCAGGAACAATGGCTGCAGACGTTGAGATGCCGTAAAGAGAGATTTGAATGCGTAGAGTAACGCATGCTTTAAGCGGCAGAGAAAGAGAGAGAGGGAAGGCAGATGGTTTTTGGTGGAGGAAAGAAGAGAGAGAAAGAGGTTATTTTGGGTGGGTTATGGGAATTTATTTGCAGGCGGGTGGGGGGTTTCAGAAGAGTAGAAGAAGAGAGAGCAGTGGAATTGGAGTGGGCTGGGGCAATTTATTTGGAGAAGATAATAAATAGGGTTAATTATAAATTATACCCTCAAACTTTGGATATTATTATAATTAACTCTCTAAGGTTTCAATTTCGACAACATTCTTCCATTAATTTTCAATATTTTTCAATTAACACATTCCGTCAGTTTTTAACCACCAAAGGTAAACAAATTTGTTCATGTGAAAACTTTGAGGGAATAATAATTTATTGAAATTGAAACTTATACTAGTTAATTGTAGCAGGACCCATAGTTGGGCGTGCTAATTTGTAATTAATCCTAATGAATACCCATTTGGCCGGATGTTTTGCTATGTTGGACAAACTGTCACTGGGAAGCTGGATCATAAAAAATACCGGATGAATGTGGCATTATACAAATAGGGTTAATTATAAATTATACCCTTAAACTTTGGATATTATTATAATTAACTCTCTAAGGTTTGAATTTCAACAACATTCTCCCATTAATTTTCAATATTTTTGAGTTAACACATTCCGTCAGTTTTTAACCGTCAAAAGTAATAAAATTTGTTCATGTGAAAACTTTGAGGGAATAATAATTTATTGAAATTGAAACCTACAATAGCTAATTGTAGCAGTACCCATAGTTAAGGGTGCTAATTTATAATTTATCCTAATGAATACCCATTTGGCCTGATGTTTTACTATGTTGGACAAACTGTCACTGGGAAGCTGTATCATCAAAAATACCGGATGAATGTGGCATAATACAAATGTTAGAGGGTATTTACGGAAAAAGATTGTTTTTTGATTTAGCAGCCTTTTAGAAGTAGTATAGATATATATTTTATATAAGAAAATTATCCACGCGCAAAACATGTGTTACATTGCTAGTCTATATCTATACTATTATAAAATGTCAACAAAAGTGAAAATTTTTTGATTGACCTCAATAACTTTAATAAAAAAACTAATGCCTCTTATATCCTACACTTTCATAGTCCTTCATTTAATTTCCTTCTAATATTAATTTATATTAAATTCATAAATTCATATATATTTGTCTATCTATTTATATCTACATCTATATTACTTCTAAACATATCTTACAAAGAAAAAAAAATATTTTTCTCTTCTATCCTCAAACAATTATTTAAAGATCTCATAAGATACAGAGTATAAATGATCAAATGTTATTGGGTATTTGTTTTCTTCATGTTCTAAATTTGTTTTTTGTTTGCAATTAGTGCATTCTCATAAAGATGAATTGATTTTCAACCGTTATGTTGGATTTCAGAAGATTGAGACATGAGGCTTTGGTTTATGTTGGATTTCAAAATTTTTTTATATCCAATTTACTCTACCAATCTCACTAATTTACTTGTCCTGCAAAATTATGTTCAAGTTTCTCTTTTGTCCTGTTGGATTATTTTATTTATAGTTTATCGATTTTTTTGCTTGATTATTTTTGCAGCTTCAAGTTTACACTTAGGGGCAGTGAAGTTAGATAATTGATGGTTAAGTTTGCTTGGGACAAGACATTAACCGTGAGTGCTCACGACACCAACCACTGTTATAGTATTTGATTATGTGTTCAATTGCCTGATGTTATTGAGATCTCTTTTGATTATGCAATGAATTTTACCTATTCAATTACTTAATTTTCTTTGCGATCTCTTTTGACTACGCAATGAATTTTTTGGATTAGATATTGTCTACTAATTTGTCTGTAATTAGTTTTCTTATGTGGGTTGATGTTTAGATTAAACACTATAGACATTTTAAGGTGAGATGATATTGTGATGGTATTCCTTCCAACTTTTTCATGCTTGTAAAAATAAGAGTTAAATTAGTATCAGATATTAAATACTCTTAATTTCCTAATAATCTTCTTGAAGTTGGTACGAATATAGTGTCATTGCAGGCATAGTAAGGTTGCTGGGTATCTCTTTGATGACCTTATTCATGAGAGGGCCAATGCAACCCATGAAACAATTTGGTACTTTTTTTATTTTTTAGTTGTTACTGATGGAAATTTTTAAATTGTGTTATCGAGTTTTTGATGTTGTTATTATGTTTTGCGTATCCATATTTTATAGTTTGTTCTTGAACCACATTCCTATGCACAATGTCATCTATCACATGGTTATGTCATTCTTTTTGTGAACTTTGTACGCTCTAATTCCTTTTGATATGATTCTATTAAAGTCGGTCAATCCTAAACCAATGTTGAAGCCATGATTCTATAAATCCAACTCAATCCTATCACAATGAATTTCACATTTTTCCTGGCCACTTATTGATATGAATTATGTAGCAAGAGTTTGGTGGGTCAAATTTCAAGTACATATCCTTCTCTTTAATCGAGTTTTTGATGTTGTTATTATGTTTTGCGTATCCATATTTTATAGTTTGTTCTTGAACCACATTCCTATGCACAATGTCATCTATCACATGGTTATGTCATTCTTTTTGTGAACTTTGTACGCTCTAATTCCTTTTGATATGATTCTATTAAAGTCGGTCAATCCTAAACCAATGTTGAAGCCATGATTCTATAAATCCAACTCAATCCTATCACAATGAATTTCACATTTTTCCTGGCCACTTATTGATATGAATTATGTAGCAAGAGTTTGGTGGGTCAAATTTCAAGTACATATCCTTCTCTTTAATCGAGTTTTTGATGTTGTTATTATGTTTTGCGTATCCCTATTTTTATAGTTTATTCCTGACCCACATTTTTATGTATAATGTCATTTATCACATGGTTATGTAATTCTTTATGTGAATTTTGTGCCCTCTAATTCCTTTTCATATGATTCTATTAAAATTGGTCAATCCTAAACCAATGTTGAAGCCATGATTCTATAAATCCAACTCAATCCTATCACAATGAATTTCACATTTTTCCTGGCCACTTATTGATATGAATTATGTAGCAAGAGTTTGGTGGGTCAAATTTCAAGTACATATCCTTCTCTTTAATCGAGTTTTTGATGTTGTTATATGTTTTGCGTATCCCTATTTTTATAGTTTATTCCTGACCCACATTTTTATGTATAATGTCATTTATCACATGGTTATGTAATTCTTTATGTGAATTTTGTGCCCTCTAATTCCTTTTCATATGATTCTATTAAAATTGGTCAATCCTAAATCAATGTTGAAGCCATGATTCTATAAATCCAACTCAATCCTATAACAATGAATTTCACTTTTTTCCTAGCCACTTATTTGATATAAATTGTGCAGTAAGAGTTTGGTGGGTCAAATTTCAAGTACATATCATTCTCTTTAAACTATTTTTTTTTTCAAGTTCTGCAAGCATATCATTCTCTAATTTATTCTATCTATTTTTTATTTAACAAATTCTTAAAGTTATTTTAAAGTTCATTGACAAGGAAAAGGAAAAATCGTCGCCCCAAAAACTTGAATATGATCTCCTTTTGAAATGGGTACTAAGAAAGTCCAACTAATTATGGTTTCAACTAAGAGCTACTTGTTTGTGTTGAAATGATTACACTGGTGTGTGTTTGTGAGTAATATGTGCAAAATATTAAAAGACATTAATATGAGAAAAATAAACTTTGTGCAACCAAATGAAAGTTATTGGCAAAAGGAATATTGCCTACTAGTCATATGGAAATATTTTTTAGATCCAAAGGGAAGCAAAATATTTCAATGTTCAAGATGTCGAAATTGGTTGGCCCATTAAAGCTGATCACATAACCCATTGTTATTTTTTTTTTGCACCCCCTCCACGTTAGTTTTCATGAGGAATTCAAAATCAGATTTCTTATATGCTTCGAAACTTGGTTTCGCTTTGATGTTCTATTTCTATACACTATTCTGATAAACTTAGATAAGATTTTAATTATTTTAATTCTTTATTGCTATAATTTGGTTTGAAGTCAAGTGAATATTATGATCCTTTTTATTATGATAACACTTTAAAAAATATTTCATCAAGATTTTTCATGTTTTATTTTTCTCTTTATTATTTTAACCTCGCATTTTTGTTTAAAAAAATTTTGTTATCTTTTACCTATTTTCAGTATAGGAGCTGAAGATACTCTCTTACAATTACAAAGTATTTATTTATTTTTATTTTTTTTGCAAGAATACTTCAAACTAAATAGGTTATGTAATTGTTTACCAAATATACACTTCTTCTTCTGTATTCACTTCCAAAGTGTCATGTTCCGAAATAATAAATAGTAGAAACTATAGGTAAAAATTTTATTGCACAAATAAACATTGAAAAACATATAAAATAAAGAAATTAAAATTATATCTCAAAATTATTCATGTGCAATGCACGTGTGCACTAACTAGTTACTATACAATGTCAACAAAAGTGAAAAACTTTCATTTGACAATATTAACCCTAGTAATGTAGTTAATGCCCATACTACCTTTTTAGAGTTAGAATAAAACATTAATGCTATATTATTTGTGATTGTGACTCTTGAGTTACTATTCTATATTTTTATCTATATCAATATTACTTTTAAATGTCAATCACTATCTTAAAAAACTTTTGAACTCTTTTTTGTATAACCCTTCCATAAAAGTCGATATCTTGCCCTCATAACTTCTATGTTTCCTTCTCTAATCTTTCATTTTTTCTTTCTATTATCTTCCCCGCTTTGAAGTCTACAAATTTCGTTTAAGTTGTTGAATTATACATGATTTTGATGATACCAACATACATATCATGAAATACAACTAATTGAGATTGCAATTTTCTACCTTTTTTTTTCCTTTTGAAATACAGGTAATGAAGTTATTGCAAGTTTGAGATCAAATGGCATTGAAAAGTTTGTAAAAATGGAGGAGCCATAGACCGCGGAGTCATAGATTTTGTTGACAATAGAACCGGGTCCGGTGTTGATTCAATTGCTTGGGGTTAGTTGATTAATATTTTTCCTAATTTTTATCCATTCTTAGTACTAATTCCCCAATACTTTCTTCAGGCAACAATGATTCTCCATCACTTTCATGATGTTCTCTAATGAATGCTACAACATAATATACATGCAATATGAAGTTTATTTGATATCTGATTTGAATGCAGGGTTCAATGCTTTTAATTAGTTCGATTCTCAATAATATATACTCATTATTCTAATCACCGACATGTGTGTGTTTGGCCAAGCCTTTTTGCATTCTGAAAAATTTGCCAAAAATAAAATTTATAGTGTAACAAATTCGCCAAGTGGTAAACATCTGGGAAGGTAAATATGAACCCTCTCCAATTCAAAGGTCAACATGGGATCCACATTCTATTGTAATTTTTATATGATATTAAGGCTACTAAGAAGATAGAAATCATCCAGGAAGAAAAGCAAGTGGACTCCCAACAGCAATGGGACTATATGCTATGGAATCTCTAGGAGTCTGTTCTATAAAGAATAAATGTGGTCTGGTGGTGTCATTTCTTTAGAGTTAGTTGATCGATTCATTATACATTGAACTATCAAAATAAAGTCTTGAAGCATATGTAACTAATTGGTTAATTGATTGGAAGGTTATTATATGTACATTTAACTTTCCATCAAGTTCAATGATTGACAAAGCCTTTTGGAATCAAATGCTAAGATGGCTCTTAGTTAATTTTTTGTCTCCTAGTCTTGTTGTGATTACCATTGTAAGAGCTATTTGTGTAGTATATCTCTGGGTGTGTTTTTGTGAAGTAGTATGCAAAATCAAATGGAATTCAACTGCTAAGATAATTGGAATAAACAACAATAGAAAAAAGAGTGATACAACTTCGATGAGGATATGTGACATCGAAGATGCATATCAAATTTCATTGGCATTTTGGCTTTCTTGAGTATCTTGCATAGAATTTTTGTAATTATTTTCTTTCACTTTAATTTGTTAACTTAATCACTTACCTTACGTGAGTTTGTCTTTTACATATGTTTGAGGAAGTTCTATCCCAAATAAATCTATAAAAATGTCTTGATATCAGGGGTGAAGTCATGGGACATACAAATTAATAACATATTTCAAGTTGAGAAGGTGGAATTAGTAAAAAGACCATGGTCTGGTCTCTGGTTTCGGTTTTTTAATTGTTTTTATTCATTGCTAGTGGGTTGAACATAAAACATTTAAAAAAATTCTATGAAGGTTGAATTTAGTATTCAATGAAAAGTCATTGATTTGCTGCTTATAGATGTATTCAATTTTGGGGCACAAATCATACGCTGATTTAGCTTTACATTCAAATATGTCATCATCAACATAGGTTCTCCAGCCTTTTGCTTGAGATGACCAAAATGGTTATTCCTAAGGTTGAGAAGGTATTATGTATTAACATAGTTACTTACGAGGCATGAATTCTTGTACAACATCACAAATCTCTCAGCCAATGCGCATTACTTGCCTTTCTCACTCACTTATTTATTTATTTTTATTTGGTAGGTAATCTCTCTTATATTGTGCTTGTGTTTTGTTTTGTATTTTATTGATTGAATTTTGTTTTTAGCTTGAATATGCTGCCACTTAATTTGGAGAAATATGGAAGTTATAACATAGATGCCACTGAAGAAGGCAATTTTGGTGCAGCTAAACGGTCCTACAAATTCTTCTAACTGGCACATTCTCTCACAATTATAGGTTGTTACAAGACAAAAATTGGTGTTGACAAATCTTATATTTGATGGATGTTAGTTTCACTTCTCTCTTTTTTGGCTTATTAATTTATACAAGATATTATTCCGTGTATGGTAGAAGTTCTTTGTTTATGCTGCCAACAAGAATAGAAGAAAAATTTGTAAAAACCTGAGGTTTGGCTTTGGTATCGAAATGCTATTATATCTGATGATACCAAAACTATAGAGGTCTGTTATGCTGACCTCCCTTCAATGGATTACCTCTGTTCTTCAGTAGTATTAACCACTTTAATTCTTGCATTCTGATTATCTAATTTATATTTCATTTCTTTAGATTTTTTTGATTTTTTGCACCATAAGTATCGAAACTTATCATATTTTCATCTGAAACATAACTTCTGAATTGGATTGTTGAACAGATAGATTGATGCAAAAGATTTTTCGGTTACTCTTATAAATTTAGATACGTATTATTTTTGTTCAAGAATAAACTTTTATAACTCGATTGTTGGGGTTTGTAATATCCTGTTTCATTCCTCCCTTATAAATCTCCGGATGAATGTTGAGAGCAATTGTCATTCGCTTCACCACCTTTTTCACTATTCGTTCCTCAAAGCTCTCTTCGAGTGAAAGCTCATAATCTACCTTCTTTTTCCATTTCTCCTCAGCTGTGGCCCTACTTGAGGGCACTAAACATTGTGGAGGTAGGGAAACACCATATCGGGATCTAATATCTCCGATCATGGGGCTCTTGTAGCCAGAATATTTCCCGGGACTGCCGAGCCTAAAGTTTCTCCTCTTCTTCCCACCTACGCAACTTCGCCTATATGCACTATTTTCCACACTTTCGTGATCATGAAAAAGGCTGAGCCTGACGTTTCTTCTCTTCTTCCCACCTACATACCAACAGTCCTCTAGTGGCTCAGTTGGTTTCACCATCCTTGGACGATCTCGATAACCTTCTGCTCTAATAGGCTGACCGAGCGTCAACCTTGTAGGGTACTCCTTGTACTTAGGTCTTAGACGACCCTTCAAAGACTCTGATATGTCTTTACCATGCCCTTTGTAGCTCGACCTCATAAAATTTCCCAATTGGTCCTCCTGGTCTTGCTTAGGTGGTGGCCACTCATCTAGTCATTCCCAATGGGTTCCTTTGTAGTGTCATTTCTTCTGTGACCTCTTGGATGACTCAGCACGCTCCTCCTTGATAGCTTAATGTTCCAGAATGATTTCATAAAGGGATTTACATCTAGGATATAGGTCATTCTTCCCTATATTGAGCTACTCCTAGAGTCCTGCTGATATATGTGGTTTTACTTCAGAGTCCTCTTCTGATGGCTCCTCCAAGGGTGCATCATCCTTCTCCCACCCCCCTCGGATTTCCATCATCTGTTGACCTATCTTTGCCCAAGTCAACCTTCTTCCTGGGGGTTTTGGATTGTCCTATATCTACCATGTTAATGGCGGTTGTCTTCTAGAAATGGTCCTTATCAACTTCTATCTCTGGTTTTCCCTTGTGTCCAAAGATTAGGTGGCCCTTTATCAAATTCTCCTGAATGGCATTCCTGAACACCACACAGTTAGCCATAGAATTGCTCCACAAATGATGTCATTTGTAGTATGTTTTGCTCATCAGTTCTACGACCGGCCAGATCTTGTGGCCAAATGAAAGTTTTATGATGTTGTTAACTAGCAGATGGTCAAAAATTTGATCATCCTTTAAAATGTCAAAGTCAAACTTCTGGCCACTTGTGTCACTAGTGTCTTTATCAATGTGGCCACCTTGCAACGATCTTAGCCATGATCACTTCTAACTCCTGATCTGGCTCGACCATAAAGATCTCAAAGTTGGGATCTTTATAGTATGTTCCCTTGGACACGTTTATTCTGTCCAAATCTTCGTGCAGGATATGCTTGTATTGGGTAGCTCATGTGGCCAACTCGAAAAGATCGTTGAACTACATTCCTTCAAACTTCTTCTAGAGCTCAAATCCCAAACCATTATGCGCAATTCACACATACTCCATCTCGGGTGTATTTTTGGATTGCGGGCAAGCCAAAGTCCAATTGAACTTAAGATTTAAAAACGTTCAGCCTTACCTATTAGAACTGGTGTGAGGTTCTAAAATTGTGATTGTTCTAGTAGGGTTGTTCACTGTTTTTCTTCTACTGGTTGCTTTGCTCTTCCACTAGTAGGATGCCCTTCTATCTTCAACCTACTGGTAGGATAATACTCACCTACCAGTAGGACAACTCTCTAGAATGCACCTCCCAATAGGAGTGATAACCTACTGCTATTGCAATGGCCTTGGCTGCACTCTTGGACCTCTTAGCTCATGCTCGAAATCTTCTTTGGCATTGAAACACGTGTAGTTCCATGCTTTTGCACCAATTCAACTACAAACACCCAAAATCACTATAAAAGACAAAACTTAACTAACACAAAGGAATTAAGCAACAAGCATAACTATAATGAATGGTTATGAGGCTTATAATATGTAATATTATGCTCTCATCACACCCCCAACTTAGATTTTGCTAGTCCCTTAGCAAAAACAAGATAAACAAACATTAAAACTAACTAACATCATACTATAAATTCCAAAGCATACTTAATCTCATAATCAATATCATTAAATTGAGATGCATATGCTTGAAGAATAAATGGCATACAATTGGAATCAGAAGACTTCTTATATATCCTTTGTGTAATTTTGGGTACACAAGAACAAAAGTGTAGTAGGCTCTACCTATTGACTCTTCTATTGGCTACTACTACCTAAAATAAAATCCCTAAGGTTCTACTAGAACCCATGTACCACTAAACAACTAAAAAGAAGAAAAACTAAAGAAATAGAAAAGAAGGAAGAATGGAAAGAGTGGGTTGATTCGAGCATAAAGTTAACATTTTTTACTATGTCTTTTTGTACTAATTGTACTTTGATGGACTTTAAGTAATGACATTTCATGTCCTAAAGTGAACAAAGGCTCAAGAACAACAAAAATCACACTTGAATGTAACACCAGCACAATAGGGAACAAAATTGCAAAAGGATGGGACAAAGTAAGAACGTTCGAACGTTAACCCACGTTCGAACGTCCTCCGAAATCCTGCCAAGACCAGCTGCTGAGACATGGCGTGTTGTAGCCAACAAAGGGAAAATGCTGAGGTACTTGAGTATCACGTTCGAATGCCAACTCATGTTAGAACGTCCTCTGAAATCCTGAGAAGACTACACCACTAGAACCTGACATGTTATAGTAAAGAAAGAAGAACCACATGACAAAAGTATTTGAGTACAACGTTTGAACGCCACTCCACGTTCGAACGTTGTCTTGAGTGACTGAGGACCAAGTTGCTGAGTGTAAGGTCAAAGCTGTTCAAGACGTATGGAAGTAACTATCACAGAGACCACAGGCCACTTGAGTGGAAGGAATCAGACCCCATCTAGCATTCAAACGCCCTCAAAGCAAAGACACAAACAACGTTCAAATGACATCTCACGTTCAAACCTCCTTAAAGAAAAGATAGACTTAATGTTCGAACGCCAGATCACGTTCGAACGTCCTCCTGCAGACTGCCTGCAGAGTAGTTGATTCCCATGGGCGGTAAACACTATTCACTCATCCTCTCTTATCTCCTACCTCCTCCCCTTCCTTGCCTATAAATACTCCCATGTTGGGAGCTTAAAGGGCATTCTTCCTCTTGTAGAGAAAAGGGGGAGCAGTCCTTGTTTTTGTAAAGTAAGAGTGTTCAGTAATCTAGTTTTTGAACATTTCATGTTTATGTTTTCATTTTGCATTTATATCAACCATGATGGAGGCTTAGACTCCCCTTGTAGTTGAACTCTTTTATTTACTTATACTAAGTCTTTACATTCATGTTGTGACAACCATGATTGAGGTTTAGACTCCCCATGTAGTTGCACTTGCTTTTATTTAAAAAGTATCAAGAGAGATAGTTCATCTTTTGGTTGTGGTGGAAACCCTCCAAAAGTAACTACCTTTTTTCTACTTTTATTGTTCATGTATTTCACTTTCATTGCTTGAGCATCCTACTTTTATTGTTTAGAATCTTGTGATAGTGAAATGGTGAATGGTGAGAGAAGAGAAAAAATTCCCGCAAGAGAGGGGGAAGTATCTAACATTCGAACTCTGAGGGATTACATAAATCCCACAAGGAATAGTGTCCCCTCTTGTTTTATCTTTCCTGAGGATGCACCCCTCTTCATTGTAAAGA
This sequence comes from Ilex paraguariensis, assembly GCA_963454935.2. Taxonomy (NCBI): domain Eukaryota; kingdom Viridiplantae; phylum Streptophyta; class Magnoliopsida; order Aquifoliales; family Aquifoliaceae; genus Ilex; species Ilex paraguariensis. Next base: position 26,210 of record CAUOFW020002799.1, read on the forward strand.
CGGGCATAGTTCAACTACTCCCTCAATTTCATGGACTCGAAATAGAAAACCCATATATGCATATAAAATATTTTTAGGAAGTATGTGGAACTTTTCAAAACAATTTTGAACTGGCCAAAATGAAACTTTTCTCTTTTTCCTTAAAGGACAAAGCTAAACAATGGATAAATTCTATAAAAACTCTTTCAATACCTGACTGGCGGCCTTTACAAAATGAATTTTTCAGAAAGCTTTTTCCTCTACACCGCACTAATGCATTAAAAAGGCAAATCATGAATTTTTCGGTCAAAGAAGGAGAAACCTTTTTTCCAAAGTTGGGAGAGACTCAAGGATTTTCCTCTACGCCGCACTAATGCATTGAAAAGGCAAATCATGAATTTTTCAGTCAAAGAAGGAAGAAACCTTTTTTCCAAAGTTGGGAGAGACTCAAGGATCTACTCCTGTCTTGCCCACACCATGCTTTTGAGAATTGGACTTTGGTAAGATTTTTCTATGACTCCTTGCCCACTAAACTACGTCAGTTGGGTGAAATGTTGGCCCAAGGAGAGTTTATAAGTAAGAGTCCAGAGGAGGCATTCAATTTTTTCGATACCATATCTGACAGTTCTCAGATGTGGAACTCAACATCCCCTACCATTGTTTAAAACAAACCATCTACTTCCCAAGGGGGTAAGTATGTCTTGAAAGAGGATGATGACCTAAGAGCAAAATTCTCCACCCTGTCTCGAAAGCTTGAAGCTTTAGAAATGAAAAAGGTTCATCAAGTTGATGTTAGCTCTCCCACAAAACAAGTGTGTGGGATTTGTGCGCTGACAGGACACCCTACTGGGGAGTGTCCTACAATTCCAACATTCAAAGAGGTTTTGTTGGAGTAAACAAATATTGTCTCTAATTTCAACAAGCCTTACTCCAACCCATACTCTGAAACATACAATCTAGGGTGGCGGCACCACCAGAACTTCAGTTGGAGAAACACACAACCAACTCCCATGAACCAACAACAAGATTCACACCCACCACCTCAAGGACCTCCCACATACCAACCATACCAACCACCAGAAAAGAGGAGCTTAGAGGACACACTGAATCAGTTCATGCAAAGCCACATGAACTACAACCATAGTTTCACTCAGGCTTTCATTGATTTCAAAACCCAGACCACTCAATCTTTAGAGGATATTAAAAAGCCACATTCAAAAGCTCACCCAGTCCATGACCACACAATAGAAGTGCAAGTTTCCTGCCCCAACCAAAACCACCACAAGGCCAATTTCAGGTGAAAAATCCTTAAACCATGGAAAACCCACAAGGTTAAGCCCAAGTTATCACTACACTAAGAAGTGGCAAGGTGATTGACAAGACCATCAAAGACATGTTAATCCCAAAGCCAAAATCCATACCAGTCAACTCACCAATCCAGCTTGAACCAACTGAGCCTAAAATTATGAGAGAAGAGGAACCCAAGCCCATGATTGAATAAGAACCAGAGCCATCAAGGGAAGAAGAACCCTCGTGCTCTATTCTTGTTCCTTTTTCTCATAGACTCAAAATTGCACAGAAGTTGAATAATCAGCCAAAAATTTATGAGTTCTTCAAGCAAGTAAAATTCAACATCCCACTTCTGGATGTAATCAAACAGGTTCCATCTTATACCAATTTTTTGAAAGACTTGTGCACAGTCAAGAGAAGCCAGAATGTTCACAAAAGAGTCTTCTTGACAGAATAAGCCAGTGCCTTGCTTCAACACAAAACCCCTTCAAAATACAAAGATCCAGGGTGTCTAACCGTGTTGTGTGCCATTGGAAATTTTAGAATCGAACAAGCACTGTTAGACCTTGGAGCAAGTGTCAATTTGCTCCCATTCTCTATTTACCAGCAATTGGGTCTGGGAGAATTCAAACCCACAAGTGTCACACTTCAGTTGGCAGACAGATCTGTCAAAATTCCTAGGGGTATTGTTGAAGATGTACTTGTCCAAGTGAACAACTTTGTATTCCCTGTTGACTTCATTGTCCTAGATACTCAGTCAGCAAAACATTCAGAGAATTCAATTCCCGTTATTCTTGGTCGACCCTTCCTATCAACTTTAAATGCACTAATCAATTGTAGGAATGGGGTCATGAAATTAACCTTTGGAAATATGACGCTTAAGCTGAATATTTTCAATGTTGCCAAACACCTAGGAGAGGACAGAGAAGAAAGAGAAATAAATTTTATTGCGTCTTTGGTGCAGGACCATCTGAATAAAACATTCTGTGAAAATTCCACTGAACTTTCTTTGTCAGAGTCCATCACATCTGAAACAATAGATGATGATCCAAAGAATTGCCCAACTCATGCTGTTGATACATGGGCCCCCAAATTTGAGGAACTTTCACCAAGTGGCACAAAGCCACTCTCATCAAGTGACAAGCCTCCAAAGCCTGAATTGAAACCTCTCCCATCTGACCTCAAATATGCATTCCTAGGGGGGGACGAGTATACCTAGTGGTAATGTCATCTAAGCTTTCAGACTTACAAGAGTCTAAGCTAATTAATGTTCTTAAAAGCCACAAAGCACCATTGGGTGGACCATTGCTGACTTGAAAGGTATAAGCACGTTAACTTGCAATTATGCCATATACCTTGAAGAGGACTCATCAAATGCAACGACAACTGAACTCTCACATGAAAGAAGTCACAAAGGCAGAGGTTCTAAAGCTCTTAGTTATCGTGATAATCTTCCCCATCTTCGATAGAAAATGGGTTAGTCCAACCCAAGTTGTGCCTAAAAAATCTGGAGTCATAGTGGTCAAAAATGATGCAAATGAACTAGTGCCCACTTGAGTCATCACAGGATGGCAGATGTGTATTGACTATCGAAAACTCAATTTGGTGACTAGAAAATACCACTTCCCACTTCCCTTTCTTGACCAGGTTCTAGAGAAAATTATAGGCAATGAATTTTACTGTTTCCTTGATGGGTATCCCAGATACAATCAAATTGACATAGCACTCAATGATCAAGAGAAAATCACATTCGTATGCCCCTTTGGCACCTTTGCATTCAAAAGGATGTCTTTCGGGCTTTGTAATGCTCCTACAACATTTCAAAAATGCATGTTGAGTCTATTCAGTGACATGGTCAAGAAATTTTTGGAAGTGTTCATGGATGATTTCCCTGTATATGGTGACTCATTTGATTTGTGTCAGGCCAACCTATAAAAAGTGTTGATAAGATGTCAAGAAGTCAATCTGGTGCTCAATTGAGAGAAATGTCATTTAATGGTAACACAAGACATTGTCTTAGGTCACATTGTGTCATTTGAAGGCATGAAAGTTGACAAGGGCAAAATAGATTTGATTGAGAATTTACTTGCTCCCAAGATTGTAAAGGATGTCCGATCATTTCTGGGACATGCAGGGTTTTACAGGAGATTCATAAAAAATTTTAGTACCATAGCTAAACCCATGTGTCATCTCCTAAGTCAGGACATAATCTTTGATTGGAGTGAAACGTGCCAAAATGCTTTTGCCAAGCTTAAAGGCATGTTAATTTTTGCCCCAATAATGCAACCCTTTGACTAGACTTTACCCTTTGAGCTAATGTCTGATGCAAGTGACTATACTATAGGTGTTGTATTGGGTTAACGAAAAGATAAGAAACCCCAAGTGATTTACTATACAAGTAAAACTTTGAATGATGCTCAAATGAACTATTCGAAAACTGAAAAAGAATTACTTGCCATAGTCTTTGCTTTGGAAAAATTTTGTTCTGATCTTGTTGGTTCTTCTGTTACTGTATTCACTGACCATGTAGCACTGAAATTTCTGCTCACAAAAAAAGATGCTAAACCAAGGCTCTTGCGATGGATACTCTTACTTCAAGAGTTTGACTTGGTCATTAAGGACAAAAAGGGTGTTGAGAATGTGGTGACGGACCATCTATCCAGGTTAACTTACGAATTTCACGGGAATGAAATGCCAATCAATGAAAATTGCTCGATTAACAACTGTTCATAATTGATGAGACCCCATGGTACGCTAATATTGTTAATTTTCTTGCTACTGGAACACTCTATCCTTCCTTTTGTCCACTATGGACAAAAATAAATTTCTGAGATAGGTTCGCAATTTTTTGGAAAGATCCATACGTATTTAAGTACTGTAAGGATCAAATCATAAGACGTTGCATCCCCGCTCAGGAAAGCAAATAGGTAATAGTATTTTGTCATTCTGAAGCATGTGGTAGCCATTTTTCATCCAGAAAAACCGCTGCGAAAATCCTGCAGTGTGGATTTTACTAGCCCACACTTTTCAAAGATGTCCATGCTTTTTGTTTAACTTGTGATAGATGTCAAAGGTTGAGAAATATTTCAAGAAAAAATATGGTGCCTCTAAACCTCATTTTGATAATTGAATTTTTTGACTGTTAGGACATCGATTTTATGGGACCATTTCCTCCTCCTTTGGCTATCTATACATTTTGGCAGCCGTAGACTATGTATCCAAATGGGTTGAAGCAATTCCATGTCAGAATAATGATCACCAAACGGTGATCAAGTGTTTAAAAGAAAATATTTAATCCTGATTTGGAATCCCAAAATCCATCATAAGTGATGGAGGTACTTATTTTTGTAATCGACCTTTCTGGAATCTGATGAAAAAATACTTGATTTTTCACAAAATTACAACTCCATACCATCCACAAACTAGTGGATAGACTGAATTGGCTATTCGGGTGATCAAATTAATTTTAGAAAAAACGATAAATCTAGACCACAAAGAATGGTTGTCAAGACTAACTGATGCACTCTGGGCATATCGTACTGCTTTTAAAACAATTTTGAGTATGTCTCCTTACCGATTAGTCTATAGGAAGCCTTGTCACCTACCTGTGGAATTGGAACATAGGGCATACTGGGCTATTAAAACAATGAACTTTGACATGAAAAAAGCTGGACTAGCAAGAAAACTTCAGATTAACGAATTTGAGGAATTAAAAAATGAAGCATATGAAAATGCTAAGATTGCAAAATCCAGGATGAAAATTTTTCATGACAAGAACATAGTGCGAAAATCTTTTGAACTTGATCAAAAAGTTATTCTTTTCAATTCAAGACTCTGCCTTTTTCCTAGTAAGTTGAAGTCAAAATAGACTGGGCTATACATTGTCAAAAAAGTGTTTGAACATGGGGCAGTGGAAGTGGAGATCCCATCGAATGGTAATATCTTTACTATCAATGGTCAGCGATTGAAACCCTTTGTGGAGGACTTTGTCAAAAATATGGAGACCATTCTTTTAATGGTTCCAGAACATTATTTCGAGAAAAGCGCCTGTCGACATAAAAAGGGGCCAGGTCAAGGAAAACCCGGTTCGACCCGAACCACACCACCGTCTTTAAAAGGCCCCCACCCCCTTTTCCTCTCTTTCCACTCACTTTTGTCTCTTTCCCCCTATCTTTTCTTTCTTCTTCTTCTGCTTTTCTTCTTCTTCTCCGTTGTTACGATCCTCTAGAACCACGACCCATCTCCCAACAACACCATAACCATACTACCTAAAGACCCCATCATTTTTCTTATGATCTGCGTGTGTTTACTCTATTTGTACATGACTATGCTTCTTTTGTCTGCACTCAGAATCAAGGGGTTTTATCCTAACCCAGATCTTCCACGAGATGTTTGATTCACGTATTTTGCTTGTAGGTTTCGGCTAATGAACAAGATCTCTACCGTTCAACCTCATCTCCAAAGCTCACCATATCGGTAAATTCGAAACATTGGGGACAATGTTCATTTTAGGTTGGGGGGAGAGAACTACAGTTCATATGTGCCCGTAGAAAATTTTTAAATTTATGTTGTTGTTGCTATTCTTGATCAGAATGGGTACCGTATTTTTACTACCATGTTTTGCATTTTGACGGTTATATTTGTGGGTCATCTCTGATCGTCTTTGTGACTGGAAGACGTTAAAGAACTAGATAGTGAGTCTTAATAGTATAGAAAACATGGATGTTAAACTTTTTTGGTTTAGTCTAGGAGTTCTACGCACATTTCCTTATAATGTGCACACTGTGATCATTAGAAAAGCAAGATTGGTAAGAAAGAATGAGATCCGAGAACAACAAGCGAAATCTCTGTGCGACCAAAGCATCTATACTAAGTGCCATCGTGCCAAAAGACTTGGTGCCTGTAAACAATGTGGTAGATACTTTCACGAGAAGAGATATAATCAGTGTTCTGAACCAATTTTCGGTCGTGCACTTAATTGATTAGACTAGATAGTGAATGGACAGAGTAAGGATTATCCTGACATGCCATCCTATTCTAGTATTTTGCTTAACCGATTTGTGAGACAGGAAATTGGGAGAGTTACTAGTTGTTCAAATGGCACGGAGACAGATGAAGACTCGGATTAGAATAGTTGGGATGAAAGCCAAGGGTCTGAATTTTTGTAAAAATGTGTAAAATATTTTTATGTTTTGTACAAACTCTTTTGACTAAAATGAAAACATGGGCCGAGTAAAGAATGTCCTAAAATACCAACCTTGAGCGTGGGTAGGGATTTGTCTTGAGACGCCATGAATTTGTGGTTCAAACTTTAATGTTTTGCCCTCTTTTATTATGCATAATGTAGTGCAGAAAAATTTTGAAAATTTTTGAGTTTTGAGTCTACGTTCGAACGCCAAGTGACATTCGAACGTCACTTGCTTACAGTACTCAGCTTTTGATGATGTCTTTGATGGAAACAAAAAATACTGGGAGCTCAGTCCATTCGAACGAGATTAACGTTCGAATGCTAATAGCAAGTTTGAACGATAGGAGCTTACAGTACTTTGGTTTCTGACAGAACTCAAAAGTATTGGGAGCTTACCACGTTCGAACGTCATTCACGTTCGAATGATATTTTAAAATCCTTCATACTACGTTCGAACGTAAACCACGTTCAAACATTCCTCCTTAGACTATAAATACCTGGATCGTCTTCCTCAGTTCAAAATTCCCAAAAAACTCCAAAATCCTCCAAACTCTAGGATCCCTTTTCACTCTCTAGCCCTCAATACTCCACTCATTCCTCATTTCCACCATAAATCAACCAACCAAAAGCTTTTGCACATCAAAAATCCCTAATTTTCACCAAATAACCAAGAATTTCCTCACCCTCTCAAGCTCAAAATCGAGAAAGACAACATGCCTGGGGTTAAGCTTCCTGCCAGGCGCACTCCACCAGTAAACCAAGAACTTTAGTTCGTAGAAGAGTTAATTGAAGAAAGAGAAAGGAAGCAAAGAAAGAAAAGGTAAGATTGAACTAGATTTCCCAATGCTCTTAAAGCTGAGAGGTATGAAAATTTCTTTCAAAACCACGTTGTGGTTTGTGAATGAGATGTTGTAATCACTGATTTTGCTGAGTTAGGTTTGCTGAATGAAATGGAGAAGATGGAGTGGGTGTGGCACTTGAGGAATGACGGAGACGCCGTTGTTGACTTGGTGAGGGAGTTCTATTCCAACACCGAGATCATCAACGATGTAATATGAACATATGTACGAGGACCCACATAGATGTAGATGAGGCATGTATATTGGAGGGAAGGAAAGAGATGCCTCCGGTACAAAACCAAACGTACCCACCAAAGAATAGTGTGGCGTTGAATGTGGTTGGAAAGGAGTTGATAGGGCTGACTGATTTTTCATGGGGAGGGAGGAAATTTTTAAAACAAGGAGAGCTCACCAACAAGTATAAAATGCTTAATTTGATTGCGGTGGCGAACCTAGCCCCCATAGGAAGAAAAAATGAGATTTTGCCTGAGATGACATGCTTGCTCTATGCACTAGGGCAAGGGCATAGCTTCGACCTCCCCTCTTTGATTTTGAATGAAATGAAGAAGGGGGTGTGATGCAAAGAGGAGTGCACTCCCATTTGGCACACTTGTGACTGAAATATGCACCGACAATGGGGTAAGGGTAAGGCCACAAATGGAAATCCAAAAGCCAATGCGGCTACTGAACAAAGGATCATTCAAGAAAAGCCTAGGGCATAGTGGCGCCTCGGCGGCTAGGCAAGAGATGCCCCCTCCTTAAGGAATCGATGAGGTGTAGAAGGAGTTGGATGCTAAAGAAAAGAGAGAGATGGAGACAAAAAGAAAGAAGCCAGATCAAGCAGGCCCCAGCATGACCACCTGACGTTCTCTACGGGACATCATGCTTAGCATTGAAGCTAAGCAAGATGAGATCCTGAGGCTTTTGAGGGGTGGTGCTGGTGATGCTAGTGGAGCTAGTGGTAGATCCGGGGAAGAAGGAGTTTGAGATTTTTATTTTTGTTCTTGATGGGGTGTTGTTGATTTTTGTTTTTGATTAGTGGTTGTTTGTTGTTTCTTCTTTGAGTAGTTTCTGGGAAATTTTTGTACTGTTGTGGAGGGTTTTTCTTCTTGATAATTCTTGTGGATGTTTATTTGTGATTATTGTGGATACTTGTACTTATGGAGGCTGTTTATTACTTTTCTGAGTTGATTGTGGATAGTTGAAGTTATGTTTTTGAATGGATGAATTACATCATTGACATTATTGTAGACAATAATCCTTTATGGAATGAATGATTCAGTTTATCACTTTTATTTGTATACGATTAGCACTCTAATTCTTGTTAATAACGAAACAAATGTGGATGTTAAGATTGCTTGTGAAAATGACTAAGCACATGATCGATTTGACACCTCAACTTAACAACCAAGACATAAAACCTAATTTTTTTGGAACATCAATACTATCATTATGCTTAAATTGTCAAATGTACATCAGTATGTGTTATTCTTGGGATATACAGTGATCAGATTCGAAAATGGAATCGCTATATAACTAACATTCCACAGCACACTCGACATAATCAGTGGACATGACAAAGAAAACCATGATAAGTCTTGAGCTTTACGGTGCTTTTTTAGAGGATATCAACAATGACTCAAAGTAAGCTTTTTCACTTTCGATCTTTTTCAATAATCTCACTAAACTTGTTTTGATTGATGCAACTAAAGTGATCTATTTTCATAACCCACGGAGAACTTTTGCATACATATATACATATGCACATACTTGAGAAAGGATCTTAGGCCATCTTTGGATCGACTTTGAGCCTTAGCTAATTCTTTTACAAAAGTATATCCCCAGTCAGTCATGCTTGAGCCTTAAATGAATGAATTCTTTTTCGCCCGTGTAATGACCAAAGCCACAAAAGCATACATTTACGATACCTGGTTATCTAATTTCTTGCACCCTCTTGCAAATCAATATGATAACAGAAAGGAAAGAAAAATAGTAAAGACAATGGTGGCTACTGTTCAACAAAAAGAAAATCAGTGGAAATAACCAAAAGAGAAAAGATATTGTGAGACAGGGAATTGCCAAGAAAGTTCCTTTGATCACCATTGACGTTATTTCATCAGCCATTGACCTTTGGCCCCATTACAACCTACGAAAAGCCCTAGGTGATCTCAAGTGTGATGCATATGTGTATTATCTACTACAAGTGGGGTGTGTTAACTAGAATTTCTTTATTTGCATCAATATTCTTCCATGAGATTTTGCCAAGGTTAAGTCTGTTTTCCTCAAAACTTCACTCTTATACTAATGATGCATGAGATTTTTTGACTGGCCATCTTCTGATCACATGCCACTTTTGAGAGATATGTCACTATAATCGGAGAGATTTGTTTTGTTGAGAGCATTCCTAGAGAGGCTTGTGTAATCAAAGCTATCCATGGAAGGTGGAAAAAGGGGAATGATTGTTATATAAAAATTCTTTCTTTCTAGAATGACCATCCTACTACTCAGAGAATTTCAAATGCTAATAAAAAAAGTGCTAATTTTTGCATAGAGTAAGTACTAATGGAAAAGAAATGTAGGGAACAAATCACGATTGAGGGTTAAGTGTCCCAACGACCATGATGCTAATTCATTATTAGTCGGTAATCTTACACATACATTTGTTCGAGTGAAGTTTGTGGGTAGCTTCACTGAACACCCTCACGAGACAACACTCGTCCATTAGGGTAAACCTAGCGGTTCAACGACTTGTTGCAGAAGCTAAATGCCACCGGATGACCTACCAAAAAGCCATTAGGAATAGATTTACCTTTCATTGTTATTGTATTACTAGGGACTAGCAATATTTAGGTTGGGGGGTGTGATTCGTGCATAAAGTTAACATTTTTTACTATGTTTTTTTGGACTAATTGTACTTTGATGGAATTTAAGTAATGACATTTCAAGTCCTAAAGTGAACAAAGGCTCAAGAACAAAAAAAACCACACTTGAATGTAACACCAGCACAACAGGGAACAAAAATGAAAAAGGATGGGACAAAGCAGGAACGTTTGAACGTTCTTTGAAATCCTGCCAAGACCAACTGTTGAGACATGGCGTGTTGCAGCCAACAAAGGGAAAATGCTGAGGTACTTGAGTACCACGTTCGAACGCCAACTCATGTTAGAACGTCCTCTGGAATCTTGAGAAGACTACACCACTGGAACCTGGCATGTTGTAGTAAAGAACGAAGAACCACAGAATAGAAGTACTTGAGTACAACGTTCGAACACCACTCCACGTTCGAACGTTTTCTTGAGTGACTAAGGACCAAGTTGCTGAGTGTAAGGTCAAAGTTGTTCAAGACGTATGGAAGTGACCATCACAGAGACCACAGGTCACTTGAGTGGAAGGAATCAGACCTCATCTGGCATTCGAATGCCCTCAAAGTAAAGACACAGACAACGTTCGAGCGGCATCTTACGTTCGAACGTCCTTAAAGAAAAGACAAACTTAACGTTCGAATGCTAGATCACGTTCAAACGTCCCCCTGCAGACTGCTTGCAGAGTAGTTGATTCCCATGGGCAGCAAATACTATTCACTCATCCTCTCTTATCTCTTACCCCCTCCCCTTCCTTGACTATAAATACTCCCATGTTGGGAGCTTAAAGGGCATTCTTCCTCTTGTAGAGAAAAGGGGGAGCAATCCTTGTTCTTGTAAAGTAAGAGTGTTTAGTAATCTAGTTCTTGAACATTTCATGTTTATGTTTTCATTTTGCATTTAGATCAACCATGATGGAGGCTTAGACTCCCTTTGTTGTTGAAGTTTTTTATTTACTTGTCTTTACATTCATGTTTTGACAACCATGATGGAGGCTTAGACTCCCCTTGTAGTTGTACTTGCTTTTATTTACAAAGTATCAAGAGAGATAGTTCATCTTTTAGTTGTGGTGGAAACCCTCCAAAAGTAACTAGCTTTATTCTACTTTTACTGTTTATGTATTTCAATTCATTGCTTGAGCATCCTTCTTTCTTAGAAGAGTGAAACTCTTCCACTTTTCTAGAGTTTTACCAAAGCCGTGAAGGGTGAAAAGTGATTCACTTATTCTTCATTGAAGATAATCTCTTTGTTTAGTTTGCTTTACTTAGTAGCTCCTCTACTTGGAGGGATGAGTATCACTCACTTTTCTAGCTTTTTCAAGGTCATAAAAAGTGAGCAGTTCCTCATCCACTCTTTAGTAAGAGGTGATAAATATGTAAAGATTATCCGAAAGTTATGTTTGTGCCACTTCTATATGCTTTAATGCTTTATATTCCACTTGCTAATTGGATGATTGAATGCATCTAGTAAAGTTGAGGTACTTTGTATAACCAATGGCTCCCTCTATGATACGGATGACTCATACATAGAAAGACCCGTTGGTTCAAGGCAAGCACCTCGACTAGCTCCTCATGATAACTTTTCAATCTCCACTATTATTGTGCTTATTCAAAGGATGGACCATTAATGCCATGGTTGGATGCCTTGTAGAAATACTTGCTTGTTTGTAGACGGGTTAAGTCTCGGCACAGACAATTCTAGTAAACTTCTAGAAAGGCATCAAAATCATGTGCTTAATTCTCACAGTCCATCTTTATCTTCCGATTAACTTGCTGTTGACAAGAGAGTTAATTGAGTTATAAAGCACAAACATAACAAACCGGATAGTCAATTACATGTCCTGATCCTCGAACTAAAGGGTGGCTGTTACATTTTGAGAATCTTATATTTTGTCTAGAAAACTCTTGAAAAGAATCTTCTATTCTATTCAAGAAACCCCACCACTCCAAACTCTCAAAATTTCTGGTTACTTGGTCTCTATTATTGCTTACTTCAAAACACCAATCATAGTTCCTTGTAGATTCGACTCCGGACTTAACCGGATTATTACTACAACTTGACCGCCTGCACTTAGGTGTACACATTTCGGATCAAGTCAAATTTTTGGTGCCGTTGTCAGAGAACCATAAAAGGTGTTTTATGGTAAAAGGCAAAAAGAGCTCACTTTTGTGTATAAATTTGCTTTCCTGTATATAAAGTTTTTTTTAATTATTTTTATGTCTGAAAATGCTCCTCACTATCAAAATTTGCCAACTGAATCTTCTGGGTCTGTGAATCAATCTGAACCACTTTCACCTAGATCAGTAGCAAACTCTTGTGATAGTAAAATGACAAATGGTGAGAGAAGAGAAAAAATTCCTGTAAGAGAGGGGAAAGTACCTAACATTCGAACTCTGAGGATTACTTAAATCCCACAAGGAATAGTGTCCCCTCTTATTTTGTCTTTCCTGACGATGTACCCCTCTTTACTGTAAAGACGGGGACAGTTCAACTACTCCCTAAATTTATGGACTCGAAACAGAAAACCTATATATGCATATAAAACATTTTGAGGAAGTATGTGGAACTTTTCAAGACAAATTATGAACAGGCCAAAATGAAACTTTTCAATTTTTCCTTATGGCTCAAAGCTAAATAATGACTAAATTCTTTAAAAGCTCTTTTAATACCTGATTGGCGGGTATTACAAAATAAATTTTTCAGAAAGTTTTTTTCTCTACACCGCACTAACGCATTGAAAAGGTAAATCATGAATTTTTTGGTCAAAGAAGAAGAAACCTTTTACCAAAGTTGGGAAAGATTCAAGGATCTACTCCTGTCTTGCCCACACCATGCTTTTGAGAATTGAACTTTGATAGGATTTTTCTATGACTCCTTGCCCACTAGACTACGTCAGTTTGTTGAAATGATGACTCAAGGAGAGTTTATGAGCAAGGGTCTGGAGGAGGCTTTCAATTTTTTCGATACCAAGTCTGATAGTCCTTAGATGTGGAACTTAGCCTCCCTTACCATTGTTGAAACCAAACCATCTACTTCCCAAGGGGTAAAGTATGTCTTCAAAGAGGATGATGACCTAAGAGCAAAAATGACCACCCTGCTCAAAAGCTTGAAGCTTTAGAAATGAAAAAGGTTCATCAAGTTGATGTTAGTTCTCCCACAGAACAAGTGTGTGGGATTGATGCGCTAATAGGACACCCTACTAGGGAGTGTCCTACAATTCCAGCATTCAAAGAGATTTTGTTGGAGGAAACAAATGTTGTCTCTAATTTCAACAAGCCTTACTCTAACCTATACTTTGAAACATACAATCTAGGGTGGCGGCACCACCCGAACTTTAGTTGGAGAAACACACAACCAACTCCCATGAACCAACAACAAGGTTCACACCCACCACCTCAATGACCTCCCACATACCAACCACCACAAAAGATAAGCTTAGAGGAGACACTGAATCAGTTCATGCAAAGTCAAATGAACTACAACCATAGTTCCACTCAGGCTTTCACTGATTTCAAAATCCAGACCACTCAATCTATCGAGGATCTTAAAAGCTACATTCAAAAGCTCACCCAGTCCATGACCACACATGAGAAGGGCAAGTTTCCTACCCAACCAAACCACCACAAGGCCAATTTCAGGTGGAAAATCCTTCAACCATGGAAAACCCACAAGGTCAAGCCCAAGTTGTCACTACACTAAGAAGTGGCAAGGTGATTGACAAGACCATCAAAGACATGCTAATTCCAAAGCCAAAATCCATCCCAGATAACACACCATCGAGCCTGAACCAATTGAGCCTGAACTTGTGAGAGAAGAGGAACCCGAGCCCATGATTGAACAAGAACCAGAGCCATCAAGGGAAGAAGAACCTTCATGTTCTATTCCTGCTCCTTTTCCTCATAGACTCAAAACTGCACAGAAGTTGAATAATCAGCCAGAAATTTATGAGCTCTTCAAGCAAGTAAAAATCAACATCCCACTTCTGGATGCAATCAAACATGTTCCATCTTATGCCAAGTTTCTGAAAGACTTGTGCACAGTCAAGAGAAGCCAGAATGTTCAAAAAAGAGCCTTCTTGACAGAACATGCCAGTGCCTTGCTTCAACACAAAACTCCTCCAAAATACAAAGATCCAGGGTGTCCGACTGTGTCGTGTGTCATTAGAAATTTCAGAATCGAACAAGCACTATTAGACCTTGGAGCAAGTGTCAATTTGCTCCCATTCTCTGTTTACCAGCAATTGGGTCTGGGAGAACTCAAACCCACAAGTGTACACTTCAGTGGCAGATAGATCTGTCAAAATTCTAGGGGTATTGTTGAAGATGTACTTGTCAAAGTGGACAACTTTGTATTCCCTGTTGACTTCATCGTCCTAGATACTCAGCCAGCAAAACATTCAGAGAATCCAATTCCCGTTATTCTTGGTCGACCCTTCCTAGCAACTTCAAATGCACTAATCAATTGCAGGAATGGGGTCATGAAATTAACCTTTGAAAATATGACTCTTGAGCTGAATATTTTCAATGTTGCCAAACACCTAGAGAGGACAGAGAAGAAAGAGAAATAAATTTCATTGAGTCTTTGGTCCAGGACCATCTGAATAAAACATTCTGTGAAAATTCCACTGAACTTTCTTTGTCAGAGTCCATCACATCTGAAAAATAGATGATGATCCAAAGAATTGCCCAACTCATGCTGTTAATACATGGGCCCCCAAATTCGAGGAACTTTCACCAAGTGGCACAAAGCCACTCTCATCAAGTGACAAGCCACCAAAGCCTGAATTGAAACCTCTCCCATCTGACCACAATATGCATTCCTAGGAGAGGACGAGTCATACCCAGTGGTAATATCATCTAAGCTTCAGACTTGCAAGAGTCTAAACTAATTGAAGTTCTTAAAGCCACAAAACACCATTGGGTGGACCATCGCTGACTTGAAAGGTATAAGCCCGTTAATCTGCAATCATGTCATATACCTTGAAGAGGACTCAAAACCCTCTCGTCAAATGCAGCGACGACTGAACCCTCACATGAAGGAAGTCGTAAAGGCAGAGGTGCTAAAGCTCTTAGATGCCGGATAATCTTCCCATCTCCGATAGCAAATGGGTTAGTCCAACCCAAGTTGTGCCTAAAAAGTCTGGAGTCACAGTGGTCAAAAATGATGCAAATGAACTAGTACCCACTAGAGTCGTCACAGGATGGCGGATGTGTATTGACTACCAAAACTCAATTTGGTGACTAGAAAAAACCACTTTTCTCTTCCTTTTTTTGACCAGGTTCTAGAGAGAATTCCAGGCCATGAATTTTACTGTTTCCTTGGATGGTATTCCGAATACAATCAAATTGACATAGCACTCATGATCAAGAGAAAACCACATTCACATGCCCCTTTGGCACCTTTGCATTCAAAGGATGTCTTTCGGGCTTTGTAACGCTCCTGAACATTTCAAAGATGCATGTTGAGTCTATTCAGTGACATGGTCGAGAAATTTTTGGAAGTGTTCATGGATGACTTCTCTATGTATGTGACTCATTTGATTTTGTCTGGCCAACCTAGAAAAAGTGTTGATAAGATGTCAAGAAGCCAATCTGGTGCTCAATTGGGAGAAATGTCATTTCATGAAACAAGGCATTGTCTTAGGTCACATTGTGTCGTCTGAGGGCATGAAAGTTGACAAGGCAAAATAGATCTGATTGAGAATTTTCTGCTCCCAAGACTGTAAAGGATATCCAATCATTTCTGGGACATGCAGGTTTTACAGGAGATTCATAAAAATTTCAGTACCATAGCTAAAACCATGTGTCATCTCCTGAGTCAGGACGTAATCTTTGATTGGAGTGAAACGTGCCAAAACGCTTTGAAAAGCTTAAAGGCATGTTAATTTCTGCCCAATAATGCAACCCCCTGACTGGACTTTACCCTTTGAGCTAATGTGTGATGCAAGTGACTATGTTGTAGGTGCTATGTTGGGTCAACAAAAAGATAAGAAACCACATGTGATTTACTATGCAAGTAAAACTTTGAATGATGCTCAAATGAACTATTCGACAACTGAAAAAGAATTACTTGTCGTAGTCTTTGCTTTGGAAAATTTTCGTTCTTATCTTGTGGGTTCTTCTGTTACTGTATTCACTGACCATGCAGCACTGAAATTCTGCTCACAAAAAAGATGCTAAACCAAGGCTCTTGCGATGGATACTCTTACTTCAAGAGTTTGACTTGGTCATTAAGGACAAAAAAGGTTGTTGAGAATGTGGTGGCAGACCATCTGTCCAGGTTAACTTATGAATTTCACGGATGGAATGCCAATCAATGAAAAATTTCTCGATGAACAACTGTTCATAATTGATGAGACCCCATGGTACGCTGATATTGCTAATTTTCTTGCTACTGAAACACTCCATCCATCCTTTTCCCCATGGACAAAAAAAAATTTATGAAGAGGTTCGCAATTTCTTTTGGGAAGATCCGTACGTATTTAAGTACTGTAAGGATCAAATCATAAGACGTTGCATCCCCGCTCAAGAAAGCAAACAAGTAATAGTATTTTGTCATTCTGAAGCATGTGGTGGCCATTTTTCATCCAGAAAATCGCTGCAAAAAATCCTACAGTGCAGATTTTACTGGCCCACACTTTTCAAAGATGTCCATGCTTTTTGTTTAACTTGCGATAGATGTCAAAGGTTGGGAAATATTTCAAGAAGAAACATGATGCCTCTAAACCCATTCTGATAATTGAAATTTTGACTGTTGGGGCATCGATTTTATGGGACCATTTCCCCCCTCCTTTGGCTATCTATACATTTTGGTAGCCGTAGACTATGTATCCAAATGGTTGAGGCAATTCCATGTCGGAATAATGATCATCAAACAGTGATCAAGTTTTAAAAGAAAATATTTTATCCCGATTTGGAATCCCAAAATCCATCATAAGTGATGGAGGTGCTCATTTTTGTAATCACTTTTTTCTGGAATTTGATGAAAAAAATACTTGATTTTTCACAAAATTGTAACTCCATACCATCCACAAACTAGTGGAAAGGCTGAATTGGCTAATCGGTAGATCAAATTAATTTTAGAAAAAATGGTAAATCCAGACCACAAAGATTGGTCGTCAAGACTAACTGATGCACTCTAGGCATATCGTACTGCTTTTAAAATAATTTTGGCATGTCTCCTTACCGATTAGTCTATGGAAGCCTTGTCACCTACCTGTGGAATTGGAACATAGGGCATACTGGGCTATTAGG
>CAUOFW020002800.1:0-43618 GCA_963454935.2 Ilex paraguariensis
AGCTTTCAGTGAGCTCAAGTACCAGTACCTTAGCTCATAGGTACCAGTACGTCGATGACAATGGGACTAGGTACAGTACCAAGTCTTACAGGTAGCGGTACCTAGCATCCCAGACGGCCCAAGTACTAGTACTCCTTATCATAGGTACTAGTACCTCTACTTGAAAAGTGAAATTTTAACTAAAACACTTATGAGCCTTTATATCTTGAGCTCCTTTATTTGAATGATATAAATGGTTAAATTTTGAGTTCTAAACTTTGGGACTTGGACCTTGGAATTGTCATATGATTAATATATACACATGTTATGTATTAGGTAGAGCTCCCAGACAAAGGAGACACTGCCCAAAAATTCCGTTTTGAATGATCCCGGTGAATGGGGTATAACAACGTGGTATCATGTTATACGATACTCATGGTTATTTTCGCGGATGGATGGGTGATCAATGAGTTGAGAAAAGACCCTCGTAGGGCGTCACAGTTAGCTCGATTCATATTTGTAAGACCATGTTCAACAGTTAAAGATGGACAACATAAAAGTACTTCCAAATGATGATAATAAGTTTGAGTCGTTGTTGAATGAATAATCATGAATTTTGAGTTTTTCAAGCATTGACTTTCGGGACAAATTTAGTCTTGGTGGCATCTAAGTTTGAGAAGGGTAGATGGATAAGTTTCTAAATATTTTTAGGTTAAAATAATATTACTTTTAAATTCGGAAGATCAAGAAACCTTGAAATAGGTTATATGCGGTATTTTAGAGGTATGGAAGTGTTCTGGGCCTTACACGCATTTTGGAGAGGATTTGGGTAAGGAGGAATTTAATACTACCTTAGTATTTTGATCATAAAATGTTACTCCAAACTCTAATTGACTTGATTCTTGTAGCATTAGAAAGTAGACTTCAAGAGCTATAAAAACTGTCATGAATTTTCATGAATCAGCCTCTAACTAGATCAAAATCGAGCCAAAAGTTTGGACATAAAGTTACTGGCGTTCAGACTCCCTAAGAACCATCCCGACACCTGTCCAAAAAATGAAATTCTATGTTTCATCAAAATAAATGAAAAACAAAGAGTTGGTAGTGTCCAGACGCCCACATAATCGTCTGGATGCCTCTCTAAAAATGTCTCCGATCAGTTTTAAGGGTTTTTTCCATTTTTAACACTATAAATACCTTATGACCACATTTTAGTGTTCCTATATATGGTTTTCAACCCTAGGAATCTAAGAGAAGTTGGGAGAGAAACAATGGGCTAGATCTTGAAGGATTAATGCATGAAAATTGCGGATTAATGCATGAAAATTATGCCAAAACACATTAGGATCAATTATTCAAGGAATTAAGGTAGGGGTCTTTATCAAACTCACTCATTGAGGAATTAGGTTATATTATGTATCTTTTGATTCATATTCATAATTAAATGATAGATAAATAAGGTTTTGGATTTTCATTCAATTACAATCATTTTTATGAATAAACAAATTATTTACATCACAAATATCATGTTCTTGATTTAAAAACCCTAGTTCTTATGGTCAAACTAAAAACATTTCTTTGCGATCTCTTGTATGTTTTCTAGAATTTATTCTATTTGGATAATTGTGTAACCATGATTAATATTATATGTTGATATTATGGAAAATTGTGGAATTATCTCTTGTATGGGTGGGTATGATGAACGTGAATTTTTCTCGAATCTATATCGTAGTGTTTAGATATTTTCGTTACCTCGAAGGGTTTAAAGGTTTTCTATCACTCTTAGTGGAATTATTTTGGTATTTGCAAGGTTCAAGAATTCACACTATTTGTTCATGATAATCGAGGCTGGGGGTTAGTATACAAGTCCTGGGAAGGTTCGCCAATGTCGACGCATTGGTATATGCACTTCCCAAAGTATTGTGGCCCTGCGGGAATTGATAGGATGGTTTGTGATTGTAGTGTGGTGTTGATTAGATATGTTTGGTTCCAGAGCTTGAGATTTAATGTGCTCTACTAGTCTTAATTTATAAGTTTGTTGATGAGAACATTATTTATGATTTCTTACTAGTTTATTTGAGATAATGATTATTTAAGGTTTTTAATATATATTTAAGAGCTTATCAAATATTTTGAGGTTTTGGTTGTAACCTTAAGGATTTATTTATGTTTCTTCTTGGATGTTAGTTTATTAGATGATGAATGGTGTTTAGTTAGTTTTAAATTGATGTTATTTAGTACACTCTCATGATTTGGATGGTTTGAAAACTGGAACATAACATGAGAAATGGATTGCCAAAAAGGCCTAAGTTTGTTCTTTGAAGTGTAGAGGCAAAACAACCTTGTCCTATAAAAGTTGGTCAACTAGGATAATGACTAGTTGACTATGCCAAAGGCTCATCGATCAGGTCTATAGCTAGTCGACTGGTTTGACTCTGTAAGCCCCCTCTTTTATGTTTAATGGTCTGTTTTGCTCCAAATTCATTTCTATTTAATTCTAACAGCCATCAAAGTAATGTATGTGCTTCCAAATATGATTCAACATATAATCCAAGTACGATAAAAATTCAATACACAATACTTGATAATTGAGCACAAATGATCATTTCTCATAAAATTAAATCCCATTGACATACATAATCATGCATAACATGCTTGGGATAATGGTATTCCATAAAGAACATCCATCACAATATATAGTGGTCCAGCCCACTCGGCATAGGTCTTCCCTTCCCAATCCACATGGTTAAGGATTACTCCACTAATGAGGCGTTATCCGCCAACCCCAATAGTCCAAATCAAATAGCCCTCACAAGGAACCACTTAAGAATTTGGTGAAAGTTTTTCCTAGGCTCACCTACAACCTAACCTAGAAGTTGCTATATCCAGGATTTGTGAAAGTGTTCTATGGTCCTACAACTGGCCTAAGTCAGTCCTCGCAAGGCACCTAACTAGGGTTTGGTAAAGGTTTTCTATTGCTCATCTATAACCAGCCCACAACACTTAAATAGTGCACCTCACTGTTAAACACCAGATTGACTTAAAAGCTCCCCTTGGAACTATGTCTCTAAATCAAGTGCAAGGATGTGTGTGGCATGAAAGAGTGTCCTGGTACACAATTAAGTGAAGAAGGAACAAAATTGTAGTGAGGAGAAACTTTGACCAAGGATGAGATCTTCACTGTGTCACAAAACTCACTTTGGGTTAAAGGGTAAAATGGTCTTTATGCCCTTTCTCTATTAGTCTTCAGTGTGGTGTAGAGAGGGATGGAAACCAAAAATCCGTTAACAAGACATGGACTAATCGTATCCCAAAAATTAGATAACCCTACACAAATCATTCAATTTAGGCCCATTAGCCAATGCAATGTTAGCTATAAAATATTAACAAAACTTCTAATGGCAAGGCAAATACCATTTTTAGACAACCTTGTGAGTCTTAATCCAAGGAGTTCTATCCCAAGTAGACAAACCACAAATAATTTAATTATCACCCAGCAAACAATACACACCATAAAAAAGAAAAAAGGAAGATCAGGTGGGATGTCCATCAAAGTAGACTTAGAAAAAGCCTACGATAGAATCAGTTGGCCCTTTCTTCATCAAACTTTAGTGGACTTCAAGTTTCCTCACTCTTGGGTTGATATTGTAATAAGTGGTGTCCCAAACTCATCACTCTCTATTATGTGGAATGGAACACCTCTTGACCCAGTTCTTTTCTTTATTTTCTTTCCATAGTCACCATCAGCCACTCTTTCATAATATCAATGTTAATCCCAGGATAACCAAGGTAGGATAAATAAACCTTTATACTTAGCTTGGTCAATTATATGGCTAAGAAAAAAATTATACATAGGCTCAATCATGACTTCTAATGACAATTATAAGAAAGAAATGAGGCTAAAGATCCAATTAAGTCAAAAAAAATGCCTAAAATCATATTTAAATAACGAATGATAAATGTACTTCATATAAACAACTTTGAGATAACAACAATCATTCATCTTATTAGTACTGGTCAAAACAAATAATAATGAGATTATTTAATAAGATTTCTGCTGAATGAATATATCTTCAATGAGTAAAAGTATAAAAAACCCCCAAAGTAAAATGACTCTAAACTCACAAGGTATATAGAAACATTTCCACTATGTGTATCAAGTTTTCAAAGTGAAAATTTTCATCCAACAAATTATAAACTAGCCTAGTTAATCGTGCACTAATACTTGAGTTTCAAGTAACAACACAACTTGAGATACTAAAATACATAACAAAGTGTTGTAGCAGGCTTAAAATCAAATAAATCTAAGTCTTAGTTAAATAGTTTCAAACTTCAACATCAGTCAATCAACGAAAATATAATTCACAAAATTTGAAAAAAGAAATATAAACAACAGATACAAGTAATGAAAACGTCATGGATATCTCAAATTAAAAACTTGTTTTCATTATAGCTTGAAAACAAAATAAAATAAACTAACTAAGCCTTGACTCAACTAACTATACATAACTAAAGGCCTAGTCTACTAAACATCCTAAGCAATGACAACAAAGACATCTAGCATGACCTTTAAAAATTGAAAAAATTTACCTCAAAACAAAACCAAAAAAAATAACTAAAAAAAAAATTTACCTAACAACACAAGACACACCCCTAGCCCACCCCAACCTAAATTCAACATTGTTCTGTGTGTAAAATTAAGACCATGATTATCAAATTAATAACAAAAAGGTTGAGAGTCAAAGACATACCTCATGCTGCAACAATTACTTAAAGCTACAAAATAAACAGCTCAAAAAGAAAAGCATAAAATAAAAATAAACATTAAATAATAAAATAAAATATAAACTAAAAACAACATCATGTCAAGTGACTCAATTCAGCTTCCATTTCAATTTGGTTCCCTTCCCTATAATACATGAAATAGAAGGACAACCTGAATTTTTGTATTTAGGCGGGAACTTATGTTGGCCAATGGCACTTGCTTGTTCTGTGAGAAATGTCATCTTTTGCACATTGATATTTCGTTTGACAGCACACACATCCTTTAGAAACTTGGCATAGGAGGATACATGTTTTATGGCTTCAAGCAAAGGAATATTGATTTTTACTTATTTGAACAATTCAATAATTTTAACATGGTGATTTATCTTTTATGTTTTCTTTAATCTTTGGGGAAAAGGAGCTGGTAAGAGAAATGGTGGGTCCTCGTTCCCCTAAGTTTCAAATTCATTATGGTAAATTGGTGTAGATTTAACTATGGGATTAGACTCTAGAAGAGCTATGATTTTATCTACAACCTTCCCACTCCTAAGAGTGATGTTGGACTATACATGCTTGAACTATGATTCATAAGTGGGAGAAGTACCTAGTTGAAATTAACCTTGTGATGGTTTTGGTTAAGAAGGGAACTTACTCTTCTCTCTAGAACTCAAGGATTTGGGTTAACTTCGTGAGGTGACTTTAGATATCGTCCATGGATTGACTGGATTGAGTCCTAAACTCATTGAAAGTTTGAGTAGTTTGAGCGTTGAAATTTGTTTGACTTTGCTTGAACTGATTCAAGGTGTCCTCTAGACTCTTTTGTGGGGATTGTCAAGTGAATAATGTGAAGGACAATGTGCTGGTAGAGGATTGACTGGCGGCTATTGTTGGTTCCTCCAAATGAAGTTTAAGTAGTAACATCACCCTTGATTGTTAGTATGGCTTTTGAAAAGCAGAGATCATGTCGGTCTGATCAACAAAACCTCTTGGACTGCTGGAATGGTAGGGCCATCCCCAATAGAATGCCTAAACAAAGCAAAAATCCCACACACGTTGCTTTGTTGGAGGAACACTAGACACTTCATTAACTTGTCGAATCTCCAAAGCTCCAAACTTACAAGCCACAATAGCCATCTTAGCACGTACATCATCCTTCTCTTTTAACACATATTTCCCTCCACTAGACATGGTAGCTCTAGACTCTAAATAGGAGATGAAGCAAAGTCCCTCATTTGTGCACTCTCAACAAGGGTATCAAAGTAATCGAATGCATCATTGGGACTCTTATTAGAAACTCCCCATGAGACATCATCTCAACAAATTGGTGCAATGAGGTAGGGAGGGCATCATAAAAGCAACCCACTAACCACCAGCTGGGGGTAGCCATATCTTAGTTTTTTTCCTTCAATGAGAAGGGAAATAGCTTCAAATAGGCTATTTCAAAATTATTTTGAGAAGTACTGCACACTTCCTCGAACTCCTTAATGTGCAAGCACAATACCTTGAAATTGAGGTAGCAATTGAATAGAATCGGGTTTTATATTAAAAATTTTTGCATTCACAAGAAGTCTAAAACATGATGAAACATTACTAAGAATGAGATATAAATAATCCCTAAGCGTTCTACACAACTAACCATCAACTTCTTCCTCCTAATTACACATTAAATTGTATACTCCACTGAGGTCAAATATGGCGAAGGTAACAAATTGATTACTTGAAAGACTAGATGGACCAACAGAACGTACTAACTTTTTGAATGATGACTTGCTTTTATTGGAATTAATGGAATGGTGTCTAGGCAAGCAATGTTTAAAAAGAAATTATGTAACATAATCTAAATAATAAGAACTAAGATTAATGCAATGAAATAAAATACAAGTACAATAAGGTGGAACGACTTTATCCAGAAAAAGTGTCTCCAAATAAATCGATAGATGAAGGCGAATTCCTCCTAACTCCTCTAAATTGGCTCCACTTCCCCAGTAACGCACAAAAAACGTGCTTGATTCCCATAGGTACACTCAAGTGCAGGTGGTTAAGGAGTAGTAAATCCTTGGTAGGACTGAGGTCAATCCTCAGATAAAGGATAATTCACATAAAATAAAAGGAAGAAAGGGTGCTTATTGTAAAATTTGAATGTTTAGAAAGTAATTGTAAAAATAAATTTGAGGGAAAACAATAATTAAAATAAAATCTATAGTTTTGTGATCTAGATTTGCTCATATATATCAAAAAATTATATTTATGCAATTGTAAATAACATGATGAATTTTCAATGTCAGTATTGTTAACCAGAAAATATTTCATTGAACAAACAATCAATTTGATTGATCTGAAAATAAGATTTGAAGAACTAATTTAAATACTTTTAGGGAATCATAAACATTCCCTATATCAAAAACTCAATCATGTTGATAAACAATTGAATAATTTTACAAAGTGAAAAAAATTATTAAAAATATTCATTCAATTTAGAAAAGAAAGAATTAACATTGAAATCAAAATTTAAATTTTATAAACATAAAGATATGAATAAATACTTACAAATCCATCAACCCTAACTAAAAAATACAAAAATGACTACTCACAATTCATAGTCAAGATGACCATGAATTATGAAAAATCAAAATCAAAACATAGATCAAGAGGCTACTAGAAGGGGGTCCCCTCTCAACAATGAGAGGATATATCTATACTAAGATAGCAGTACAAGACAAACAAATAAAGACTCTAAATCGATCCTCAAATTATTGGGACCGATCCCCTTGCATTGTTGACCCAATACTTGGTTAAGCATTATTTTGATGATAATAAACATCTAAGTATGATCTAATGGGTGAATTAGATGTGTAGTGCTTGGATTGTAATTGGTAACAAGAAGGCAAGATTAAAGGAAGAACAAAGGAGGAGAAAAATAGGAAGAAACTGGTTTGCAGACAGAGTGTCTGAAATACCGATTGAGCAAATGGCAAAGCTCGAGACCTTCCAATATCTCCACTTGATGGCCTCTGATGAACTGACAGAGTGCCTCTGACAAACCGGCATATTGATTGGGGAACCAATAAAGCTCAAGACCATCTAGATCTGGCCAACCTTAGTGAAGACTAATGAACTAGTATACCTGACAAACCATCTGATATACCGGATGTAGCCTCTAGACACCAATGGTCATAATTCGGCATACCAACAAGTATACCGAATGAGGATCCAACAAGGTGGACATTTTGGCCAAAAAGTTGCATTTTTAAAAGTCTTTGTCCTCCACTATAAATAGAGGACTTAAAGGCATTTGTAAGGTCTTCTTGCACATTAAGCTTATAAGCTAAAAGCTAAAGAAAGATTCTATTCTTTATTCTTGAGTGATTTGAGTTGTTGTAAGCATTAAGAGAACATTCATTCTACTTGTCCTCCCTGTTGATTTGATAGAATATTCTTGAGAAGCAAGAGATAGTGGTTTTTTTATTCTTCTTGAGTGATTCTTTTAAGAGAGGAATCTTTGTATTATACTCAAGGAAGAACAAGTGTAAAGGTGTTGAAATCTCACTTATTGAAGAGATTCAAGAAAGATAAAGGGAACCTCCAAGGGAAGAAGGAAGAAAGGACGTAGGCCAAAGTGTTGGAACTAAACCTCTATAAGTAATTGTGTTTGATTCCTTTTATCTCTATCTCTTTCTCTCTCTTTACTTTATATTGTACTTGTTTACTTATACACATACAATATCATATTCATGCACATTGACACTTACCATATAGTTCGATGAGTTTCACAATTAGTGAAATTGAATTTTTATTGGGTAATTTTTGGATAAACCTAATTAACCCCCTCTTAGGTTGCACTTTGGGCCAACAATTGGTATCAGAGTAAAGGCTCTAAGCAAAGTGTGTAACAACATTTTTCAATGGTAATGATTGTGCATATTAGAAAGCTATAATGAAGCTATACATTTTGTCTCTAGATGATGCACTATGGGATGTCATTGAAGAAGGATAAACTAAGCATACTAGTGATAAGAAAACTTGGACTCATGATGAAAAGCAAGGACACTCTAATAATGCTAAGGCAATGAATACAAAAATCAACCAAAGCTTCAAATGAAGCAAATGATAAAGGAAATGAAGAAAGTGATGAAGAGCTTGCCTTCACTACAAGAAGGCTCAAGAGAATTCTCAAGAATCAAAGTCCCTACAAGAAAGGAGAAAATTCAAGAAAAAGTGGGGTAATAAGTTAAGAATTGGGACACATCAAGCAAAATTGTCCCACATTGAAGAAATCCCACAAGAAGGACAAGAAAGTTGCTATGAAGGTAACTTGGAGTGATTGTGATTCGGATCATGAAGAGACAAAAAAATGGTAAATCTTTTCTTCATAGCTATGGGAGAAAGTGATAAGGTAAATTCTAAACCACAAGAAGAAAATGAGCTTACTATCAATGAAATGTATGATGCCATGCTTGAATTGCATAATGACTTACTTAACATCACCAAATGGTATAAGGAGCTCAAAAAAACTTGTCACTCTTTCAAAAGAAAATGACACTTTGAAAATTGAGAATGAAAAACTCAAAGTTCCTTGGTTGATAACCTTAAAGAGGAAAACAATGTTTTAAAATTGAGGAATTGTGATCTAAACAAGATTATTTCAAATTTCCCTCAAGGAAGTAAAAAATTGGGAAAACCCTTATCAAGCCAAAGGTGTGTATTTGATAAAGGCCAACAATCACTATAGCCAAAAGGCTTGTAAGAATTTTTTTGTTAAGGAATCAAAATCAAAAGGAAATGCTAAAACATGATGCTATTGTCATAAAGTAGGATATCTTGCATACAATTTTTTTGCCAGACGATCGCATCAAAATAGGTACATGTATAAAACATTCTCTAACTTTGAAGGACCCAAGACTAAATAGGTACCAAAGACCAATTATTAATTCATTTGTGTAGGCATGTTTCAAGTCCACTCACAAAACCAATAAGTAGTTTCTTGATAGTGGATGCTCAAGACATATGACAGGTGATATAACAAAATTTGCCTCAACTATCAAAAGAGGAGTGTGGATATGTCACCTTTGGAGACAATGTCAAAGGAAAAATCATTGGAATTGGTAATGTTGGTAACAAATCTTTCTCCAAATTGAAATTTTATTGTTGGTGAATGATTTGAAGTATAATCTACTTAGAATTAGTCAATTATGTAATAAGGGTTATAGAATCATATTTGAAGCAAACACTTGCAAAGTAGAGAGCATAATAGACAATTGCATTCTTTTTGTTGTTAAAAGAATTTGAAATGTGTTTGTTGTGGATCTTGATGATTTATATGATCAAAATATCAATGTTTGGCCGTAGTAAAAATTGAGTCATGGCTTTGGAATAAAAGTTTAGGGCATTGTAGCATGGACACTGTAAACCCCCACATGTTTATTGTAATATAATGATACAAATTGGTTGGTAATTTAATATATGTGATGGCATAGGAATGAACCGTATAGGTTATAACCATAGAAAATGTTAATAGCATAGAATCGGGTAAATATTTAGTTTAAACTTAGTTTTAACTTGTAAATATATGAAATCGTTTGCAATAGAACTTATACCAACTATGTTTGATGTAAAAATGTATGTTATATAAGTTTGGGTTGGTTTTGGAAGGGTTTGGAATGGATTATAAATGAAAAATAAAGAAAACAGGCAAAACTGAACAGACCATACCGATACTGCGTACCGGTACAGCGTTTCTCCCAAGTTCTTATGGAATCTCAATTTGAGTTTGGTATTGTATCTCTCATAAGTGTGGGAGGACCATGGGTGGCATTTGACGAGATATCGTAAAGTAGGTAGACGTTATTCATACTCCGTGTGGGTTTGAAGTTTTTCTACCACTCGCAGTGGAGTTAGTGCTTTAGTAAGACTAAACCACTATTGCTCACGGGTATCAAGGCGGAGGGTTAGTATACTAATATCTAGGTTGGATACGTCACTGCCATTGGTATGATATACGCCTTTCCTAAAGGTTAGATATCGTTGAGAAGATTTGGGTGTGTGTGTGTGGGCTAGATGTTACTCAATGCATTGATTCATGTGGATGCCTTACATCATGATTGAGATACACGTATATATTGTTGTGAAATGTTCAAGTTATGAGTTATTGTTTATTCTACCAGAAATGGTTTCTACAAGAATATTGGGAAGTATGGGATTCCACAAGAACTTGGGAGAAACGGTTTATGGTGGAATGGATTATTAGTTATATATTGGTTTCACTTATGCATTAAATTACTGTTGTTGCTTAAAACTTGAGATCTGTTTAAATGTCCATGTTTTATTGCAAAAATTCATATATGCTATTTGTGAAAAGTGACCGACCATTTTTATATACCTTTTTAAACCTTGTTCGAGTTTGGGAGAAATGTTGCTACAGAGCTTAGTGCTCACCCCCTACAAACTATATTTTTCAAATTATATATTGGAGGAGGATTTGAGAATTGAGTAACCGGCACACTGGGAGATTCCCGTAGACGGGCATGTTGATCCCGAGGTGGACGCTTAGAACAATATTACTTTTTATTCTAGACTAGGAAATTTACTTTGGAAATATTGTGAAGTCTAGACTCTTTTGTAATTCCGCTGCGAGTTTATGTTTAATTCTTTTTGGGATGTAATTATCTTACTTTGGGATCATATTCTTTTGGGGATATATTCGTCATGTTTTGGCGTATTCTTTTGGGAACGAAATTGTAAAGATTACCTTTGATGTATGAAATTTCTTTATAGATGAATTATTTAGTTGCTCTCATAATGTGAATAGTTTTTAGTTTGTAATGCCGTCCAGGGTGAGTTTTAGGGCGTTACAGACACGCTTTCCAAACTTGTTAGGAAAGACTTGATAGACGACTTGTCCAAAATTAGATTTGAAAAAGACAAAGTTTGTTAACCATGTTAACTAGGAAAACAATGTAAGAGCACATTTAAGTCTAAGAATTTCATATCTACCTCTAGACCCTTAGAACTCATTCACATAGACTTGTTTGGTCCCTCAAATGTAATTAATCTTATTGGCAAAAGCTATGTGTTTGCATTGTTGATGATTACTCTAGATATACATGGGTCTATTGCCTTAGACGCAAAGATGATGTCATAGAAACCTTTAAAAACTATTGTAAGAGAGTTGAAATTGAACAAGGGTACTTGATTACTTATGTTAGGAGTGATCATAGGGGAGAGTTTGATCAACACAAATTTGAGAATTTTTGTCTACATAAAGGCTATGGACATGAATTCTCGGCACCTAGAACACCTCAAAATGGTGTAGTCAAAAGGAAGAATAGAACAATTATTGAAATAAGTAGAACCATGTTAAATGAATATAGTGTACCAAAATAATTTTGGGGTGAAGCTGTTAATTTTTCATGTTAGATCCTTAATAGAGCTCTAATTAAACCTATTATTAAAAAAGACTCTCATATGAGTTGTGGAACAATAGAAGACCTAAGATTGGATACTTTAAAGTTTTTGGTTGTAAATATTTTGTGCTTAATACAAATGATCATCTAGGTAGGTTTGATGCCAAGTCCGATGAGACCATATTCTTAGGCTATTCCACACATAGCAAAGCATATAGGGTTTTCAATAAAAGAACTCTTATTGTTGAAGATCTATGCATGTTATATTTGATGAATAGGATCCTGACATTGGTGATGATATAGATCTAAATTTTCAATTTAATCAAACTTCATGTAGATGATGATCATGATGATAAGAAAGAAGAAGATAGTCAAGTTAATAACATCAACGAGACTTCCTCACAAGAACTTCCAAAAGAATATAGAAAAATCATAAATCATCCTTTAGAACAAATCATAAGGGATCCTTCACAAGGAGTCAAAAGTAGATCTAGTCTTAGAAACATATGTAACAACTTAGCCTTCTTGTCCCATATATAGCCCAAAAACATAAGTGAAGTATTAAATGATGATGAGTCATGGATCATGGCTATGCATAAAGAGCTAAATCTGTGATGCCCCAAACTTCCGAGGGTCCTTTCTCAATCCATTGATCACCCATCAATCCGCAGAAGTACCCATGAGTGTCATGTAACCTGACACCACGTCATGACATCCCCTTCACCAGGATTATAACCAAAATAGAGCTCAGGCAGAGTCTCCCTTGTACCGGGGCATTATCCAACACATAACCTGTACACATATTAACCACATAACCTTTCCAAGGTCCAAACCCCAATAATTTGGACTTATTATTATCCATTTACGTCATACTTAGAGGGTTGTTCAAAAGTGAATGTCCCTCAGTATTTCATCTTAAAATTTTAAGTTTTAGGAGGAGGTACTGGTACCTATAGAACATGGTACTGGTACTGATACTTGGGTCCACTGTTTGCTAGGTACCGTTACGTATATGTCCCGGTACTAGTACCTGAGCCCACTATCCATCAGGATACCAGTACCTGAAGTCTGGGTATCGATACTTAAGCCCACTAGAATCCTGGTACTAGTACCTATTAGCCTAAGTACCAGTACCTGTAAACCTAGGTACCGGTACATGAGCCTAGATTTTCCCCAATTTCCTCCAATTCTCAATTTTTAACCATTCAGTCTCATTCTATATTCATCTAAACTAATACAACATTCATTTACCTCAAAATATGGTCTGACAGAGTTCTTACATATCCTTTTTCCCAAAACTACAAGTTCAAAACAAAGTTTCATAATCTATTACAAAATTTCAATTTAAAAGCTAAATTTTGGCTTCGTCATCAACAATGACCCAAGTGAGGGTTGTCCATTGGCATTTGGCCGACACCTGAAATATGTTCCGATAAAGGGTGAGCCACACTCAATAGAGTATCTCCTAAGGAGGCTACTCCCCAACCCAAGATACATATGAAATGTCACATGCAATTCAACAATCAAGCATCCATCCAATACACATATCTAATAAATGAATTCTACTTAACCATGTCATGTCATGAGATGTAACTCACACATGCAATGCAAACTCGAGCCCTCCACCGGCTCCCATAACACATGTCATGTCATGTGTATGCATACGGGCATTCCAAGCCCCATCATTGATGTTAAACATCCAATGACAATTTTTATAAAATCCTGGGTTTTTCCACCAACGGGTACCCAACTGACACGACATCTATGGACTTTCACCAATGGCTCCGCATACGCCGACACACTTTATGGACTCAATACTAACAAGAGTGCACATCCAAACTCACGATATTTGCTAACCCATGGGAGAATCTAGCCCTTTTTGCTAACCCTGACCCTTGTTTTCAATGCAACCCGTGCGACTCAGTCGAACTTAGGTCCAACTTTCTCGAGCCCACGTGTCAACCCACCAAGAATGGTGTTTGATCCAAACCATACACACACACCCACACTCATGTCAATGCCTACAAATGCAATGCTACCCATGCATATGCAATGTAACGTACAATTGCAATTACAATACCATATTCATTATATCACGAGCATATTATGAACATATTCAATTTCCACCAACACTCTCAATTTCTGAAATGTCAATTGTATCACAAAGCATATAATTACATTTCATAACACTACCAAGCATGTTATAGCATATTCCATACACATAACACACTTAATCAACCACAGGCATTTTATCAAAACCTGCAACACAAATGTAAACACATAGCATGCCCAAATAATACATTATCCATAAAATCCATATCAAGAAATTTTATCAAAACCCAATCATGCAAGATTTGGTTTAGACATTCTTATACCCATTTCCATATTCTAACAATCCTAGGTATGTGTTATACATGAGATTTCATCTCTAACACCCTACCTATTTCATATTTCAACCTTAAGTTGGAAATAAACCTAGTTAAGAAAGGAACCCTTCCTCTTGTAGCATATATACATGTAGAAGAAGTCTCAAAGACCTCAAATCAAGCTCCCAAAGCTTTTCCCAAAACTCTCGTTCTCGAGACTTTGGCAAAACTCACGATATTTGGTATAACCACATAACTTTTGTCGCGTAGAACAACTTTTGTTCTTAGCCCGAAGAGATCCGACGATGGATCGTCGTAGATTGAGAGGAGAAAGCGGAAAAACCGTGGCTTTTCTCTCTTCTTTCTCTATCTTCTTTTTCTGAAAATGCTGAAAAAATAGTAAGGAAAATATAAATTTTTTTTCCTATTTATACTCTCAAATCCTTGGCTTCCATTAAGTCACACGTCCCTCTTTTCTTGATTTGTTTTTGTTTGAATCAATTAAATATCATCACGTATTAAGTTTAGTACATTTTTAGTGAACTAACTTTAAATCATTTTCTAGGTTCTGCAAATAAAATTTGATCGCGTTTATTTTAGTCACGAAATACTCGATGACCTTGTAAAACACTAAAACTTCAGCTGTCTAGAAATTCGATAAAAATTAATTGGGTAGTTAGATTTTGTGACACAAATCCAACAGAGGTCCATTTTGTCAATCGAGTTATAGAAAATTTTGGGTTTTGAACCCCTATAGCAATGACTAATTTTCATTTTACCCTTGTTAATAAAATTTTAAATTTTCTGGGTTTTACAAAATTCGTTCAAGATAAATGAAGTATGAGAATTAATCCCTAGACCTAGAAACACGTCCATAATAGGAACAAAATGGTTGTTTAGAAATAAACAAGATGAAGATGGAAATATAAAACAAGGCTAGATTAGTTGCAAAAGGTTATAATCAATAAGAATGGATAGATTATGATGAGACCTTTGCACCTGTAGCTAGACTAGAAGCCATTAGAATGTTGCCTGCTTATGCTTGTAACAAGGATTTTAAGCTATACTAAATGGATGTCAAAAGTGCTTTCTTAAATGATCTCATCATGGAAGAAGTATATGTAGAGCAACCAACCGATTTTGAGGATGTTTATAATCCAAATTACGTATATAAACACACTAAGGCATTATACATATTGAAACAAACACCTAGGGCTTGGCATAAAAGACTTAGGGTGCGTTTGGTAACATTTTTATTTTTAAGTTTTGTTTTTATAAAAAAAAATAAAACTAATTCTAAAAATTAAAAATATAAAACATGTTTGGCGGTCATTTATATTTAAAAAATTATAAAAATAAAAAAAATATGTTTGATATTATACCAAAAAATCACCACCCAACACCACCTAACACTACCAAACTCCCATTACCACCACCGAAATCCACCCCCACAACCCTTCCCCTGAAATTCACCACCACCCAACCCCACCACCACCACCACCAAAACCCACCACCACTAAAACCCACCCCCATCCCCGAAACCCACCACCACCGAAACCAAACACCAAAACCAAGCAAAACCCACCACCCAGCCACCCAACACCAATCCAAGCAAAACCCACCACCACCCATCCAACCACCACCAAAACCCCACTGATACATCACCTGCCATCAAAACCCACCACCACCCAGCCACCCAACACCTAACCAAGCAAAGTCCACCACCACCAACCACCACCAAAACCCCACCGACACATCACCCGCCACCAAAATCCACCATCACCCAATACCAAACCAAGCAAAATTCACCACCACCAGCCACCCAATAACCACCACCAGCCACCGAAACATCACCCACCACCACCAAAACCCACCAAAAGTCCATCTTTGGAGTCTTCGCAGAGAAGACGAGAGGCATTTCTTTGAATTCTTCGTAGAGAGACACAGATGAGAGAGAGAAGACGAGAGAGAGAAAAGTTGGGTGAGCAGTATATAGGTAGAAGAGAGAAATGACCATTTTATACTTCCAACCAAAAGACCTAAATTTTTGTGTTAACAAAATTCGAAGGTAAGACCTCATTAAAGGGTGGGCTAAGGCGCGCACGTGATTTTTTTTTTTTTGGATGTTGTCAAAAACATACTTTTCGATGTTTCTATATTTTGGTCTTGTTTTCAAAATGGAGCAGTACAAAAAAAAACATTCACCAAGCCTCTTTGTATTTTTTATTTTTTTGGCCATAAAATGAAAAAAAAAAACAAAAACAAAACCATCATGTTACCAAACGCCACTTTAGTAAGTTTCTCTTAGATAATGTTTTTCTATGGGAAAAGTTGATGCTACTCTTTTTATCAAATATATACATGATGATATACTTGTTGTGCAAATATATGTGGATGATATTATATTTGGTGCTACAAATGAGAAATTATGTGAAGATTTTGCTACATGCATGAGTAATGAATTTGAAATGAGTTTAAAGGGTGAGCTAAACTTCTTTCTTGGTTTGCAAATTAAACAAGAAAGAAGAAAACTAGAAGTCCTATGGCACCCCCATGAGCACTTTCCTAATGCTTGATAAAGATGAAATGGAAAAGATGTAGACATTAAGCTTCATAAAGACATGATTGGTAGTCTGTTGTACTTAACTGCTGTTAGGTCCTATATTATGTTTTGTGTGGGCATATGTGCTAGGTTTCAAGTTAATCCTGTGGAATCACATTTGAATGTCGTAAAGAGAATATTTAGATACCTTGGTAGTACCACAAACTTTGGTTTATGGCATCCAAAGAGTTCATCTTTTGAACTCATTAGCTATTCGACTCATTAGCTATTCGAATGTGGACTTTGTCGGATGCAAAGTTGATATGAAAAGTACTACGAAGACTTGCCAATTCCTTGGACACTCACTTGTTTCTTAGTTTAGCAAGAAACAAAACTTGGTTGTCTTGTTAACAACCGAAGCTTATGATTAACCCTAATTAATGCATAATTTAATTAAGTTAATAGGTCAATTATGTTAGTTAAACAAAGTTAAAAGAGTCAAAGTAAGTCAAATTATGATTAGTGCATGAATTAGGGATAATGCATTAATTGTTGTTCTTTTCAGGGGAGCCAACTATCAAAACTACAAATTATAGGGAGCCAACTGTCAAAGCTACAAACTATAGGAAAGCCAACTATGTCAAAACTACAAACTACAGGAGAGCCAACTGTCAAAGTTACAAACTATAGGGGAGCCAATTGTTGAAGCTCAAAACAAAGGGGGATCAAAGTGTAATTCAAAGCCTCCAAATAAGACTTTTTACTCTCCCTTGTTGCCTATAAATACCACCCCTTGGGACTTGTAAAAAATCATCTTTTGAAAATGAAAAACCCTCCAAAAGTAACTAGCTTTCTTTTACTTTATTATTACTTTCTTTTACTTTATTATTGCTTTCTTTTACTTCATTATTAGTTTCTTTTACTTCCATTGTTTGAGTTTCCTTCTTCCATTAGAGGAGTGAAACTCTTCCACTTTTCTAAAGTTTTACCAAAGCCGTGAAGGGTGGAACGTGATTCACTCATTCTTCGTCGAAGATTGGCTCCTTGTTTAGTGTATTTTATTTTGTAACTCATCTACTTGGAGGGAAAAGCATCACTCATTTTTCTTGTTTTACCAAAGCTCTGAATAGTGAGTTGTTCCTTATTCACTCTTTAGTAAGAGGTGATGAACATGTATAAATCATCCAGAAGTTATATTTGTGCAGTTTGTTTATCCATAATGCCTTATATTTCACTTACTTATTGAATAATTGAATGCATCTAGCAAAGTTAAGGTACTTTGTATAACCGTGGGTGCTTTCTATGACATAGATGACCTTTGCATAGAAAGACCCACTGGTTCTAGGCAAGTACCCCAGCTAGATCTACATGATTACATTTTAATCTTCATCATTATTGTGCTTCATTTAAAAGAATGGATTATTAATGCAATGGTTGGATGTCATGTAGAGACACTTGCTTGTTTGTAGACAGGTTAAGTCTCTGCACAGACAATTCTTGTAAACCTCTACAAAGACATCAGAATCATGCTCTTAATTTTCACAATTCATCTTTATCTTTCGATTAACTTTATGTTGACACAGGAGTTAATTGAGTTACCAAGTACAAGTATAATAAACCGGATGATTAACTACATGTCCATATCCTTGAACTAAAGAGTGACTTTTTATAGTTGAATTTATCTTATATTTTGTCTAGAAAATCTTCTTGGAAAGAATTATATATTTGGCCCAAGAAAATCCCTAAACATCATCACTATAAATCTCAAAGGTTACAGTCACATGGTCTCTGTCACTGCTTACTTCGAAACACCAACAATAGTTCTCTGTAGATTCGACTCCAGACTTAACCAGATTATTACTATAGTTTCACCACCTGCACTTGGGTGTACACATTTCGGATCAAGTCAGCTTACATTGCGATTGAATGTAGTTGTGCCCAAGTCTTACAAATGAAACAAACATTGAAAGTTTTCAATTTAGATTTTGATCACATTCCAATTAGATGTGATAACACTAGTACCATAAATCTTACCAAGAATTCTATCCAACACTAAAGAACTAAACACATTGAGATTAGGCATCATTTCATTAGAACTCATGTGCAAAATGGTGATATTTAGCTTGAATTTGTGAGAACTGAAGATCAATTAGCGGATATATTTATCATGCCTTTGAGTGAGGATAGATTTAGTATCATTAGAAGGGAGTTATGCATTATATATCCTTGGTAGAAGAACCTTAGAAGTCAAAGAGGTGAATACAAAAAGCTAAGAAAAAGGAATTAGAACTATAGGTCCTGTAGCCCACCTGGCATACAGGTCTGCTTATCCAGTATACCAGACAACCCACCTGGCATACCGGACAATACAACCGATATAACTGTTTACCTGTACAGTAGTTCAAAAGTCATGACTCTTACACTTAAAAATGTATATCTTCCCTCATAACTCCCCATAAACTCCCTACCTACTATTTCATTTCTATTTAAACCCTTTCCCTACCCATTTCTCACCACACAATCATTTCATCTTCTCAAAATCTCATACTTTCAAAACCCTAGTAGTATTCATCATCTTCCCCAAAATTTTCAATGTCTCCACCAAAGATAAGAGGAGGCGAGGAACCTGCAAGGGGAACTACAAGTGGAACCGAAGAACGGAGACTAAAGAGAAACTTGAATCTCTCCTTCCTTAATGAAGAGTGTGTAGGATAAGATGGCCAAGGTATATAACTAGAGCCAACCCATATCCCTCACCAACTTTATCATTTAATCATAGATACTATGTTAGAAGAAATAGGATGGGTACCCATGATGGTCTTGGATGAACCATATTACCTGTCACTTGTGCACCGCTTCTGTGCTAATCTTCATGTGAAGAAATTAGGCACAATGAAGTCAATGGTGAAAGGCAAAGTTATTAAACTCTCACAATGGTGACATTCCTAGAGTGATTAACAAAATTCTGACAAAGAGTGTCATTCCAAGGGGTGGACACTTCAACGAAGTCACCCAATTTCAAGTTTTTCTCATTGTATGCATTGTGATATGAAGGAAGTTGAATTTTCCTTATATCATAATGCAATACATGCAACAAGTTGAAAGAAGGAATGCAAGGCTTCCATATGGCATGATCCTCACCAAGGTTTTTCAAGCATTTGACATTGATCTTAACCATGAAGAAAGCATTTCTGAAAAAAAAATTTTTAGATGTACATCCCTTAAGATAATGGAGATTGAGACCATGGAGGAGATTATTGAACGAGGAAAAAAGAGAGCAAGAGGAGAAGATGTTGGTGATGAAGTTGAAGAAAACCCTTCTCACCCCCAAGAATTGCATGGTGTTGACAAGCAAGGAATGGGAGATAAAGGAACTTCAAGGCCACAATATGCTACATTAGAGGATTTGGACCAAGTTCGTCAGTCCGTGGAAGGTCTCACCATAAGCATGGCTAGTCTTCACACCAAAGTAGATGGTGCGGTGGACTTTCTCCAAGCCAAGTTTGTCAATTTTTGGATGAACCTAATTCACCTCCCTCCCCCTCTCTTAGGTTGCACTTTGGACCAACATGCATCAACTGCCTCAATTAATATGATGTGGATCAATCCTTCAATGAATGTAATCGATCCTTTTTAATTTTGTTGTGGCCTTCACACAAATAATGGATCAACCTCTTCAACATTGGATTAATCCATTTTTACACGGGGTCAATACATTTTAACCAAGGATTAATCCATTTTAACAAGGGATTGATCCTTTGGAAATGAGATCGTTCCCAAATTCAAACCTCTATCCCTTTGTTGATCAAGGGATCGATCCTAATAAATTTTGGATCGACCCCTACTAATTCTATGGCACTTTTTTCTAATCTTCACACTAATGGATCTGTAAGGAAGAACTCACACTTCACTTGTAAGATCTTTCCACTCGATTATACAAAAGGAATCGCACGCTAGACCTAGACGAGGTTGCTAGGTTAATTTCAATTCAACTTGGACAAACACCAAGTTAAACCTAATTCTACCATAACTACCCAATTCAAAGTCAATTTATCAATTAGCCCTTTCAACCCCTCAAGGACGCAAATCTCATCCATAGCCCTAATCACCAAAACCATTATTTAATGATTTAAAGGATAAACAATCAATTTATTAAACTCAATACTCGTGTTGGCAGCAATTGCAAGTAGGTTTGTCAAAATGCAACACAGCATGAATTGACTTAGAGTTAAGTGGGTTTGGATGAGGTTTTAATAGGTGTAGGTGGCAAACATGTGGATCCGCTAGACCCGTTTAAATAAAATTAATATAATAATACATTAATAATTATTCAATTTGTTTTAATTAGAATAATAATTTCACCCGTTTAATTAAACGAATTGTGTATGGGTTAAATAGTTTTTTAAATGAACTCGATTAGACATTACATGAACTCGCTTAAACTGATACGGTTGACAACTCTAATTGCAAGTGTATAAGCAAATAAAACAATAGAGAGACAAAAGCAATTATTGACGCGAAAGCTCCTCTCGGGAAAAATAGTGGGAAACAATTTCTTGGGTTCACCAAAGCCTAATCCACTATCCTGAGGTCAATCTACAAGTATTCAAAACTTAGACAACAACTAATTATAATGGCTAAATGGTCATTTCCTTTAATAGATCTCTCCACCGAAACTCTGTCTTTGATGTTATGGATAGCTTCACTTGAACGCCTTCACCGCAATGGATCATTTAGGCCTCAAGCAATCTTCAAGGCTTCATACCCAATATTCTTGAGATGCACATTTCTTCAATAGGTTTTGTTTGACAATAATCAAGACCTCCTTCTTCAATGTGTGAGGTTGAATGAAAAAATCAAGATGGTTAGCCTTTTAAGACTCAGATATCTAGGTTGTGCTTGAAGCACTCTAGAAAGATTTGGGACTTTTCTAGCCTATAGGGGCTTCCTTAAGGCTTACCCTAGCATGAGAAGGCTTCTATATATTTATAGGCTTAAAATATGTTAGGCTTGGGGACCAAGTAAACCAAAATTTATGAACCAATGCTCAAGCAATGAGAGGGTGGTCAGAGGGCAATGGTTGTTGGAATGAGATAAGTAAACAATTTATAATAGAAGAATAAGGACCATTCGAGCGACCTCAGAACCACTAAAGTTGTCTCAAAGACTGCTTGAAGGGCTTGAGAGCGACCCTGATGGTGGTCTCCACTACACACTTATTTAGTCTTATACGATTTTATCCCTAAATATTCAGAGACCGTTCTAGTCGAAGGCAAGCGAGCATAGGACAATCCATACTAGTTTTGAAGTTAGAAACCAAGGAAAAACGTATCCCCTTGAAAACTAAAGGATGTTGCTCAAGTGGGGTCTGATTAATGACTTATATCTATGTTTTCAAAATACAATAAGGTTTAGAAAAAAATTTATTTGAAGAACACCTAGGAGTCATTAACGGATCAATCACCGATTCCATTTTAACTTGATCAGCCTGTCTAATGTTAACCAAGGGTGCTAAGGTATCTAAGGCCATTACATTTGTTATAAGCATGAAGGTGCATATGGAGATTTTTTTGATGTATCGTTGTACCTTGAATTCCTTCCACTGTTAAATCAATGACAGTGATTAATCAAGTCAGCATTTTATGTTCATGTAAGATTGCTCACATATTATGTCACCCAAGAGATATGATAAACATACATGCACAGAGTCAATTGTAGTGTGGAATGTACGTACACAATCACCCAAAATCAACTTCAAATTAACACCCTGATCCAAGTATCCAAAAGATATAAATTAATGTGCTTAGAGTCAACTATTATGTGTTCGTTTATGACTGCACGATTCTATGCATATGGGCTAATCTTTCTGCGTGTGTGTGTGAATCACCAAATTTCTTTGTGGGGACAAATGTAAATTCAATATAATAATTTCAATAATATAAACGATTGCCATGAAACGCATTATGTATGTGTATATATACATATTACATATTACATATTACACATTATCATTATCATCAACCTAATATCATGTGATTGAATAGACTATAAAACCCATAAAATAAATAATAAACTCACCTTTAAGGGACCTAATCCACTTGTCTTCTTCCTCCTTTCTTTTCTTTCTCTTTCTCTCTTTCACGTTATTTTTTACTTCTTTGTTCACAGGACAAGCTCCTCCACAAGCTTTCTCACCAATAAAAAAACTCTACAAACCTAAATACATTTATATATATACGAATGGTTTGACCTATCCAACAATACTACCCTAATTTAACCACATGTATAATAGTCCTAATAGGTCTCTATAATTATATGATATTTCCCCCTATACCAAAAAAACTAAATTATCTCCACTGATTTTCAAATCATATCCATATCGTAAGGATAGACCCCAAGCAAAACAAAAGTCTAAAACTTCTCAAATCCAACTTATTCATTTTTTATTTTTATTATTATTGTTGTTATTTCATTTTTTTTTACCTTGGGAATTATTCATTATAATTCCAGTGAGTAAGGACATCTCAAATAAAGGAGGGAAATAGTGGCATAAGACTTGATGCCACATGGAAAAGAGGCCAACGAGGAACTGGCTAAGCTTGTTCAGTGCAAGTCTTTGGCCTTCATTTTTTTGTGTATGTATTGATAAATAGAAAATTATAACATATTTTATAGAACTTAAAGAAGAAATATTCAAGTACTCGATAAGATGCATGACTTCATACCCCAATCTATAGTGTGCATGCGTTGTCAGAAACTGGTCAAGGTTTTGGCCTACTTTCTTTGAATCCCTTTGCAATACATATCCAATGCTTAAATCAAGCCTTATTAGAGGCAAATTTTATGTGGTGAATGTATTTCATAGTTTTTGTGGCCAAAATTACTCATGTGCAACGCATGTATAAATCAACTAATTATTGGATAAAAATGACAACACTAGCATTTTTTGCATGTTAATTACAATTCATTGCATTTTATTTTTATTTTCTCTTTCGTAATTTCATTTTGTTGATAACTTTGAAACATGTACGATGGTGCATAAGGCACCAATGTTTGGCACCCTAAAGTTTATGACCATGTGCTCACTCCCTTAGATGGGGAATATGGCCACCCCCATCAACCAAGACCTATGTTAGTGATGTAAGGATGAATAGGTTGATCAATAGTATAATTGTTGATTTATGTAGTCATGTTTATTTTATTTAATTATGTCTTAATTATTGTCTCTAAGACCTTTTTTCAAAGAGTACTGGCAAGGCGGTATCCTGATTTGTCCATTTGGTTAAGTAGAGGAGTTGTATTAAGGTTTATTGGTGATGTAATTATTTTTTTGAGGAAGCCTTGTAAGGGGATGTGTTTCACTATTGCCAATATTTCTTAAAAAAATTTCTTAGCATGAAGTGCATAAAATACGGATAGGGCTTCAAGGTGTCCATACACAATTTGCTTTGATACTTTATTTTGTGTATGATGAATAGATTAGTTCCCTTATTCATAAAATTAATTAGATTTTAGTGTTCTTTCCTTTAATCTTGGGGGATGATTATTAGCTTTGAAAAACTTTTGATACCATTATGAAGGAAAAATATGATATATATATATATATATATGCCTAATGTCTATCCATGCTATTTAATGTAGTGAAAATGGCTTCAAAGAACATAGTTGTTGACAAAAGGAGAAAAGCTAGATGGAAAAGAAACTATGACATATGGCACAGAAAAATTCAATAAATGCTTAATGAACAAGAAGTTTTGGAAACCTTAACCACAGCCATGACCCCACTTTAAGAAGGCAACACGGCCCAACATTGTCGTGATAAAGAAACCTATGAAAATTGGGTAAAAAAAAGACTGTTGTGCACGCTTTACAATGTTAAGCAACATGCACAACATCTTGATTAGGGAATTTGAGAATTGTCTGACAGTCCAAGACATGTGGAACTAACTGAACATTATTTTTAGACAGTCTTCAATTATTAGGCTTCAAGACTACAAGACTCGAAGCATAGCATGTTTGTGTGTCTTCGTGTCATGACCACCATGATACGTGACTTAAGGGTTGTTGTTAATGACATCACAGAAGAGCAACAAGTGTTAGTTGTTATTCATTCATGCCAGACCCTGAGTGGGCCCATATGAAGCTCCTGATGACTCAATGAAAATATCAAAACTTTTAATGAAATTTTGTGTCATCTCGAGCTTGAGGCAGAGCACTTGCAAGCGAACCACCCAATTTCCCTTGTCTCCCAAGCTGGGAAACATGAGCTTTCATGACCCAATTGTGGGAGACAAGGGAAGGTTTCTAAGAAGTGAGCTGGAAATCATGGACTGAAAGAACATAAGGTTGCCAAGTTTTGTAGGAGAAAATGAGGTGGAAATAGAGAAGTAGTAAAATTGAAGTGCTACAACTATGGGAAGTAAGGACACTTCGCCCGTGATTGTACCGAGCCGAAGAATGTATGCCTTTCACCAAAGTCTATCTATTTATATGTTTTAACACATGCATTTGTTACTCATTCTATCCCTGATTGGATTGTAGATACTGGAGCAAACAATCACGTAGTGTGAGATAGAGTTGGGTTCATGGATTACCATCGAGTTTTAGTGGACACACAATATGTCACTTTTGGGAATGGCACACAAGAAGAAGTTCTTGGAGTTGGTTCGTATCAACTCAAAATGCGCAATGGATGTTTACTGCTCCTGCATGATGTGTTATATGCTCCTAGATTTAGGTGTAGTCTATGTTTAGTTTAGCCTCTACATTAGGATTCTCGTTTATTTCTTCAAAAAATAATTTAGACATCCTCTAGAATGGTACTTTATTTGGACATGGATATTTGGTAGATGGTTTCTTTAAACTAGATGTTGATTCTTGCAATTCCTTTTTTTGTTAATGTTAATTTTCCTTCGAATTTTGATTGTGATGCGAATGCCAGACTTCGCCGCATAGGACAAGAAAGAATGGTTAGATTGGCTAAAAAAGGCCTTTTGGGGTCTCTTACTAAAGTTAGGCTTCTTGTGTGTAGGCCTTGTTTAGCTTTATGGACTTCTCACCTAGTTCAATCAAACATTTGTGGAACCATGAATGTTATGGCACGTCATGGTGCCTCTTATTTCTTTACATTTATTGATGATTTTATGTGTTTTAGTTATACGTATTTATCACACCCCAAATTCATAACTAGACATGATCTCACTAATAACCTTCAAAATCAAGAGTGAATATATAATAATACTAGTCCATAAATCAAAAAAACATCCAACACCATCTAATTAAAATTCCCAAATCATAAAGCTATATCTCAAGTTTACATCCAAATCTTCAAATCAAGGAAACAATTCCACAACTAGCTAGATAAGGCTAATAGTCAATATTTCTCCCCCAATCATTAAAAGAAAACTAAAATAAAATTAAGCCATCTAACACTAGGCCTCAAAGTCTAGATCCACTTCTTGATCAGCTTCAACCTCCCAATCTACGTGTTTACATATGCTTGCACCAACCTCAATACCAGAATATGAAAAATATAAGGGATGGGTGAGCAAAACTAGCCTAGTAGAGAAACTTTCTCAAACTCAAACAAGGTTTAGAAATAATTGAAATAAGTAGTTCTCAATTTAAAAAATAACATATATAACATTTGAAGTAAAACATGTGACATTTAATAACGATCTTAAGTTTTTGATACATGTAAGTAAAATTCATCATAACATGGTTCATTCAGTAAACAAAGGTTGATTAGCAAAAATTCATACATCCAATATATATGGTCTACAAAAATCCACCTTTTAATCAATCCCCACATGGCCATAATGTTTTAGGAAGCACGTATACTGATGCATCAATATTTGACGAAATTTTTTTAGGAATAATATACTAACCCTCAGCCTCAAACTCCGTGAACAAATAGCAGATTGGAACTCCATAAGAAACCAACTCCACTATAAGTGATAGGAAACCTTCGAACTCCTCAAGGTAAGAAAAACATCAAAACACTGCGATGTAAGTTCAAATGCAACACAAGTTCATCAAACCCATCATACAAGAGATGTAATTCGTGCATTTTTCAATAAAAAATCACGTGTACCACAAATAACAGTTCCACAATTCTT
Organism: Ilex paraguariensis; assembly: GCA_963454935.2. Classification (NCBI taxonomy): domain Eukaryota; kingdom Viridiplantae; phylum Streptophyta; class Magnoliopsida; order Aquifoliales; family Aquifoliaceae; genus Ilex; species Ilex paraguariensis. Next base: position 27,170 of record CAUOFW020002800.1, read on the forward strand.
AAAACAGAGAAAACTTCAATAAAAACATACATGAGATCACCAAGAAACATTATCAATTTGATAATACTCAAGATCTAGAGTTTTCAAATCAAAAATGTATGGTCAGATGTAATTCATGTATTTTTCCAAGAAAATGAATCATATATTTGAAAAGAAATTCAAAATAGTTGTAGATCTATAATATATATACAAATATGAATCAAAAAGTATATAGATATTAGCCCTAGCCTAATTGAATAGGAAATGGAAAGAACCCTACCTTGATTCCGAAAAAAAATTGATCCTAAGGTCTTTTCTATGGTTTCCTACGAGTTGATAGCCTCAAGATCTAGCCCGATCTATTCCTTTTCCTCCTCCTCTTCTCTAAAAGACTTTCCTAAACTCCTTGGGGTTGAAAATGATGTATAGAAAAATGTGTCCCTTTGGTATTTATAGGTCAAAAACCGATCAAAATGGCAAACCTTGAGCAGGATTTAAAAATTATACTTGCATTCGAATGGTGAATCCAAATTTCTTCCCAAACTTCCATCCTAGTTTTGACCTACTTAGAGGCCGATTCACAAAATGTTTATGAAATGAACTTTTGTAGCTCTTGAAGTCTACCTTCTAAAGAAGAAAGAATCAGCTTAATTGGATATCGGAGTAAAATGTTATGACCAAAATACTGCCATAATGTCAAATTCCTTCCAACTCAAATTTTCTAAAAAAATGAGTTTAAGCCCCGAAATACCACCTCAAGGTTTTTCGACACTCCGAATCTGTTTTTATTGCTATGTTAACCTAAAAATATTTAGTTTTTATGAGTTATCTCAAAATCAATGTCAATTTATACCCAAAAGATCAAAATTACCATTCTACCCATTCAAATAGCTACACAAGTCGAATGTCTATCGAAAGGTTTCTCAACCACCCGAATTCAATGGTAATTTTATTTTTGATCTAAATATTTTATAATCTTTACATAGGTGTCCTTGTCAACCTTAAACTCTTTCAAAACTAAATTTGACCCGAAAGTCAATACTTTCAAAACTCAAACTTCACGGCTATTCTTTCAACAATGATTTAAAATTGATACCATCATTTTAATTATTCAATAACAACTCTTTTAGATAATATTATTCATATTTATTTATAGTATAGGGTCTTACAATCCACCCCTTAAAAAAAAATTTTGTCCTCGAAACTTAATCTTCGGCCTAACCTACCTAATTCCAATCGATGACACGGTCTCAACGCTTATTTGTCCTTTAAGCATTAAATCCAAAGTCATTATGGATATCCGTCCCTTCAACTTCTACTCAAAGGGGTCCTATATATATCCGTCATTACTCCTCTACTCAAGTTGTCAACATTCTTTCTCATAAGTTTCATTATTACAATCATCTAAATTTAGTACCAACGATTCACCCATGGTTGATCCATCATTGCAATTTTTACGAGCCTTGAGGGTACTGACGGACACCAGTGACTCCAACATCTAACTCAGACGCTCGTAACAACACCTTCTCAATAGTCACGTCCACTGAAAGGTTAAAGTGAACCTGATTCGAATCGAGTTATCCCAAAAATAAAGTAATAGAAGATAATTAAAAAATATGTCGAGTATGAAAAGAAAAACTATTGGAAGATTCTCGAATGAATTTTTCATTGCCCCAAAAGTTATCTCAACAGCCATTTACACACACATATGACCCTATTCAATTTTTTTTTTCTAGCCGTTTGGCATATGATGACTTTTCGATGGTTTTGCACATGCTGATTTTTTTTTTTTTAAATGGTTTTTATTGTTGAGCCTTGAATAGCCATAAAACCAATTTTAAGGTCAAAAATTATTATTCTTGAAAATACACATTAAATAGGACCAAAAAATTTGTAACTGAAATTCACAAATTAAAATAAAAAATCAATAAAAATTTAAAAAAAATTAATTTTACTCTTACACCTTTCACAGTACTGTAATACTTCAGTCACCCAAATAAAAATACAAAAAACTAAAACAAGCTAGCTTTTTAGTCCCATGAGCACGAGCACGACACGAAGTGGCCAAGTATGAAATAGAATTGATTGATCACAAAACATCACCCACTTTCCTTTAAAGGATATTAATAATGCACCACATGCGTTGCACGTGAATAATTTTTATATACAAAATATTAATAAAAAGTATTAAATATATATGTACCTACATTAAATATCATTTCAAATTTATCAAAATTATATTTTTATTGCTCGTATTATATTATAGAATTTAAAAATATTATTTGTTTCCAACGATTCATTGTTTTAAGTATAAAAAAATAAAAATAATTTATTTGAAATTCATTTGTTATGTTTCAACTTATAATTCATTGAATAAAATAAATATAATTTTTAATATTCTAATCAATGCTTATTATAATTAGTTAGGTTAACTGAGATAAAATATAGGACTAATAATACTTTAGTTCTCTAAAGGTTGCACTTTTTGTCAATTTAGTCATCAGTATATAAATTTTGTCAATTTAGTCTCTAAAATATTTAATTCTTATTTAAATGGTCCGTAACCAGATGGTCCATTAAACTCTTTGACAAAAATAACCACATGTTATTCCGTCAAATAATATCATGCAATCACTTTAATATTTTAAGGACCAAATTGACAAAATTGATACAATGAATATAATATAATATTGACAAAATTGATACTATTCACCTTAAAATATAATATACTACTCTACAATATATATTTTTAAAGAATATTAAAATTCTAAAATTTAAGTTTTACTTAAAAATATAATATAATTTTTTTTATATAAACTCTTAATGAAATATGAAAAACTTACTGTAATTGAAAAATTATACTAATTTAATAAAAACTATTTAAAAAATGTGTAAAAGATTATTTTTTCTTAAAAATTAAATGGTTAAAATTTTGGACGAAAAAAATACACACATACGTATGGATAATGATATCTTTATATTTAAAATGAGTGATATTAAATTAATAAAAAAAATTAAAAAAAAATAATTATTTTATTAAAAGTTATAGTGATGCATATATGTTTTAAAGGTAATATAATCAATTAAAAAATTTCATAAATACTGATATTTATACATAGTAAATAAAAAATTAAAAGAGATATTAGGGGTAATTGAGAGATTTAAACATATAAGTATATGATCACAATTTAAATATTCAAATATTGAAGGATAGTGTGGTATTTAAAATTTTTTATAAGAGTAAAATAATGAATCACAAAATTTTTATACTAAGACAAAAGTTTCATTCTTTATTAGTAATATAAATGAAAGAAAATACATATATATAATTATAATGTTATCTATATATTTAAAAAAAAAATGATTTATTGATGAAATTTTTGAACGTTTTATTAAAAACTATAATGATGCATATATTTTTTTAAGAGTAACATAGTCAATTAATTTTTTTATATAGATATTGATATTTATGCAAAGATAATAGAGAAGTAAAAGAAGTGTTAAGAGGGTAAATAAATTAGAGATTTAAATACATAAAGACGTAATTGTAATTTAGATATTTAACTATATAAGTATAATGTAGTAATTAAAATTCTTTATAAGGGTAAAATAGGGAATCAATAATTTTTTACTTAAGGTATTTTTATTAGTAGTATAGATAATATTCAACAAGTAAAACCAAACAGCATGATTGAACAATCTGATAAGCGCACACGTGTGTGTGTGTGTGTGTGAGAGAGAGAGAGAGGGGGGGGAGGGGAGGAAAGGATTGCAAATTTGCAATTACTTCCTCGAGACCTAGTTCAATTTAAGATGAGTACTCACAACTCCTATCAAATATTGAATTCCAAACATTACTTTATCGTATATCCACTCTACCGTGATGAGTCGAAAGACCCGCAATGGGCTGGCTTCAAGTCATTCACTCGAAGTGCAGTATACAGAACCAAACACATGAAATATGGATTATGCCTAGCTTTATATAGTAGCTAGTAGAACCTCTCGGAATATATATAAATTGTATTGAAGTCAGGAGAACTATCAAAAAAGGCAAAAATTGGAAAACATACCAAATGACTACAAGGATACCACATGGAGCTCGTTTTATTTCCACGGAAAAATTAATCTTGATCACTTTTTTTTTTTGCCAGAATCTTGATCACTTCACAAGTGTGGTTTTTGCTATACCCACACATACAAATCTACATAACTTTCAACATCATATCCACTGGAATGGCTTGCCCCAGAAAGTTCTCATCACCATTAACACTTCCATTGCCACATGTGAGCTCATCCCATGCTTACTTTGTCTACAAAAAAGCTTTCATGTTGGTACTTGGTGGTACAACATTCAAAAGGCATAACCAATCATCCCCCGGGGAACGGCAGACCAGGATTCTTGGCAAATTTGAGAATGTTGCTAGACACAGCAACTGATGATTATCCGGATTTACAAGCAATAAACAATTCTGATCATGACAATCAGCAACAGAAAGGTCACTCCCAGGTATTTACATGCAAAAAATCCATAATCATTGGCTGGTTCAACCCTACAATCATCAAAACCAACAAAAAACATTGCTCAACTAAAGCTTTCTGTTTTTGCTCACAAATAGGAGTCAGCATGCAAAAAAGGTTTATGGCAGGTGTCACCATCATAAAGTGGAATGATATAGCACAACAGAGACATGGACGCCCAAACATAAGACTACTGTCCTCATGTAACAGTTGGACACTAACAAGTGGAAGCCTACGATTAAACATCAATTAGGAAAACCAATTTTATTATTTGAACATTTTTCACCTATTTCTGCTATTTAAAATTGTTCCATGGAAACAAGTTTCAGAGCCATGAAATTGCTTTAAAATATGCACAAAAGCAAACATACAGGAGCACAAAACACACACTTAAACCAAATTAAATGGGTACTCTACCTCCTAGATGTCATGAAGTCACCTTTCCTTCACCATTTGATAGTTGAGGACAAGGTCCTCAGATTTCTTCCATATGTAAGTGCGGACAGTGGCTAAGCTCATGTCAGGTGATAAGACCTGGAAAAAGAATTATGGCGATTCCTTTTATTGAAAAAGTTCAAACAGAAACTTGCATTTGGGAAAGTAAAAGAAAGCTCATTGAGCCAACACCATTTCCACTGAACAATTTTCACTTGACAGAACTGCAAGAAACGTTTGATGGAGGAAGATAACAAGTCAATTTCTACATTTACAAGGCTATTCACCAGTGCTTTGAACTTGTATCGAGAAGAAACTGTGACAAACTCACGAAGGATAATAAAAAGAAAATGTTTTTGGATTTGTATCCAACTTAGTAACATTCCAAAATTACTAAAAATGAAAAAAAAAAAATGATTCTAGTAAGTCAAAACAGATAGTTGATATAGGAATTGCAAATTTTCATCTTCTATTTTGGTTTTTTGATTAGTAAAAGCACATTAATGGATGCTAAGGGACAGTAATTTCACTGATTCACATTTTGTACGTCTGCAAGGAAGACTGGTCAACATGCCTGATTATTGCACAAGATCTCTATAGAAGGCTTAAGCTTTTGCCAAGGCTGCAAATCAGAGCGGAAAGAATCATCTCCTCCGACAGCTAAAAGCTGTAACTGGCCTCCAGGCAGTCCAGAAGCAAAAGTTCCATCAGAATTCGTACTATCCAATGGCTTGTCGAGAACCATCTTTTCAACAACATAGTTAACAACCTATAACAAATTACAGCAACCTTTTAGACTGGAAGATATATGCTCTAAATTCTTAATTCATATAAATGAAACATATCTTAAAATTACAATAAAAACTGCTCCCCCAGATGAATGCTGAACTTAAGTGGGAAAACTAGGCCCATCAAGGGGATATTTCCTCTAAATTGAAGGTTCCCACTCTTTTTCTCTTGATTCCCATTTGTATTGTGCTTTATTGACATACCACACTTGCACTAAAGACACAAACAATTCCTTACAAAGCAAAACAACTTTAGAGAGTAGAACTTTCAATGGAAAACCCACCTAGTAATGTTTAGTGGTCCCCTCCTTTCAGGAAGAGTGCATACATTATTTGGAAAGAAATTATGTATCTCACAGCTCAAAGCGAAAAACTATAACCTTTTAAATCAAATCCTTACTTTATGTATTCTCAATATTCGAGGCGCACTCAACTTTCCTTGAGTAAGGATCTGGACAGCTGAACCTTCACAGGGATGTAAATAAAAGCTGCATCTGCAGACATTAATCACATTCGTATGAGAAAAAAGCCCTTTTATAAGATCTACAAAAACAGGAAAATTAATTCAACCCTCTAGCATTGAGCATTTATGCAGTTAATAAATGAATAACTGGTTGACAATTTGTTCATAACCACGCAAGGTGAAAACTTAGCAATTTAAAAGTTTTATAAAACCACAAAGCACAAACAACCTATTTGACAACAATACAAATGTTTTTCCAGAAGGTATTTGTTAAGAGTATCAATAATAAGGGTAGTTTAGGGATTCGCTTTATCATCTGTTGCCATACTCTCTTCTTTTCTTTTCTCTATCTTTCTTGTTTCTTTAATCATATCTAACATGGTTTTAGAGCAAGTTATGAACCCTAAATTTAAATAACAAGTCATAGAAGTTGGCAGGGAATTTATAGAGGTTAGTGGAGAATTTTCCGGCAAAAAACAGTGGTTGACATCATCATTGACGATGATGATGTCATCAATTTGCAACAGTGGAGCTCACCATCTTGACCATAATTTCATGGGCTTTTCAATGGTGCGCCTTATTTTGATTTCGAACTCATTTGGTAGGTGTTTTGATTTTTCGAATATTTTGGAGAAAATACGTCGAATTTTTTCGATGTGTAAATCTGAGGACTTTTCTTCAAAAATTTTGGTTCTAATCTGATCTAAGGGTGTCGACTAAGCTTGTTTGATAACCTATTGCGTGATTCGAAGTTGTTAGAGGTAGTGTTTTAAAATCTAGCTCAGCGGGTTGACCCGGTGAACCTGCGAACCGGACTCCAAACCAGGCTGGTTACTTAATTAGATTGGTTAAGCATGGAAACTGTTAATGACCCACTAAACCAGCCGGTTTTTAACGAAACCATTCAAACCAGACGGGTTATGCCAAACCAGGCGGGTATTTTAAAATGATATAAAAACCAAACTTTGGGCATTTTTGCCCTAATTGCTTTGCCTCTTCTGAAACAAAGACAGCCGAACTCTCTTGAACCCTTGGTTCCTCGACGAAGAATGCCAACCAACCTCTCTCTCTCTACCCTGCAAGCTTGCGATCAGTGGTCATGGTAGCTTGGTAGGTAGGAACAACGAACATACAAAGGCAGAAAAAGCGAAGAAACTGCAACCTGCTGCAATTCTTCACCTCCTTCATTGACGATTTGGCTTCTCACTTAGTTGAGTATACGCATTTCCTCCACTTAACACTCCAACACATACATCTCTCTCTCTCTCTCTCTCCCTCTCTCTCTCTGCTTGTCTAATGTTTCACATTTGTTGTGTATAAATTTTGGGTCAATTTGAATATTGATTATCACATTTCCAATTTCAGATTTTTGGCCTATTTTGATATAACCGTCACCACACTTACACTTTCAAGGTTTTTTTTTTTGTAAGTCTTACACTTTCAAGTTACAAACAGTAAAATTGAGAAACTTTAGTGGCCCTCCAGATTTAAGATCATGATTCAAATAAACAAGAATTGAGCTTAAAATTAGATCCAACATACATTTCAAAACATGTTTTGTACTGACCCATTGAGAAATAAACCACTGTTGGATTGTTTTAGATAGTAAGAAATGGGTTAGATAATAAGAAATGTTTATATCCATTATTAAGAAATGTTTTGTACAATGTTTGCTAAATTTTGAAAACTGGTTGGCAGATTAATTGTGTTAGATTAATCTACATGCTAACAAGCAATTCTAATTGGATTTGATGTTACCTAATCTGCAATAAACCTAAGCCACTGTTGTCATAGATGTATTTTTCTCTACTTAAAATTTACAAGTTATATTGAAAATTGAATGCATTGGATACATGTTTGATGATTTTAGATTTTTTGTTTGATGTAATATACATTAACCATATTAGTTTAATAATTAGTTCAATTTTTTAGCCTATTTATTATCATTAATATTTATTTTTTATTTTTTTATTATATTACCGGTCCAACCAATGACCCATTGACTCAGTCCCTTTTCCGGATTTATGGCCGAGCCGGGTTTTAAAACTATGGTTAGAGGTGATTGGTTTGGTTCGTTGCTCATCTAAGGCTCAACTGGACTGGTTTTTTGCCCTTCTATTCTTTGGCAGTTTTGGAATATTCTTCTCTTGCCTACTACTGATTTCAGGTAAACCGATTTGTTAATGGCAACTTGTGTTGGTTGTTGGTGTCACGATCCACTTCACGTTGCCGCTGCTAGTTTGTACGCTTTTTTTCTTGGTTGGTGCTTTGGGTTCTGTTGGGATTTATTGTGAGCTGTTTTATTGGATTTTTGTTGTGTGCTTACTAGACAATAACAGGTGCTGGGTTTGGATTAATTTTTTGTAAGCCTTTGTTATGAGTATTTTGCTGGTTTTGTGTTGTGGGCTTACTGGAAAATAATAGGTATTGAGTTTTTGGGCCTTGCTTTTATTGGGCTTTTGTGATGCTATTGTGCTAGGCTCCTTTACTTTGCCGAATCATTTGTTCTAGTTTGGCCCTTCTTCTTGTTTGGGTTCTTTATTTGCTATTTGAGCCTTAATTTGTTGGGCCTTCATTTAGTGTTTGCTAAGTCTTATTCTGAAATTTATTTATCTTTCTCCTGCCTTTGGTGTGGCTGCTGGGATTTGACGGGTTACTGGTTTGATTTGTTGGCTCTTTGATAGCTGAATGCTTATGTTAGAGTTTGGGCTATTGCTTTCCAATAGGTTTGTTTTCTTTGGATTTTGTTGGTTGCTAGCACTGGGATTAGGTTTTGTGTTCTGGATTTAATTCAAGTGATTTGATTGTTGTCATTCGATTTTCGTTTACGAAAATTATGACAAGTGAAAAATCTGACTCTCATCAGTCTACTAGCCTAAAATTTACTATGATTGACGATCAATTGGAGAAGCTTCTTCAGCATTCTAATATTCTCTTAGTCTCTCCTTTCATAGGTTTATTCACTTTTAGTCTTACTGGTATCTCAAACAGTTTGGGTCTTTGACTCAGGTGTAACACATTACATGACCAGCGATTCTTCCTTATTTTTCTCTACCTTTTCTCCTCCCTCTGTATCTGTGCTTGCAACCAATGATATTCAAATGTCTTTTGCTGGTATGGATCTATTATTTCTATGCAACTAACACTTTCAGATGCTTATTATATTCTATAGCATACCTTAAATTTAATTCACTTTTCAGATCTTTCAGGTGTGGACCTATTTGACTCTGAATTTTTAGTTCACTTTTCTTCTTCTAATTGTGTTGTGTAGGATCTACATTCTAAAAAGATCATTGCGATAAGCAGTAGAAAATGGAGGATCGTATGTATTAGGCGAGTTGGATGTTCTAAATATTGTCGTATCTAATGTTGATTTGCTTTCTTTTTATTTGAATTCACAGCTTTCTAATTTTTATTTGTGGCATTCCCGTCTTGGTCATGTTTCTCATTCTCTTTTGAAATTCTTATCATGTACTGGTAGTTTGAGTAACTTAGAATATCATGACTTTCTAATTATAATGGCTGCAAGTTAGCTTATTTACTATAACTTTTTATAAAAGTATTACTAGCTTCCTTGTACCATTTGATCTTATTCACTCTGATATATGGGGACCTACTCCTGTTCCTACACAAGGAGGATTCAGATATTATGTTTCTTTTATTGATGATTATACCAACTATTGTTGGGTATATTGACAAAACAACGTTCTGAGTTCTTTTGTATATTCACAACTTTTCGAGTTTTGGTACGTACTCAATATTCCTGTCATTAAATGCTTCCGTTGTGATCAAAGAGGTGAATATTATTTCACCTTTGTTGAAATATAATGATTCTATTTATCAATCCTCTTGTACTAATACACCCAAACAGAATGGAGTTTCTGGGCGTAGACACTGACACATTATCGAGACTATTCGCTCTCTATTATTGTCAGCAAATGTCTCTAGCTCCTTTTGGGGGGAAACAATTCTCACCGCAATTCATTTAATTAATTACATTCCTACTATTCTTACTTTTGGGGTTCCTTCATTTGAAAAGTTGTATGGTAAACCTCCTGATTACTTCTCCTTACATATTTTTTGTTGTACTTGCTTTATCATGCTCACGGGTATTCTACTTACCCAGCTTTTTACTAGATCAGTCTTATGTGTATTTCTTGGTTATGGTGAGGAGAAAAAATGTATTGTTGTTATGATCCTATTAGTCACAAACTTTACATCTCTCGTTATGTTGTCCTTATGGAACATATTCCTTTCTTTTCAATTCCCTCTTGTTCTTCGTCTATGCCTAAATTTGATCTCATTTATATTGATCCTTTCCCTACTGAAGTTCCCAATGATACATATGTTAGTGATACAATTGCGTCCGATTTGCCATCCTCTACTTCTTTCCCTTTTGATTTGTCTGTTACGCATCTCCCTATTATGCATACTTATGTTCATAGGACTCTTGGTGTCTCTTCTATGAATGAAGTGTCTCTTTCTTCTACTTCTGTCACTCAATCAGATTCTGAAATTGTGAATCATACTTCTCGCTATCCTCAGCGCTCTTGCAAATGTTTAGATAGGTTTGATTCCTCCAACTCTTGTTATTCTTCTACTTTTTGTGCCTTTCTCACTTTTATTCATTCTTTGTCTGAGCCCACCTCCTATAAGGAGGCTATCGTTGATCCCCTTTAGCAAGAGACTATGGCAAAGGAACTATCTGCCTTACATAAGACCCGAGCTTGGAAATTAGCTCCTTTACCTTCTAGTAAACGCACCATTAGTTGTAAGTGGGTTTATAAGATCAAAATCAAATCAAATGGCACTGTGGAACAATACAAGACTTGATTAGTAGTCAAGAGATTTGCTGAGTATGGGCTCGACTACGATGAAACTTTTGCTCCTGTTGCCAAGATAACCATTTTGTCCGTACTGTGAGTGTTGTAGCTGCCATTTGTCAATGACACTTGTCTCAATTGATGTGAAAAATATTTTTCTTCATGGAGACTTATTTGAATAGATCTTTATGATTGCTCTACCTGGATTATCTCATAGTCCTAATTAAGTATGTAAACTTCATTGGGCATTATATAGACATAAACAGGCTCACAGGGAATGGTTTGCAAAGTTCTCATCAGTCATTTGTGACTTGGGTTTCCATGCTAACGATCATGACCCTGCTCACTTTTAACGATCCACTGATTCTAGTTCTATTATTCTCCTACTTTATGTTGATAATATGGTCATTATACGTGATGATATTATTGACATCAACCAATTAAAAACTCAATTACAAGCTCACTTTGAGATGAAAGATTTGGGACTGCTTCCACATTTCTTAGGAATTGAGGTTGCTTCTTTTCCTAAAAGTTAGATTTGTCGGACTGGTGAGACACCCCTAGAGCTCAATGTTCTGTATTCTTCCTCTAATGGTACTCCTCTACCAAATCCTACTATAGAGTATCAATAATAAGGATAGTCTAGACATTTATTTTATCCTGTGTTATCCTTCTATATAAGGGCTTACATTGTGTATTTTAGGTTAAATTGCATAGACTCAGTGTGCCTTAATAAGATTCTCTCTTCTTTTCTTTTCTTTTCTCTTTCTTGTTTCTTTGATCATATCTAACAGTATTAACAGTTTTTCAACACATTCAGTGGCCTGCAGAAGTTATCTTTCAAGCACATCAGACAACAGATAATTTCAATTCATATGATAATTTTATCATGCATCAAAGGACAATTATTTTCCAGAACATGTAATTATGTAAGAAACATACTTGGTATGTTCCCTGGTAGGGAGACGGTTATTCAGCACACAGTCCAAAACCCACCAGGGAAAGTCCTTCTCATCTTCAGTTCCATCTAGTTCAGTAATTTTCTTTCTCCATGGACCACCTTGAGAGCCTTCAGTAACAATAGAAGGAGAGGAAGCCGCTGCAAATTCAAATGGAGGATACACCACAGAATCATTTTCAGCATTACCATCAACGTCGACTCTTGAAAGGGTACAACTCCTAGAAGAGACATCCTTCCCAGATGGAACTCCTCCATTGCCTGCAGCTTGGGATCCAAACCTCAGTTTTCTTTTGGTTAACCAATGAGCCAACAGCCCTTTCAGGGTTTCCCTTGCCAAATTAACCTGCAAAATCATCATACAGGTAACTGGAATAAATGAATCCATCCTGACAAATCTATGTGAGATAAATACTACTGAGTGACAAAAATAACAAAGAATTATTACATGGAACCCAACTACAGATCTTATAAATAGAGAAATGCTATCTTCGGTAAAATCAAATCCAATTAAAACCATCCAACTGAAGCAGATGAAAAGAACACCAAAAAGTTGGGGAAAGATCACTGCCCTGGAAACCAAATCAAAGTTTTATTTGATTTTGTTTCTTAAATTCTGCACCTTCGTCAAACAAAAGATATAAAAAGATATTCTAAGCAATGAGGAGGATAACAGCATCCAACTCAAAACCAATTGGTAATGAGTGGAGTGATCCCTCAAGTATATAAACTAATCTTGGTGATCCTAATTATTTAATGTGGTATTCAATCTCTCTTAACACCCAACCTCACGTGGGACCCAGACTCCCACATGGGATCAACAAACAAACAAACAACCATTCATACTAAGAAATTCAAATGAGTAAGAGACGTAGTCCACTAACCACCCAAGGCCCAGCTCTAATACTATGTCAGTGCATCTAACCCAAAACTAATTGGTAATGGGTAGAGTGGCCCCCCAAGTGTATAAACCAATCTTAGTGGTCCTAATTATTCGATGTGGCATTCAATCTCTCTTAACAATACCAATAATACCAACATTAGATGGTAGGTCATAACGAACATAACAAAAAAACCTCTTAGAGCTTTGTAACTTATTCCAAACATTTGAACGGTATTTTATTTGTCATGAAAGCTTAAAATCAGCACAGAAAGACATCAATCATACTGAAGAAATAGAACTAGGGAAGGCCTCAGTCCCCAAGGTTCCTTCATCAATGGCAGTTCAAAACTGAGGCTAAAAAGCTTGGTCCAAAATCAATACCCCAACAAGTCGTATTAAGGAATAGAAAAGCCATAGATGGCCGATCAAAGATACAGGAGCAAAATAAGATCTTTGAGAGCATGGAATATGTTAATTGTAAAGGATTAACACAATATTAGAGAGAAAACAAATAGAGGTTAAAATTTAACCTAACCCTCATACATCACTTGTATTTATAGGTAACTCATAATTATAAGAATTACACATACACACCCTCTTGTATTTACACATAATACCCTGAAACTATTAATAATTTACATATACTACCCTAATACTCTTAACACTCTCCCTCAAGCTGGACTACATATATCATATAATCCAAGCTTGGAACAAATCTTTGTAAGACGTGTACGACTCAATGCTTTGGTAAACATATTTGCAAGCTGATCTTCAGATTTCACAAATGGACTCGTAATCTCCCCAACTACTATCTTGTCCCGAATAAAGTGACAATCAACCTTAATATGTTTGGTTCTCTCGTAAAACACCGAATTGACAGCGATATGGATAGCTGTCTAGTTGTCACAGAACAACTGTAAAGGAGATTGAACTAAAAACCCAATTTCCTGGACAAAGTGTAGCAACCAAGTCAACTCACTCGTCGTATGCGTCATTGCCCTATACTCAGCCTCAGCACTAGATCTTGCTACCATGGATTGTTTCTTACTTTTCCATGAGACAACGTTATCTCCTAAAAAAGTACAATAACCAGTGGTTGATTTCCGATCAAAAGGTGAGCCAGCCCAATCAACATCTAAGAAACCTTCCACTCTAAGATATCCATTAACTCGATATAACACTCCAAGTTCAAAAGCTCGTTTAAGATATCGTAAAATACGATTAACTGCCTCCCAATGTGGTACTCTAGGACACCCCATGAACTGACTTACTATACTGACTGTATAGGAAATATTTGGTCGAATAATAGTGAGATAATTAAGCTTCCCAACCAATCTGCGATACCGATCCGGATTTTCAAACAGTGCACCATCATCTATCAATAGCGTCTGATTCGGATCCATAGGAACATTAATCGGTCTGCCCCCTAACAAACCTGTTTCCTTTAGCATGTCAAATACATATTTCCTCTATGATAAACAAATACCCATTTTAGATTAAGCCACTTCAATTCCTAAAAAATACCTGAGTTTTTTTTAAATTCTTAGTATAAAATCGATCTTACAAGAAGATTTTTAACTTGGTAATCCCTCAGAATCATTTCCAGTAATCATAATATCATCTGCATAGACCACTAATAGAACATATCCAGCATCCGTCTGTCTATGGAACACAGAATGGTCTGTCTGACATCGAAGAAGATCAAACTCTAAAACTGCACCTGAAAACTTACCAAACCATGCCCTCGGTGACTACTTCAAACCATATAAAATTTCTTTAACCGACATACACACTTACCATACTCGCCCTAAATAGTAAACCCAAGTAACTGCTCTATGTATACCTCTTCAACCAAGTCACCATGCAGGAAGGCATTATTGACATCTAACTGAAATAAGGACCAATCAAGATAAGCAGCCAAAGAAATCAAGATACGAACAGAAGAAATTTTGACAACAAGAGAGAAAATCTCCTCATAATCAACACAATAAGTTTGAGTAAAGCCCTTTGCAACAAGCCGGGCTTTGAGACGCTCCACAGAACCATCCGGATGAAATTTAACAGTATATACCCAACGACAACCAACAATTCATTTACCAGGGGATAAAGGAACAAGATCCTAAGTCCCATTATGATGTAAGGCATCTATCTCATCCTCTATGACTTTCCTCCAACTCGGATCAAATAATAATCCTGTAAATGCTTAGGAATGGATATAATAGATAATTGAAGGAAAAACAGAAAAAGACAGGAGATAAGGCATCATATGAAATAAAATGAGCAATAGGATGATTAGTAACACACGAACGAGTACCTTTTCGAAGAGCAATAGGTAAATAGTCTAAATTACCTGACGAACCAGGATCAAAAGGTGACAAGGAAGACAAAACGGACACCTCAGTCAATGGTCGAGGACGAGGAGAGTATACATGAAGAGGTAAAGTAGACGGTAATATAGTGGGTAGCGGAATATCTGAAGATGAGGAAAGAGATGGTGGTACAAGAGATGACCCAAAGTCCAGATCCAAAGACTAAGAACGTGCTGAAAAATATGGAACAAATTCCTCAAATGTGATATCAGTACTGGTAAAATATCGTCGTAGAGAAGTATTGTAGCAACGATACCCCTTCTGTGTACAGGAATAACCAAGAAATACACATTTGGTAGCTTGAGGATCAAAATTTATCAAACTCAAGACCCAAAATGTGAACATAACAGACACATCCAAAAATCTTACGAGTTAGGAAAAATAAGGGCTTACTAGGAAAAAGGACAGAATATGGACTTTGCCCATTTAACACAGAGGATGGCATACGATTAATAAGGTGACAAACAGTAAGAATAGCATCACTCCAAAAGTATCGAAGAATATTCATCTGGAATAACAGGGCACGGGTGACTTCCAACAAATGACGGTTTTTGCGTGCAGCAACATCGTTCTGTGGAGATGTGTAAGCACAAGAAGTCTGATAAATAATGTCAATTTTACTAAAGTAAACTGAAAAATGATCAGATTCAATTTTTGAATATTATCAGACGTAAAATACATATACGATAACCATACTGAGTTTTTATTTTCTTATGAAAGGTCTCAAATATAGAGAATAATTCAGATTGAGCTTTTATCAAAAACAACCAAATCACATGAGAATAGTCATTCACAAAAGACACAAAATAAATATATTTATTAGATAAAATATTCTTTATTGGCCCCCATACATCAGAATGTACCAACTCAAATGGACTAGACACACGATTATTGACTCTAGACTGAAATGACACACGGTAATACTTACTAAGTTGACAAGCTTCACAAGACAAAGACGACACACAACTAACTGAAATCTTGGCGCTGCAGATTCTGGAGAGAGGGATGACCAAGGCGACAATGTCATTGAAAAGGAGACAACGAGGTTTGTAGAGCCTAAGTAGGTGAATCAAAATTAAAGTAATATAGGCCATCGGCTTTATGCCCTGCACCAATCTTTCTCTTCATCTTGAGATTTTGAAAGACACAATAAGAGGGATAAAAAGTTACAGAACAATTGAGAGAACGGGTAACCTTACTAATGGAAAGTAAACTAAAAGGAAACTGAGGAAT
>CAUOFW020002801.1:0-43611 GCA_963454935.2 Ilex paraguariensis
ATATAGAACATATGTGCAATCCAAGAATGACTGAGTCCCACAAGTGTAAGTAATGTTTGTAGTTTTCATGGACTTGCTAGTTTCTATCGGCGGTTTGTGAGGGACTTTAGTAGCATACTCGCACCACTTACCAAAGTGATCAAGAAGAACATTGGATTTAGATGGGAGAAAAATAAGAAAAGTCGTTTCAATTAATCAAAGAGAAGCTGACCAACCCCCCTCATTATCTCTACCTAACTTTTTGAAAATGTTCGAGATTGACTGAGATGCTTCAGGTATTGGCATAGGAGCAGTGCTTCTGCAGGAAGGACGACCAATTTGGTTACTTCAGCCAGAAACTAAGCGGGGCAGCCTTATACTACCCAACTTACGATAAGGAGTTGGATGCATTGGTTCGAGCTTTAGAGACTTGGCAACTCTACTATGGTATTGGGATACACACCAATCATGAGTCCTTGAAACATTGAAGGGCCAGCACAAGCTAAGTAAAAGGCATGCGCGACGGGTGGAGTACATTGAACTAAATCCCATGAAATTGTGTTATGATATGCATCACAAATGTGCTAGAAGGGAAAGAGTTCAGCCGAGAGAAGTAAGGGTTTAAGATGAAGAGCCTTATAGGTCTCGTTTTGATGAAGAAGATGAACAATTCTGTTTTTAGTAATAGGAGACACGGAGGGCAGTTTAGAGAAGTTAGGAAGCGGGAAGATAACAACTTGGGTGGTATTAAGATGAAGATTCCATCATTTCAAGGTAGATTTGATCCTGAAGCATATCTTGAGTGGGAGAAAAGATGGAGTTCATATTTGACAACCATAACCATTTCGAATATAGAACGTATGTGCAATCCAAGAATGACTGAGTCCCACAAGTGTAAGTAATGTTTGTAGTTTTCATGGACTTGCTAGTTTCTATCGGCGGTTTGTGAAGGACTTTAGTAGCATACCTCGCACCACTTACCAAAGTGATCAAGAAGAACATTGGATTTAGATGGGAGAAAAATAAGAAAAGTCGTTTCAATTAATCAAGAGAAGCTGACCAACCCCCCCTCATTATCTCTACCTAACTTTTTGAAAATGTTCGAGATTGACTGAGATGCTTCAGGTATTGGCATAGGAGCAGTGCTTATGCAGGAAGGACGACCAATTTGGTTACTTCAGCCAGAAAAACTAAGCGGGGCAGCCTTAAACTACCCAACTTACGATAAGGAGTTGGATGCATTGGTTCGAGCTTTAGAGACTTGGCAACTCTACCTATGCCCTAAGGTATTCGGGATACACACCAATCATGAGTCCTTGAAACATTTGAAGGGCCAGCACAAGCTAAGTAAAAGGCATGCGCGACGGGTGGAGTACATTGAACTAAATCCCATGAAATTGTGTTATGATTTGCATCACTAAAGTGCGTAGAAGGGAAAGAGTTCAGCCGAGAGAAGTAAGGGTTTAAGATGAAGAGCCTTAGGGTCTGGTTTTGATGAAGAAGATGAACTAAATTCTGTTTTTAGTAATAGAGGAGACACGGAGGGCAGTTTAGAGAAGTTAGGAACCGGGAAGATAACAACTTGGGTGGTATTAAGATGAAGATTCCATCATTTCAAGGTAGATTTGATCCTGAAGCATATCTTGAGTGGGAGAAAAGATGGAGTTCATTTGACTACCATAACCATTCGAATATAGAACGTATGTGCAATCCAAGAATGACTGAGTCCCACAAGTGTAAGTAATGTTTGTAGTTTTCATGGACTTGCTAGTTTCTATCGGCGGTTTGTGAAGGACTTTAGTAGCATACTCGCACCACTTACCAAAGTGATCAAGAAGAACATTGGATTTAGATGGGGAGAAAAATAAGAAAAGTCGTTTCAATTAATCAAAGAGAAGCTGACCAAACCCCCCTTATTATCTCTACCTAACTTTTTGAAAATGTTCGAGATTGACTGAGATGCTTCAGGTATTGGCATAGGAGCAGTGCTTATGCAGGAAGGACGACCAATTTGGTTACTTCAGCCAGAAACTAAGCGGGGCAGCCTTAACTACCCAACTTACGATAAGGAGTTGGATGCATTGGTTCGAGCTTTAGAGACTTGGCAACTCTACCTAGGTATTCGGGATACACACCAATCATGAGTCCTTGAAACATTTGAGGGCCAGCACAAGCTAAGTAAAAGGCATGCGCGACGGGTGGAGTACATTGAACTAAATCCCATGAAATTGTGTTATGATTTGCATCACTAATGTGCGTAGAAGGGAAAGAGTTCAGCGAGAGAAGTAAGGGTTAAGATGAAGAGCCTTATAGGTCTGGTTTTGATGAAGAAGATGAACTAAATTCTGTTTTTAGTAATAGGAGACACGGAGGGCAGTTTAGAGAAGTTAGGAACCGGGAAGATAACAACTTGGGTGGTATTAAGATGAAGATTCCATCATTTCAAGGTAGATTTGATCCTGAAGCATATCTTGAGTGGGAGAAAAGATGGAGTTCATATTGACAACCATAACCATTTCGAATATAGAACGTATGTGCAATCCAAGAATGACTGAGTCCCACAAGTGTAAGTAATGTTTGTAGTTTTCATGGACTTGCTAGTTTCTATCGGCGGTTTGTGAGGGACTTTAGTAGCATACTCGCACCACTTACCAAAGTGATCAAGAAGAACATTGGATTTAGATGGGAGAAAAATAAGAAAAGTCGTTTCAATTAATCAAAGAGAAGCTGACCAACCCCCCCTCATTATCTCTACCTAACTTTTTGAAAATGTTCGAGATTGACTGAGATGCTTCAGGTATTGGCATAGGAGCAGTGCTTCTGCAGGAAGGACGACCAATTTGGTTACTTCAGCCAGAAACTAAGCGGGGCAGCCTTATACTACCCAACTTACGATAAGGAGTTGGATGCATTGGTTCGAGCTTTAGAGACTTGGCAACTCTACCTATGGTATTCGGGATACACACCAATCATGAGTCCTTGAAACATTTGAAGGGCCAGCACAAGCTAAGTAAAAGGCATGCGCGACGGGTGGAGTACATTAACTAAATCCCATGAAATTGTGTTATGATATGCATCACAAATGTGCGTAGAAGGGAAAGAGTTCAGCCGAGAGAAGTAAGGGTTTAAGATGAAGAGCCTTATAGGTCTGGTTTTGATGAAGAAGATGAACTAAATTCTGTTTTTAGTAATAGGAGACACGGAGGGCAGTTTAGAGAAGTTAGGAAGCGGGAAGATAACAACTTGGGTGGTATTAAGATGAAGATTCCATCATTTCAAGGTAGATTTGATCCTGAAGCATATCTTGAGTGGGAGAAAAGATGGAGTTCATATTTGACAACCATAACCATTTCGAATATAGAACGTATGTGCAATCCAAGAATGACTGAGTCCCACAAGTGTAAGTAATGTTTGTAGTTTTCATGGACTTGCTAGTTTCTATCGGCGGTTTGTGAAGGACTTTAGTAGCATACTCGCACCACTTACCAAAGTGATCAAGAAGAACATTGGATTTAGATGGGAGAAAAATAAGAAAAGTCGTTTCAATTAATCAAAGAGAAGCTGACCAACCCCCCCTTATTATCTCTACCTAACTTTTTGAAAATGTTCGAGATTGACTGAGATGCTTCAGGTATTGGCATAGGAGCAGTGCTTATGCAGGAAGGACGACCAATTTGGTTACTTCAGCCAGAAACTAAGCGGGGCAGCCTTACTACCCAACTTACGATAAAGAGTTGGATGCATTGGTTCGATCTTTAGAGACTTGGCAACTCTACCTATGCCCTAAGGTATTCGGGATACACACCAATCATGAGTCCTTGAAACATTTGAAGGGCCAGCACAATCTAAGTAAAAGGCATGCGCGACGGGTGGAGTACATTGAACTAAATCCCATGAAATTGTGTTATGATTTGCATCACTAATGTGCGTAGAAGGGAAAGAGTTCAGCCGAGAGAAGTAAGGGTTTAAGATGAAGAGCCTTATAGGTCTGGTTTTGATGAAGAAGATGAACTAAATTCTGTTTTTAGTAATAGGAGACACGGAGGGCAGTTTAGAGAAGTTAGGAACCGGGAAGATAACAACTTGGGTGGTATTAAGATGAAGATTCCATCATTTCAAGGTAGATTTGATCCTGAAGCATATCTTGAGTGGGAGAAAAGATGGAGTTCATATTTGACAACCATAACCATTTCGAATATAGAACGTATGTGCAATCCAAGAATGACTGAGTCCCACAAGTGTAAGTAATGTTTGTAGTTTTCATGGACTTGCTAGTTTCTATCGGCGGTTTGTGAAGGACTTTAGTAGCATACTCGCACCACTTACCAAAGTGATCAAGAAGAACATTGGATTTAGATGGGAGAAAAATAAGAAAAGTCGTTTCAATTAATCAAAGAGAAGCTGACCAACCCCCCCTTATTATCTCTACCTAACTTTTTGAAAATGTTCGAGATTGACTGAGATGCTTCAGGTATTGGCATAGGAGCAGTGCTTATGCAGGAAGGACGACCAATTTGGTTACTTCAGCCAGAAACTAAGCGGGGCAGCCTTAAACTACCCAACTTACGATAAGGAGTTGGATGCGTTGGTTCGATCTTTAGAGACTTGGCAACTCTACCTATGCCCTAAGGTATTCGGGATACACACCAATCATGAGTCCTTGAAACATTTGAAGGGCCAGCACAATCTAAGTAAAAGGCATGCGCGACGGGTGGAGTACATTGAACTAAATCCCATGAAATTGTGTTATGATTTACATCACTAATGTGCGTAGAAGGGAAAGAGTTCAGCCGAGAGAAGTAAGGGTTTAAGATGAAGAGCCTTATAGGTCTGGTTTTGATGAAGAAGATGAACTAAATTCTGTTTTTAGTAATAGGAGACACGGAGGGCAGTTTAGAGAAGTTAGGAACCGGGAAGATAACAACTTGGGTGGTATTAAGATGAAGATTCCATCATTTCAAGGTAGATTTGATCCTGAAGCATATCTTGAGTGGGAGAAAAGATGGAGTTCATATTTGACAACCATAACCATTTCGAATATAGAACGTATGTGCAATCCAAGAATGACTGAGTCCCACAAGTGTAAGTAATGTTTGTAGTTTTCATGGACTTGCTAGTTTCTATCGGCGGTTTGTGAGGACTTTAGTAGCATACTCGCACCACTTACCAAAGTGATCAAGAAGAACATTGGATTTAGATGGGAGAAAAATAAGAAAAGTCGTTTCAATTAATCAAAGAGAAGCTGACCAACCCCCCCATTATCTCTACCTAACTTTTTGAAAATGTTCGAGATTGACTGAGATGCTTCAGGTATTGGCATAGGAGCAGTGCTTATGCAGGAAGGACGACCAATTTGGTTACTTCAGCCAGAAACTAAGCGGGGCAGCCTTATACTACCCAACTTACGATAAAGAGTTGGATGCGTTGGTTCGAGCTTTAGAGACTTGGCAACTCTACCTATGGTATTCGGGATACACACCAATCATGAGTCCTTGAAACATTTGAAGGGCCAGCACAATCTAAGTAAAAGGCATGCGCGACGGGTGGAGTACATTGAACTAAATCCCATGAAATTGTGTTATGATTTGCATCACTAATGTGCGTAGAAGGGAAAGAGTTCAGCCGAGAGAAGTAAGGGTTTAAGATGAAGAGCCTTATAGGTCTGGTTTTGATGAAGAAGATGAACTAAATTCTGTTTTTAGTAATAGGAGACACGGAGGGCAGTTTAGAGAAGTTAGGAACCGGGAAGATAACAACTTGGGTGGTATTAAGATGAAGATTCCATCATTTCAAGGTAGATTTGATCCTGAAGCATATCTTGAGTGGGAGAAAAGATGGAGTTCATATTTGACAACCATAACCATTTCGAATATAGAACGTATGTGCAATCCAAGAATGACTGAGTCCCACAAGTGTAAGTAATGTTTGTAGTTTTCATGGACTTGCTAGTTTCTATCGGCGGTTTGTGAAGGACTTTAGTAGCATACTCGCACCACTTACCAAAGTGATCAAGAAGAACATTGGATTTAGATGGGAGAAAAATAAGAAAAGTCGTTTCAATTAATCAAAGAGAAGCTGACCAACCCCCCTTATTATCTCTACCTAACTTTTTGAAAATGTTCGAGATTGACTGAGATGCTTCAGGTATTGGCATAGGAGCAGTGCTTATGCAGGAAGGACGACCAATTTGGTTACTTCAGCCAGAAACTAAGCGGGGCAGCCTTAAACTACCCAACTTACGATAAGAGTTGGATGCATTGGTTCGAGCTTTAGAGACTTGGCAACTCTACCTATGCCCTAAGGTATTCGGGATACACACCAATCATGAGTCCTTGAAACATTTGAAGGGCCAGCACAATCTAAGTAAAAGGCATGCGCGACGGGTGGAGTACATTGAACTAAATCCCATGAAATTGTGTTATGATTTACATCACTAATGTGCGTAGAAGGGAAAGAGTTCAGCCGAGAGAAGTAAGGGTTTAAGATGAAGAGCCTTATAGGTCTGGTTTTGATGAAGAAGATGAACTAAATTCTGTTTTTAGTAATAGGAGACACGGAGGGCAGTTTAGAGAAGTTAGGAACCGGGAAGATAACAACTTGGGTGGTATTAAGATGAAGATTCCATCATTTCAAGGTAGATTTGATCCTGAAGCATATCTTGAGTGGGAGAAAAGATGGAGTTCATATTTGACAACCATAACCATTTCGAATATAGAACGTATGTGCAATCCAAGAATGACTGAGTCCCACAAGTGTAAGTAATGTTTGTAGTTTTCATGGACTTGCTAGTTTCTATCGGCGGTTTGTGAAGGACTTTAGTAGCATACTCGCACCACTTACCAAAGTGATCAAGAAGAACATTGGATTTAGATGGGAGAAAAATAAGAAAAGTCGTTTCAATTAATCAAAGAGAAGCTGACCAACCCCCCTTATTATCTCTACCTAACTTTTTGAAAATGTTCGAGATTGACTGAGATGCTTCAGGTATTGGCATAGGAGCAGTGCTTATGCAGGAAGGACGACCAATTTGGTTACTTCAGCCAGAAACTAAGCGGGGCAGCCTTAAACTACCCAACTTACGATAAAGAGTTGGATGCGTTGGTTCGATCTTTAGAGACTTGGCAACTCTACCTATGCCCTAAGGTATTCGGGATACACACCAATCATGAGTCCTTGAAACATTTGAAGGGCCAGCACAATCTAAGTAAAAGGCATGCGCGACGGGTGGAGTACATTGAACTAAATCCCATGAAATTGTGTTATGATTTACATCACTAATGTGCGTAGAAGGGAAAGAGTTCAGCCGAGAGAAGTAAGGGTTTAAGATGAAGAGCCTTATAGGTCTGGTTTTGATGAAGAAGATGAACTAAATTCTGTTTTTAGTAATAGGAGACACGGAGGGCAGTTTAGAGAAGTTAGGAACCGGGAAGATAACAACTTGGGTGGTATTAAGATGAAGATTCCATCATTTCAAGGTAGATTTGATCCTGAAGCATATCTTGAGTGGGAGAAAAGATGGAGTTCATATTTGACAACCATAACCATTTCGAATATAGAACGTATGTGCAATCCAAGAATGACTGAGTCCCACAAGTGTAAGTAATGTTTGTAGTTTTCATGGACTTGCTAGTTTCTATCGGCGGTTTGTGAGGGACTTTAGTAGCATACTCGCACCACTTACCAAAGTGATCAAGAAGAACATTGGATTTAGATGGGAGAAAAATAAGAAAAGTCGTTTCAATTAATCAAAGAGAAGCTGACCAACCCCCCCTTATTATCTCTACCTAACTTTTTGAAAATGTTCGAGATTGACTGAGATGCTTCAGGTATTGGCATAGGAGCAGTGCTTATGCAGGAAGGACGACCAATTTGGTTACTTCAGCCAGAAACTAAGCGGGGCAGCCTTAAACTACCCAACTTACGATAAGGAGTTGGATGCGTTGGTTCGATCTTTAGAGACTTGGCAACTCTACCTATGCCCTAAGGTATTCGGGATACACACCAATCATGAGTCCTTGAAACATTTGAAGGGCCAGCACAATCTAAGTAAAAGGCATGCGCGACGGGTGGAGTACATTGAACTAAATCCCATGAAATTGTGTTATGATTTACATCACTAATGTGCGTAGAAGGGAAAGAGTTCAGCCGAGAGAAGTAAGGGTTTAAGATGAAGAGCCTTATAGGTCTGGTTTTGATGAAGAAGATGAACTAAATTCTGTTTTTAGTAATAGGAGACACGGAGGGCAGTTTAGAGAAGTTAGGAACCGGGAAGATAACAACTTGGGTGGTATTAAGATGAAGATTCCATCATTTCAAGGTAGATTTGATCCTGAAGCATATCTTGAGTGGGAGAAAAGATGGAGTTCATATTTGACAACCATAACCATTTCGAATATAGAACGTATGTGCAATCCAAGAATGACTGAGTCCCACAAGTGTAAGTAATGTTTGTAGTTTTCATGGACTTGCTAGTTTCTATCGGCGGTTTGTGAGGGACTTTAGTAGCATACTCGCACCACTTACCAAAGTGATCAAGAAGAACATTGGATTTAGATGGGAGAAAAATAAGAAAAGTCGTTTCAATTAATCAAAGAGAAGCTGACCAACCCCCCCTTATTATCTCTACCTAACTTTTTGAAAATGTTCGAGATTGACTGAGATGCTTCAGGTATTGGCATAGGAGCAGTGCTTATGCAGGAAGGACGACCAATTTGGTTACTTCAGCCAGAAACTAAGCGGGGCAGCCTTAAACTACCCAACTTACGATAAGGAGTTGGATGCGTTGGTTCGATCTTTAGAGACTTGGCAACTCTACCTATGCCCTAAGGTATTCGGGATACACACCAATCATGAGTCCTTGAAACATTTGAAGGGCCAGCACAATCTAAGTAAAAGGCATGCGCGACGGGTGGAGTACATTGAACTAAATCCCATGAAATTGTGTTATGATTTACATCACTAAAGTGCGTAGAAGGGAAAGAGTTCAGCCGAGAGAAGTAAGGGTTTAAGATGAAGAGCCTTATAGGTCTGGTTTTGATGAAGAAGATGAACTAAATTCTGTTTTTAGTAATAGGAGACACGGAGGGCAGTTTAGAGAAGTTAGGAACCGGGAAGATAACAACTTGGGTGGTATTAAGATGAAGATTCCATCATTTCAAGGTAGATTTGATCCTGAAGCATATCTTGAGTGGGAGAAAAGATGGAGTTCATATTTGACAACCATAACCATTTCGAATATAGAACGTATGTGCAATCCAAGAATGACTGAGTCCCACAAGTGTAAGTAATGTTTGTAGTTTTCATGGACTTGCTAGTTTCTATCGGCGGTTTGTGAGGGACTTTAGTAGCATACTCGCACCACTTACCAAAGTGATCAAGAAGAACATTGGATTTAGATGGGAGAAAAATAAGAAAAGTCGTTTCAATTAATCAAAGAGAAGCTGACCAACCCCCCTTATTATCTCTACCTAACTTTTTGAAAATGTTCGAGATTGACTGAGATGCTTCAGGTATTGGCATAGGAGCAGTGCTTCTGCAGGAAGGACGACCAATTTGGTTACTTCAGCCAGAAACTAAGCGGGGCAGCCTTATACTACCCAACTTACGATAAAGAGTTGGATGCGTTGGTTCGATCTTTAGAGACTTGGCAACTCTACCTATGCCCTAAGGTATTCGGGATACACACCAATCATGAGTCCTTGAAACATTTGAAGGGCCAGCACAATCTAAGTAAAAGGCATGCGCGACGGGTGGAGTACATTGAACTAAATCCCATGAAATTGTGTTATGATTTACATCACTAAAGTGCGTAGAAGGGAAAGAGTTCAGCCGAGAGAAGTAAGGGTTTAAGATGAAGAGCCTTATAGGTCTGGTTTTGATGAAGAAGATGAACTAAATTCTGTTTTTAGTAATAGGAGACACGGAGGGCAGTTTAGAGAAGTTAGGAACCGGGAAGATAACAACTTGGGTGGTATTAAGATGAAGATTCCATCATTTCAAGGTAGATTTGATCCTGAAGCATATCTTGAGTGGGAGAAAAGATGGAGTTCATATTTGACAACCATAACCATTTCGAATATAGAACGTATGTGCAATCCAAGAATGACTGAGTCCCACAAGTGTAAGTAATGTTTGTAGTTTTCATGGACTTGCTAGTTTCTATCGGCGGTTTGTGAGGGACTTTAGTAGCATACTCGCACCACTTACCAAAGTGATCAAGAAGAACATTGGATTTAGATGGGAGAAAAATAAGAAAAGTCGTTTCAATTAATCAAAGAGAAGCTGACCAACCCCCCTTATTATCTCTACCTAACTTTTTGAAAATGTTCGAGATTGACTGAGATGCTTCAGGTATTGGCATAGGAGCAGTGCTTCTGCAGGAAGGACGACCAATTTGGTTACTTCAGCCAGAAACTAAGCGGGGCAGCCTTATACTACCCAACTTACGATAAAGAGTTGGATGCGTTGGTTCGATCTTTAGAGACTTGGCAACTCTACCTATGCCCTAAGGTATTCGGGATACACACCAATCATGAGTCCTTGAAACATTTGAAGGGCCAGCACAATCTAAGTAAAAGGCATGCGCGACGGGTGGAGTACATTGAACTAAATCCCATGAAATTGTGTTATGATTTACATCACTAATGTGCGTAGAAGGGAAAGAGTTCAGCCGAGAGAAGTAAGGGTTTAAGATGAAGAGCCTTATAGGTCTGGTTTTGATGAAGAAGATGAACTAAATTCTGTTTTTAGTAATAGGAGACACGGAGGGCAGTTTAGAGAAGTTAGGAACCGGGAAGATAACAACTTGGGTGGTATTAAGATGAAGATTCCATCATTTCAAGGTAGATTTGATCCTGAAGCATATCTTGAGTGGGAGAAAAGATGGAGTTCATATTTGACAACCATAACCATTTCGAATATAGAACGTATGTGCAATCCAAGAATGACTGAGTCCCACAAGAGTAAGTAATGTTTGTAGTTTTCATGGACTTGCTAGTTTCTATCGGCGGTTTGTGAGGGACTTTAGTAGCATACGCGCACCACTTACCAAAGTGATCAAGAAGAACATTGGATTTAGATGGGAGAAAAATAAGAAAAGTCGTTTCAATTAATCAAAGAGAAGCTGACCAACCCCCCCTTATTATCTCTACCTAACTTTTTGAAAATGTTCGAGATTGACTTAGATGCTTCAGGTATTGGCATAGGAGCAGTGCTTATGCAGGAAGGACGACCAATTTGGTTACTTCAGCCAGAAACTAAGCGGGGCAGCCTTATACTACCCAACTTACGATAAAGAGTTGGATGCGTTGGTTCGATCTTTAGAGACTTGGCAACTCTACCTATGCCCTAAGGTATTCGGGATACACACCAATCATGAGTCCTTGAAACATTTGAAGGGCCAGCACAATCTAAGTAAAAGGCATGCGCGACGGGTGGAGTACATTGAACTAAATCCCATGAAATTGTGTTATGATTTACATCACTAATGTGCGTAGAAGGGAAAGAGTTCAGCCGAGAGAAGTAAGGGTTTAAGATGAAGAGCCTTATAGGTCTGGTTTTGATGAAGAAGATGAACTAAATTCTGTTTTTAGTAATAGGAGACACGGAGGGCAGTTTAGAGAAGTTAGGAACCGGGAAGATAACAACTTGGGTGGTATTAAGATGAAGATTCCATCATTTCAAGGTAGATTTGATCCTGAAGCATATCTTGAGTGGGAGAAAAGATGGAGTTCATATTTGACAACCATAACCATTTCGAATATAGAACGTATGTGCAATCCAAGAATGACTGAGTCCCACAAGTGTAAGTAATGTTTGTAGTTTTCATGGACTTGCTAGTTTCTATCGGCGGTTTGTGAAGGACTTTAGTAGCATACTCGCACCACTTACCAAAGTGATCAAGAAGAACATTGGATTTAGATGGGAGAAAAATAAGAAAAGTCGTTTCAATTAATCAAAGAGAAGCTGACCAACCCCCCTTATTATCTCTACCTAACTTTTTGAAAATGTTCGAGATTGACTGAGATGCTTCAGGTATTGGCATAGGAGCAGTGCTTATGCAGGAAGGACGACCAATTTGGTTACTTCAGCCAGAAACTAAGCGGGGCAGCCTTATACTACCCAACTTACGATAAAGAGTTGGATGCGTTGGTTCGATCTTTAGAGACTTGGCAACTCTACCTATGCCCTAAGGTATTCGGGATACACACCAATCATGAGTCCTTGAAACATTTGAAGGGCCAGCACAATCTAAGTAAAAGGCATGCGCGACGGGTGGAGTACATTGAACTAAATCCCATGAAATTGTGTTATGATTTACATCACTAATGTGCGTAGAAGGGAAAGAGTTCAGCCGAGAGAAGTAAGGGTTTAAGATGAAGAGCCTTATAGGTCTGGTTTTGATGAAGAAGATGAACTAAATTCTGTTTTTAGTAATAGGAGACACGGAGGGCAGTTTAGAGAAGTTAGGAACCGGGAAGATAACAACTTGGGTGGTATTAAGATGAAGATTCCATCATTTCAAGGTAGATTTGATCCTGAAGCATATCTTGAGTGGGAGAAAAGATGGAGTTCATATTTGACAACCATAACCATTTCGAATATAGAACGTATGTGCAATCCAAGAATGACTGAGTCCCACAAGTGTAAGTAATGTTTGTAGTTTTCATGGACTTGCTAGTTTCTATCGGCGGTTTGTGAAGGACTTTAGTAGCATACTCGCACCACTTACCAAAGTGATCAAGAAGAACATTGGATTTAGATGGGAGAAAAATAAGAAAAGTCGTTTCAATTAATCAAAGAGAAGCTGACCAACCCCCCCTTATTATCTCTACCTAACTTTTTGAAAATGTTCGAGATTGACTGAGATGCTTCAGGTATTGGCATAGGAGCAGTGCTTATGCAGGAAGGACGACCAATTTGGTTACTTCAGCCAGAAACTAAGCGGGGCAGCCTTATACTACCCAACTTACGATAAAGAGTTGGATGCGTTGGTTCGATCTTTAGAGACTTGGCAACTCTACCTATGCCCTAAGGTATTCGGGATACACACCAATCATGAGTCCTTGAAACATTTGAAGGGCCAGCACAATCTAAGTAAAAGGCATGCGCGACGGGTGGAGTACATTGAACTAAATCCCATGAAATTGTGTTATGATTTACATCACTAATGTGCGTAGAAGGGAAAGAGTTCAGCCGAGAGAAGTAAGGGTTTAAGATGAAGAGCCTTATAGGTCTGGTTTTGATGAAGAAGATGAACTAAATTCTGTTTTTAGTAATAGGAGACACGGAGGGCAGTTTAGAGAAGTTAGGAACCGGGAAGATAACAACTTGGGTGGTATTAAGATGAAGATTCCATCATTTCAAGGTAGATTTGATCCTGAAGCATATCTTGAGTGGGAGAAAAGATGGAGTTCATATTTGACAACCATAACCATTTCGAATATAGAACGTATGTGCAATCCAAGAATGACTGAGTCCCACAAGTGTAAGTAATGTTTGTAGTTTTCATGGACTTGCTAGTTTCTATCGGCGGTTTGTGAGGGACTTTAGTAGCATACGCGCACCACTTACCAAAGTGATCAAGAAGAACATTGGATTTAGATGGGAGAAAAATAAGAAAAGTCGTTTCAATTAATCAAAGAGAAGCTGACCAACCCCCCTTATTATCTCTACCTAACTTTTTGAAAATGTTCGAGATTGACTGAGATGCTTCAGGTATTGGCATAGGAGCAGTGCTTATGCAGGAAGGACGACCAATTGGTTACTTCAGCCAGAAACTAAGCGGGGCAGCCTTAAACTACCCAACTTACGATAAGGAGTTGGATGCATTGGTTCGATCTTTAGAGACTTGGCAACTCTACCTATGCCCTAAGGTATTCGGGATACACACCATTCATGAGTCCTTGAAACATTTGAAGGGCCAGCACAATCTAAGTAAAAGGCATGCGCGATGGGTGGAGTACATTGAACTAAATCCCATGAAATTATGTCATGATTTGCATCACTAATTTGCATAGAAGGGAAAGAGTTCAGCCGAGAGAAGTAAGGGTTTAAGATGAAGAGCCTTATAGGCCTGGTTTTGATGAAGAAGATGAACTAAATTCTGTTTTTAGTAATAGGAGACACGGAGGGCAGTTTAGAGAAGTTAGGAACCGGGAAGATAACAACTTGGGTGGTATTAAGATGAAGATTCCATCATTTCAAGGTAGATTTGATCCTGAAGCATATCTTGAGTGGGAGAAAAGATGGAGTTCATATTTGACAACCATAACCATTTCGAATATAGAACGTATGTGCAATCCAAGAATGACTGAGTCCCACAAGAGTAAGTAATGTTTGTAGTTTTCATGGACTTGTTAGTTTCTATCGGCGGTTTGTGAGGGACTTTAGTAGCATACGCGCACCACTTACCAAAGTGATCAAGAAGAACATTGGATTTAGATGGGAGAAAAATAAGAAAAGTCGTTTCAATTAATCAAAGAGAAGCTTACCAACGCCCCCTTATTATCTCTACCTAACTTTTTGAAAATGTTCGAGATTGACTTAGATGCTTCAGGTATTGGCATAGGAGCAGTGCTTCTGCAGGAAGGACGACCAATTTGGTTACTTCAGCCAGAAACTAAGCGGGGCAGCCTTAAACTACCCAACTTACGATAAGGAGTTGGATGCAATGGTTCGAGCTTTAGAGACTTGGCAACTCTACCTATGCCCTAAGGTATTCGGGATACACACCAATCATGTGTCCTTGAAACATTTGAAGGGCCAGCACAATCTAAGTAAAAGGCATGCGCGACGGGTGAAGTACATTGAACTAAATCCCATGAAATTGTGTTATGATTTGCATCACTAATGTGCATAGAAGGGAAAGAGTTCAGCCGAGAGAAGTTAGGGTTTAAGATGAAGAGCCTTATAGGTCTGGTTTTGATGAAGAAGATGAACTAAATTCTGTTTTTAGTAATAGGAGACACGGAGGGCAGTTTAGAGAAATTAGGAACCGGGAAGATAACAACTTGGGTGGTATTAAGATGAAGATTCCCTTATTTCAAGGTAGATTTGATCATGAAGCATGTCTTGAGTGGAGAAAAGATGTAGTTCATATTTGACAACCATAACCATTTCGAATATAGAACGTATGTGCAATCCAAGAATGACTGAGTCCCACAACTATAAGTAATGATTGTAGTTTTCATGGACTTGCTAGTTTCTATCGGCGGTTTGTGAAGGACTTTAGTAGCATACCCGCACCACTTACCAAAGTGATCAAGAAGAACATTGGATTTAGATGGGGAGAAAAATAAGAAAAGTCGTTTCAATTAATCAAAGAGAAGCTGACCAAGCCCCCCTTATTATCTCTAGCTAACTTTTTGAAAATGTTCGAGATTGAATGAGATACTTCAGGTATTCGCATAGGAGCAGTGCTTATGCAGGAAGGACGACCAATTGGTTACTTCAGCGAGAAACTAAGCGGGGCAGCCTTAAACTACCCAACTTACGATAAGGGGTTGGATGCATTGGTTCGAGCTTTAGAGACTTGGCAACTCTACCTATGCCCTAAGGTATTCGGGATACACACCATTCATGAGTCCTTGAAACATTTGAAGGGCCAGCACAATCTAAGTAAAAGGCATGCGCGATGGGTGGAGTACATTGAACTAAATCCCATGAAATTATGTCATGATTTGCATCACTAATTTGCATAGAAGGGAAAGAGTTCAGCCGAGAGAAGTAAGGGTTTAAGATGAAGAGCCTTATAGGCCTGGTTTTGATGAAGAAGATGAACTAAATTCTGTTTTTAGTAATAGGAGACACGGAGGGCAGTTTAGAGAAGTTAGGAACCGGGAAGATAACAACTTGGGTGGTATTAAGATGAAGATTCCATCATTTCAAGGTAGATCTGATCATGAAGAATATCTTGAGTGGGAGAAAAGATGGAGTTCATATTTGACAACCATAACCATTTCGAAGCAAAGAACGTACAAGCAATCCAAGAATGACTGAGTCCCACAAGTGTAAGTAATGTTTGTAATTTTCACAGACTTGCTAGTTTCTATCGGCGATTTGTGACGGACTTTAATAGCATACCCGCACCACTTACCAAAGTGATCGAGAAGAACATTGGATTTAGGCGGGGAGAAAAATAAGAAAAGGTGTTTCAATTAATCAAAGAGAAACTGACCAACCCCCCTATTATCTTTACCAAACTTTTTGAAAATGTTTGAGATAGAATTTGATGCTTCAGGTATTGGCATTGGTGTAGTGCGTATGCTGGAAGGACGACCAATGGGTTACTTCAGCGAGAAACTAAGCGGGGCAGCCTTAAGCTACCCAACTTACGATAAGGAGTTGGATACACTGGTTCGAGCTTTAGAGACATGGCAACTCCACCCATGCCCTAAGGTATTCGGGATACACACCGATCATGAGTCCTTGAAACATTTGAAGGGCCAGCACAAGCTAAAAAAAAGGCAAGTGCGATGGGTGGAGTACATTGAACTAAATCCCACAAAGTTGTGTTAAGATTTGCATCACTAATGTGCGTTGAAGGGAAATTGTTCAGCCGAGGAAAGTAAGGGTTGAGGATGAAGCGCCTTATGAGCCTGGTTTTGATGAAGAAGATGATCGGAATTCTGTTGTTAGTAATAGGAGACAGGGAGGGCAGTTTAGAGAAACTAGAAACCGGGAAGATAACAACTTGTGTGATATTAAGATGAAGATTCCATCATTTCAAGGTAGATCTGATCTTGAAGAATATCTTGAGTGGGAGAAAAGATGGAGTTCATTTTTGACAACCATAACCATTTCGAAGCAAAGAACGTACATGCAATCCAAGAATGACTGAGTCCCACAAGTGTAAGTAATGTTTGTAATTTTCACAGACTTGCTAGTTTCTATGGGCGGTTTGTGACGGACTTTAGTAGCATACCCGCACCACTTACCAAAGTGATTGAGAAGAACATTGGATTTAGGCGGGGAGAAAAATAAGAAAAGGTGTTTCAATTAATCAAAGAGAAGCTGACCAACCCCCCTTATTGTCTTTACCAAACTTTTTGAAAATGTTTGAGATAGAATTTGATGCTTCAGGTATTGGCATTGGTGCAGTGCGTATGCCGGAAGGACGGCCAATGGGTTACTTCAGCGAGAAACTAAGCGGGGCAGCCTTAAGCTACCCAACTTACGATAAGGAGTTGGATACATTGGTTCGAGCTTTAGAGACATGGCAACTCCACCTATGAGTCCTTGAAATATTTGAAGGGCCAGCACAAGCTAAATAAAAGGTATGCACGATGGGTGGAGTATAGTGAACTAAATCCCTTGAAGTTGTGTTATGATTTGCATCATTAATGTGCGTAGAAGGGAAAGAGTTCAGTCGAGGGAAGTAAGGGTTGAGGATGAAGCGCCTTATGGGTCTGGTTTTGATGAAGAAGATGATCGGAATTCTGTTGTTAGTAATAAGAGACATGGAGGGCAGTTTAGAGAAGTTAGGAACCGGGAAGATAACAACTTGGGTGGTAATAAGATGAAGATTCCATCATTTCAAGGTAGATTTGATCCTGAAGCATATCTTGAGTGGGAGAAAAGATGGAGTTCATATTTGACTACCCTAACCATTCCGAATAAAGAACATATGTGCAATCCAATAATGACTGAGTCCCACAAGTGTAAGTAATGTCTGCCGTTTTCATGGACTTGCTAGTTTTTATCGGCGGTTTGTGAAGGACTTAAGCAGCATACCCGCACCACTTACCAAAGTGATCGAGAAGAACGTTGGATTTAGATGGGGAGAAAAATAAGAAAAATCTTTTCAATTAATCAAAGAGAAGCTAACCAACCCCCCTTGTTATCTTTACCTAACTTTTATAAAATGTTCGAGATTGAATGAGATGCTTCAGGTATTGGCATAGGACCAGTGCTTATGCAGGAAGGACGACCAATTGGTTACTTCAGCGAGAAACTAAGCGGGGCAGCCTTAAACTACGCAACTTACGATAAGGAGTTGGATGCATTGGTTCGAGCTTTAGAGACTTGGCAACTCTACCTATGCCTTAAGGTATTCGGGATTCACACTAATCATGAGTCTTTGAAACATTTGAAGGGCCAGCACAAGCTAAATAAAAGGCATGTGCGATGGGTGGAGTACATTGAACTAAATCCCATAAAGTTGTGTTATGATTTGCATCACTAATGTGCGTAGAAGGGAAATTGTTCAGCCGAGGAAAGTAAGGGTTGAGGATGAAGCGCCTTATGCGCCTGGTATTGATGAAGAAGATGATCGGAATTCTGTTGTTAGTAAAAGGAGACAGGGAGGGCAGTTTAGAGAAGCTAGGAACCGGGAAGATAACAACTTGTGTGATATTAAGATGAAGATTCCATCATTTCAAGGTAGATCTGATCATGAAGAATATCTTGAGTGGGAGAAAAGATGGAGTTCATATTTGACAACCATAACCATTTCGAAGCAAAGAACGTACAAGCAATCCAAGAATGACTGAGTCCCACAAGTGTAAGTAATATTTGTAATTTTCACAGACTTGCTAGTTTCTATCGGCGGTTTGTGACGGACTTTAGTAGCATACCCGCACCACTTACCAAAGTGATCGAGAAGAACATTGGATTTAGGCCTGGAGAAAAATAAGAAAAGGTGTTTCAATTTATCAAATAGAAACTGACCAACCCCCCCTATTATCTTTACCAAACTTTTTGAAAATGTTTGAGATAGAATTTGATGTTTCAGGTATTGGCATTGGTGCAGTGCGTATGCCGGAAGGACGACCAATGGGTTACTTCAGCGAGAAACTAAGCGGGGCAGCCTTAAGCTACCCAACTTACGATAAGGAGTTGGATACACTGGTTCGAGCTTTAGAGACATGGCAACTCCACCATGCCCTAAGGTATTCGGGATACACACCGATCATGAGTCCTTGAAACATTTGAAGGGCAAGCACAAGCTAAAAAAAAGGCAAGTGCGATGGGTGGAGTACATTGAACTAAATCCCACAAAGTTGTGTTAAGATTTGCATCACTAATGTGCGTTGAAGGGAAATTGTTCAGCCGAGGAAAGTAAGGGTTGAGGATGAAGCGCCTTATGAGCCTGGTTTTTGATGAAGAAGATGATCGGAATTCTGTTGTTAGTAATAGGAGACAGGGAGGGCAGTTTAGAGAAGCTAGAAACCGGGAAGATAACAACTTGTGTGATATTAAGATGAAGATCCCATCATTTCAAGGTAGATCTGATCTTGAAGAATATCTTGAGTGGGAGAAAAGATGGAGTTCATTTTTGACAACCATAACCATTTCGAAGCAAAGAACGTACATGCAATCCAAGAATGACTGTGTCCCACAAGTGTAAGTAATGTTTGTAATTTTCACAGAGTTGCTAGTTTCTATGGGCGGTTTGTGACGGACTTTAGTAGCATACCCGCACCACTTACCAAAGTGATTGAGAAGAACATTGGATTTAGGCGGGGAGAAAAATAAGAAAAGGTGTTTCAATTAATCAAAGAGAAGCTGACCAACCCCCCCTTATTGTCTTTACCAAACTTTTTGAAAATGTTTGAGATAGAATTTGATGCTTCAGGTATTGGCATTGGTGCAGTGCGTATGCCGGAAGGACGACCAATGGGTTACTTCAGCGAGAAACTAAGCGGGGCAGCCTTAAGCTACCCAACTTACGATAAGGAGTTGGATACATTGGTTCGAGCATTAGAGACATGGCAACTCCACCTATGCCCTAAGGTATTCGGGATACACACCGATATGAGTCCTTGAAATATTTGAAGGGCCAGCACAAGCTAAATAAAAGGTATGCACGATGGGTGGAGTATAGTGAACTAAATCCCTTGAAGTTGTGTTATGATTTGCATCATTAATGTGCGTAGAAGGGAAAGAGTTCAGCCGAGGGAAGTAAGGGTTGAGGATGAAGCGCCTTATGGGTCTGGTTTTGATGAAGAAGATGATCGGAATTCTGTTGTTAGTAATAGGAGACATGGAGGGCAGTTTAGAGAAGTTAGGAACCGGGAAGATAACAACTTGGGTGGTAATAAGATGAAGATTCCATCATTTCAAGGTAGATTTGATCCTGAAGCATATCTTGAGTGGGAGAAAAGATGGAGTTCATATTTGACTACCCTAACCATTCCGAATAAAGAACATATGTGCAATCCAATAATGACTGAGTCCCACAAGTGTAAGTAATGTCTGCCGTTTTCATGGACTTGCTAGTTTCTATCGGCGGTTTGTGAAGGACTTAAGCAGCATACCCGCACCACTTACCAAAGTGATCAAGAAGAACGTTGGATTTAGATTGGGAGAAAAATAAGAAAAATCTTTTCAATTAATCAAAGAGAAGCTGACCAACCCCCCCTTGTTATCTTTACCTAACTTTTATAAAATGTTCGAGATTGAATGAGATGCTTCAGGTATTGGCATAGGAGCAGTGCTTATGCAGGAAGGACGACCAATTGGTTACTTCAGCGAGAAACTAAGCGGGGCAGCCTTAAACTACGCAACTTACGATAAGGAGTTGGATGCATTGGTTCGAGCTTTAGAGACTTGGCAACTCTACCTATGCCCTAAGGTATTCGGGATTCACACTAATCATGAGTCTTTGAAACATTTGAAGGGCCAGCACAAGCTAAATAAAAGGCATGTGCGATGGGTGGAGTACATTGAACTAAATCCCATAAAGTTGTGTTATGATTTGCATCACTAATGTGCGTAGAAGGGAAATTGTTCAGCCGAGGAAAGTAAGGGTTGAGGATGAAGCGCCTTATGCGCCTGGTATTGATGAAGAAGATGATCGGAATTCTGTTGTTAGTAAAAGGAGACAGGGAGGGCAGTTTAGAGAAGCTAGGAACCGGGAAGATAACAACTTGTGTGATATTAAGATGAAGATTCCATCATTTCAAGGTAGATCTGATCATGAAGAATATCTTGAGTGGGAGAAAAGATGGAGTTCATATTTGACAACCATAACCATTTCGAAGCAAAGAACGTACAAGCAATCCAAGAATGACTGAGTCCCACAAGTGTAAGTAATGTTTGTAATTTTCACAGACTTGCTAGTTTCTATCGGCGGTTTGTGACGGACTTTAGTAGCATACCCGCACCACTTACCAAAGTGATCGAGAAGAACATTGGATTTAGGCGGGGAGAAAAATAAGAAAAGGTGTTTCAATTTATCAAAGAGAAACTGACCAACCCCCCCTATTATCTTTACCAAACTTTTTGAAAATGTTTGAGATAGAATTTGATGCTTCAGGTATTGGCATTGGTGCAGTGCGTATGCCGGAAGGACGACCAATGGGTTACTTCAGCGAGAAACTAAGCGGGGCAGCCTTAAGCTACCCAACTTACGATAAGGAGTTGGATACCTGGTTCGAGCTTTAGAGACATGGCAACTCCACCCATGCCCTAAGGTATTCGGGATACACACCGATCATGAGTCCTTGAAACATTTGAAGGGCAAGCACAAGCTAAAAAAAAGGCAAGTGCGATGGGTGGAGTACATTGAACTAAATCCCACAAAGTTGTGTTAAGATTTGCATCACTAATGTGCGTTGAAGGGAAATTGTTCAGCCGAGGAAAGTAAGGGTTGAGGATGAAGCGCCTTATGAGCCTGGTTTTTGATGAAGAAGATGATCGGAATTCTGTTGTTAGTAATAGGAGACAGGGAGGGCAGTTTAGAGAAGCTAGAAACCGGGAAGATAACAACTTCTGTGATATTAAGATGAAGATTCCATCATTTCAAGGTAGATCTGATCTTGAAGAATATCTTGAGTGGGAGAAAAGATGGAGTTCATTTTTGACAACCATAACCATTTCGAAGCAAAGAACGTACATGCAATCCAAGAATGACTGAGTCCCACAAGTGTAAGTAATGTTTGTAATTTTCACAGACTTGCTAGTTTCTATGGGCGGTTTGTGACGGACTTTAGTAGCATACCCGCACCACTTACCAAAGTGATTGAGAAGAACATTGGATTTAGGCGGGGAGAAAAATAAGAAAAGGTGTTTCAATTAATCAAAGAGAAGCTGACCAACCCCCCCTTATTGTCTTTACCAAACTTTTTGAAAATGTTTGAGATAGAATTTGATGCTTCAGGTATTGGCATTGGTGCAGTGCGTATGCCGGAAGGACGACCAATGGGTTACTTCAGCGAGAAACTAAGCGGGGCAGCCTTAAGCTACCCAACTTACGATAAGGAGTTGGATACATTGGTTCGAGCTTTAGAGACATGGCAACTCCACCTATGCCCTAAGGTATTCGGGATACACACCGATCATGAGTCCTTGAAATATTTGAAGGGCCAGCACAAGCTAAATAAAAGGTATGCACGATGGGTGGAGTACAGTGAACTAAATCCCTTGAAGTTGTGTTTGATTTGCATCATTAATGTGCGTAGCAGGGAAAGAGTTCAGCCGAGGGAAGTAAGGGTTGAGGATGAAGGCCTTATGGGTCTGGTTTTGATGAAGAAGATGATCGGAATTCTGTTGTTAGTAATAGGAGACATGGAGGGCAGTTTTGAGAAGTTAGGAACCGGGAAGATAACAACTTGGGAGGTAATAAGATGAAGATTCCATCATTTCAAGGTAGATTTGATCATGAAGCATATCTTGAGTGGGAGAAAAGATGGAGTTCATATTTGACTACCCAAACCATTCCGAATAAAGAACATATGTGCAATCCAATAATGACTGAGTCCCACAAGTGTAACTAATGTCTGCCGTTTTCATGGACTTGCTAGTTTCTATCGGCGGTTTGTGAAGGACTTAAGCAGCATACCCGCACCACTTACCAAAGTGATCAAGAAGAACGTTGGATTTAGATGGGGAGAAAAATAAGAAAAATCTTTTCAATTAATCAAAGAGAAGCTGACCAACCCCCCCTTGTTATCTTTACCTAACTTTTATAAAATGTTCGAGATTGAATGAGATGCTTCAGGTATTGGCATAGGAGCAGTGCTTATGCAGGAAGGACGACCAATTGGTTACGATAAGGTGATGGATGCATTGGTTCGAGCTTTAGAGACTTGGCAACTCTACCTATGCCCCATGGTATTCGGGATTCACACCGATTTTGAGTCTTTGAAACATTTGAAGGGCTAGCAGAAGCTAAATAAAAGACATACGCGTTGGGTGGAGTACATTGAACTAAATGCCATGAAGTTGTGTTATGATTTGCGTCACTAATGTGCGTAGAAGGGAAAGAGTTCGGCCGAGAGAAGTAAGGGTTGAGGATGAAGAGCCTTGTAGGTCTGGTATTGATGAAGATAATGAACGAAATTCTGTTGTTAGTAATAGGAGAGACGGAGGACAGTTTAGAGAATCTAGGAACCGGGAAGATAACAACTTTGGTGGTATTAAGATGAAGATTCCCTCATTTCAAGGTAGATCTGATCCTGAAGCATATCTTGAGTGGGAAAAAAGATGGAGTTCATATTTAACTACCATAACCATTTCGAAGCAAAGAACGTACCTGCAATCCAAGAATGACTGAGTCCCACAAGTGTAAGTAATGTTTGTAGTTTTCGTGGACTTGCTTGTTTCTATCGGCGGTTTGTGATGGACTTTAGTAGCATACCCGCACCACTTACCAAAGTGATCAAGAAGAACAGTGGATTTAGATGGGGAGAAAAACAAGAAAAGCTGTTTCAATTAATCAAAGAGAAGCTGACCAACCCCCCTTATTTTCTTTACCTAACTTTTTGGAAACGTTTGGGATTGAATGTGATGTTTTAGGTATTAGTATATGAGCAGTGCTTATGCAGGAAGGACGACCAATTGGTTACTTCAGCGAGAAACTAAGCTAGAGTTGCAAAGTCTCTAAAGCTCGAACCAATGCATCCAACTCCTTATCGTAAGTTGGGTGGTTTAAGGCTGCCCCGCTTAGTTTCACGCTGAAGTAACTAATTGGTCCTCCTTCCTGCATAAGCACTACTCCTATGCCAGTACCTGAAGCATCACATTCAATCTCAAACGTTGTCAAAAAGTTAGGTGAAGAGAATATGGGGGGTTGGTCAGCTTGTCTTTGATTAATTGAAACGGCTTTTCTTATTTTCTCCCCATCTAAAGCCAATGTTCTTCTTGATCACTTTGGTAAGTGGTGCGAGTATGCTACTAAAGTCCTTCACAAACTGCCGATAGAAACTAGCAAGTCCATGAAAACAACAAACATTACTTACACTTGTGGTACTCAGTCATTCTTGGATTGCACATACGTTCTTTTGTTTCGAAATGGTTGTGGTAGTCAAATATGAACTCCACCTTTTCTCCCACTCAAGATATGCTTCAGGATCAGATCTACCCTGAAATGATGGAATCTTCATCTTAATAGCACCCAAGTTGTTAACTTCCCGGTTCCTAACTTCTCTAAACTGCCCCCATGTCTACTATTACTAACAACTGAATTCCGATCTTCTTCTTCTTCAAAACCAGAACCATAAGGCTCTTCATCATCAACCCTTACTTCTCTCGGCTGAACTCTTTCCCTTCTACGCACATTAGTGATGCAAATCATCACACAACTTCATGGGATTTAGTTCAATGTACGCCACCCATCGCGCATGCCTTTTATTTAGCATGTGCTGGCCCTTCAAATGTTTCAAGGACTCATGACGGTGTGAATCCTGAATACTTTGGGGCATAGGTAGCGTTGACAAGTCTCTAAAGCTCGAACCAATGCATCCAACTCCTTATCGTAAGTTGGGTAGTTTAAGGCTGTCCCGCTTAGTTCCATGCTGAAGTAACTAATTGGTCCTCCTTCCTGCATAAGCACTACTCCTATGCCAATTCCTGAAGCATTGCATTCAATCTCAAACGTTGTCAAAAAGTTAGGTAAAGATAATTTGGGGGTGTTGGTCAGCTTCTCTTTGATTAATTGAAACGGCTTTTCTTAATTTTCTCCCCATCTAAATCCAATGTTCTTCTTGATCATTTTGGTAAGTGGTGCGGGTATGCTACTAAAGTCCTTCACAAATTGCCGTTAGAAACTAGCAAGTCCATGAAAACAACAAACATTACTTACACTTCTGGTACTCAATCATTCTTGGAAATGGTTGTGGTAGTCAAATATGAACTCCACCTTTTCTCCCACTCAAGATCTGCTTCAGGATCAGAGCTACCTTGAAATGATGAAATCTTCATCTTAATACCACCCATGTTGTTAACTTCCCGGTTCCTAACTTCTCTAAACTGCCCCCCATGTCTACTATTACTAACAACAGAATTCCGATCATCTAGTTCTTCAAAACCAGACCCATAAGGCTCTTCATCATCAACCCTTACTTCTCTCGGCTAAACTCTTTCCCTTCCACGCACATTTGTGATGCAAATCATAACACAACTTCATGGGATTTAGTTTAATGTACTCCACCCATCGTGCATTCCTTTTATTTAGCTTGTGCAGGCCCTTCAAATGTTTCAAGGACTCATGATCGGTGTGAATCCCGAATACCTTAGGGCATAGGTACAGTAGCCAAGTCTCTAAAGCTCGAACCAATGCATCCAACTCCTTATTGTAAGTTGGGTAGTTTAAGGCTGTCCCGCTTAGTTTCACGCTGAAGTAACCAATTGGTCATCCTTCCAGCATAAGCACTGCTCCTATGCCAAAACCTGAAGCATCACTTTCAATCTCAAACGTTTTCAAAAAATTAGGTAAAGATAATAAGGTGGGTTGGTCAGCATCTCTTTGATTAATTGAAACGGCTTTTCCTGTTTTTCGCCGCATCTAAATCCAATGTTCTTCTTGATCACTTTGGTAAGTGGTGCGGGTATGCTACTAAAGTCCTTCACAAACCGCCGATAGAAACTAGCAAGTCCATGAAAACTACAAACATTACTTACACTTGTGGTACGCAGTCATTCTTCGATTGCATATACGTTCTTTGCTTCGAAATGGTTGTGGTAGTCAAATATGAACTCCACCATTTCTCCCACTCAAGATGTGCTTTTGGATCAGATCAACCTTGAAATGATCGAATCTACATCTTAATACCACCTTAGTTGTTATCTTTCCTGTTCCTAACTGCTCTAAACTGCCCCCCATGTCTCCTACTACTAACAACAGAATTCCGATCATCTTCTTCTTCCAAACCAGACCCCTAAGGCACTTCATCATCAACCCTTACTTCTCTCTGCTGAACTCTTTCCCTTCTACGCATATTCGTGACTCAAATAATAACACAACTTCATGGGATTTAGTTCAATGTACTCCACCCATCGCGGATTCCTTTTTCTTAGCTTGTGCTGGCCCTTCAAATGTTTCAAGGACTCATGAACGGAGTAAATCCCGAATACCTTAGGGCATAGGTAGAGTTGCCAAATCTCTAAAGCTCGAACCAATGCATCCAACACCTTATCGTAAGTTGGGTAGTTTAAGGCTGTCCCGCTTTGTTTCACGCTGAAGTAACTAATTGGTCCTCCTTCCTGCATAAGCACTACTCCTATGCCAGTACCTGAAGCATCACATTCAATCTCAAACGTTGTCAAAAAGTTAGGTGAAGAGAATATGGGGGGGTTGGTCAGCTTGTCTTTGATTAATAGAAACGACTTTTCTTATTTTCACCCCATCTAAATCCAATGTTCTTCTTGATCACTTTGGTAAGTGGTGCAAGTATGCTACTAAAGTCCTTCACAAACTGCCGATAGAAACTAGCAAGTCCATGAAAACTACAAACATTACTTACACTTGTGGGACTCAGTCATTCTTGGATTGCACGTACGTTCTTTGCTTCGAAATGGTTATGGTAGTCAAATAATAACTCCATCTTTTCTCCCACTCAAGATTGCTTCAGGATCATATCTCCCTTGAAATGATGGAATCTTCATCTTAATACCACCAAAGTTGTTATCTCCCCGGTTCCTAGCTTCTCTAAACTGTCCTCCTTGTCTCCTATTACTAACAACAAAATTCTGATCATCTTCTTCATCAAAACCAGACCCATAGGCTCTTCATCCTCAACCCTTACTTCTCTCGGTTGAACTATTTCCCTTCTACGCACATTGTGATGCAAATCATAACAGAGCTTCATGGGATTTAGTTCAATGTATTCCACCCATCGCGCATGGCTTTTATTTAGCTTGTGCTGGCCCTTTAAATGTTTCAAGGACTAATGATCGGTGTGAATCCCGAATACCTTAGGGCATAGGTAGAGTTGCCAAGTCTCTAAAGCTCGAACCAATGCATCCAACTCCTTATCGTAAGTTGGGTAGTTTAAGGCTGCCCCGCTTAGTTGCACGCTGAAGTAACTAATTGGTCCTCCTTCCTGCATAAGCACTACTCCTATGCCAATACCTGAAGCATCACACTCAATCTCAAACGTTGTCAAAAAGTTAGGTAAAGATAATATGGGGGTGCTGGTCAGCTTCTCTTTGATTAATTGAAACGGCTTTTCTTATTTTTCTCCCCATCTAAATCCAATGTTCTTCTTGATCACTTTGGTAAGTGGTTCGGGTATGCTACAAAAGTCCTTCACAAACTGCCGATAGAAACTAGCAAGTCCATGAAAACAACAAACATTACTTACACTTGTGGTACTCAGTCATTCTTGGATTGCACATACGTTCTTTGCTTCGAAATGGTTGTGGTAGTCAAATATGAACTCCACCTTTTCTCCCACTCAAGATATGCTTCAGGATCAGATCTACCCTGAAATGATGGAATCTTCATCTTAATAGCACCCAAGTTGTTAACTTCCCGGTTCCTAACTTCTCTAAACTGCCCCCCATGTCTACTATTACTAACAACAGAATTCCGATCTTCTTCTTCTTCAAAACCAGACCCATAAGGCTCTTCATCATCAACCCTTACTTCTCTCGGCTGAACTCTTTCCCTTCTACGCACATTAGTGATGCAAATCATAACACAACTTCATGGGATTTAGTTCAATGTACTCCACCCATCGCGCATTCCTTTTATTTAGCTTGTGCAGGCCCTTCAAATGTTTCAAGGACTCATGCTCGGTGTGAATCCGAATACTTTAGGGCATAAGGTAGCGTTGACAAGTCTCTAAAGCTCGAACCAATGCATCCAACTCCTTATCGTAAGTTGGGTAGTTTAAGGCTGTACCGCTTAGTTCACGCTGAAGTAACTAATTGGTCCTCCTTCCTGCATAAGCACTACTCCTATGCCAATTCCTGAAGCATTGCATTCAATCTCAAACGTTGTCAAAAAGTTAGGTAAAGATAATTGGGGGTGTTGGTCAGCTTCTCTTTGATTAATTGAAACGGCTTTTCTTATTTTTCTCCCCATCT
The DNA here is from genome assembly GCA_963454935.2 of Ilex paraguariensis. Lineage (NCBI taxonomy): Eukaryota > Viridiplantae > Streptophyta > Magnoliopsida > Aquifoliales > Aquifoliaceae > Ilex > Ilex paraguariensis. The sequence continues at coordinate 28,231 of CAUOFW020002801.1, forward strand.
AAATCCAATGTTCTTCTTGATCATTTGGTAAGTGGTGCGGGTATGCTACTAAAGTCCTTCACAAATTGCCGATAGAAACTAGCAAGTCCATGAAAACAACAAACATTACTTACACTTCTAGTACTCAGTCATTCTTGGAAATGGTTGTGGTAGTCAAATATGAACTCCACCTTTTCTCCCACTCAAGATCTGCTTCAGGATCAGATCTACCTTGAAATGATGAAATCTTCATCTTAATACCACCCAAGTTGTTAACTTCCCGGTTCCTAACTTCTCTAAACTGCCCCCCATGTCTACTATTACTAACAACAGAATTTCGATCATCTAGTCTTCAAAACCAGACCCATAAGGCTCTTCATCATCAACCCTTACTTCTCTCGGCTGAACTCTTTCCCTTCTACGCACATTTGTGATGCAAATCATAACACAACTTCAGGGGATTTAGTTCAATGTACTCCACCCATCGCGCTTTCCTTTTATTTAGCTTGTGCAGGCCCTTCAAATGTTTCAAGGACTCATGATCGGTGTGAATCCCGAATACCTTAGGGCATAGGTACAGTTGCCAAGTCTCTAAAGCTCGAACCAATGCATCCAACTCCTTATCGTAAGTTGGGTAGTTTAAAGCTGTCCCGCTTAGTTTCACGCTGAAGTAACCAATTGGTCATCCTTCCTGCATAAGCACGGCTCCTATGCCAAAACCTGAAGCATCACTTTCAATCTCAAACGTTTTCAAAAATTAGGTAAAGATAATAAGGTGGGTTGGTCAGCATCTCTTTGATTAATTGAAACGGCTTTTCCGGTTTTTCTCCCCATCTAAATCCAATGTTCTTCTTGATCACTTTGGTAAGTGGTGCGGGTATGCTACTAAAGTCCTTCACAAACTGCCGATAGAAACTAGCAAGTCCATGAAAACTACAAACATTACTTACACTTGTGGGACTCAGTCATTCTTGGATTGCACGTACGTTCTTTGCTTCGAAATGGTTATGGCAGTCAAATAAAAACTCCATCTTTTCTCCCACTCAAGATATGCTTCAGGATCAGATCTACCTTGAAATGATGGAATCTTCATCTTAATACCACCTAGGTTGTTTTCTTCCCGGTTCCTAGCTTCTCTAAACTGTCCTCCTTGTGTCCTATTACTAACAACAGAATTACGATCATCTTCTTCATCAAAACCAGACCCATAAGGCTCTTCATCCTCAACCCTTACTTCTCTCGGTTGAACTATTTCCCTTCTAAGCACATTAGTGACTCAAATCAAAACACAACTTCATGGGATTTAGTTCAATGTACTCCACCCATCGCGGATTCGTTTTATTTAGCTTGTGCAGGCCCTTCAAATGTTTCAAGGACTCATGAACGGTGTGAATCCCGAATACCTTAGGGCATAGGTAGAGTTGCCAAGTCTCTAAAGCTCGAACCAATGCATCCAACTCCTTATCGTAAGTTGGGTAGTTTAAGGCTGTCCCGCTTAGTTTCACGCTGAAGTAACTAATTGGTCCTCCTTCCTGCATAAGCACTACTCCTATGCCAGTACCTGAAGCATCACATTCAATCTCAAACGTTGTCAAAAAGTTAGGTGAAGAGAATATGGGGGGGTTGGTCAGCTTCTCTTTGATTAATTGAAACGGCTTTTTTTATTTTTCTCCCCATCTAAATCCAATGTTCTTCTCGATCACTTTGGTAAGTGGTGCGGGTATGCTACTAAAGTCCTTCACAAACTGCCGATAGAAACTAGCAAGTCCATGAAAACAACAAACATTACTTACACTTGTGGTACTCAGTCATTCTTGGATTGCACATACGTTCTTTGCTTCGAAATGGTTGTGGTAGTCAAATATGAACTCCACCTTTTCTCCCACTCAAGATATGCTTCAGGATCAGATCTACCTGAAATGATGGAATCTTCATCTTAATACCACCCAAGTTGTTATCTTCCCGGTTCCTAACTTCTCTAAACTGCCTCCCATGTCTCCTATTACTAACAACAGAATTCCGATCATCTTCTTCTTCAAAACCAGACCCATAAGCTCTTTATCATCAACCCTTACTTCTCTCGGCTGAACTCTTTCCCTTCTACGCACATTAGTGATGCAAATCATAACACAACTTCATGGGATTTAGTTCAATGTACTCCACCCATCACGCATTCCTTTTATTTAGCTTGTGTAAGCCCTTCAAATGTTTCAAGGACTCATGATCGGTGTGAATCCCGAATACCTTAGGGCATAGGTAGAGTTGCCAAGTCTCTAAAGCTCGAACCAATGCATCCAACTCCTTATCGTAAGTTGGGTAGTTTAAGGCTGTCCCGCTTAGTTGCACGCTGAAGTAACTAATTGGTCCTCCTTCCTGCATAAGCACTACTCCTATGCCAATACCTGAAGCATCACATTCAATCTCAAACGTTGTCAAAAAGTTAGGTAAAGATAATATGGGGGTGTTGGTCAGCTTCTCTTTGATTAATTGAAACGGCTTTTCTTATTTTTCTCCCCATCTAAATCCAATGTTCTTCTTGATCACTTTGGTAAGTGGTGCGGGTATGCTACTAAAGTCCTTCACAAACTGCCGATAGAAACTAGCAAGTCCATGAAAACTACAAACATTACTTACACTTGTGGTACTCAGTCATTCTTGGATTGCACATACGTTCTTTGCTTCGAAATGGTTGTGGTAGTCAAATATGAACTCCACCTTTTCCCCCACTCAAGATATGCTTCAGGATCAGATCTACCTTGAAATGATGGAATCTTCATCTTAATACCACCCAAGTTGTTATCTTCCCGGTTCCTAACTTCTCTAAACTGCCTCCCATGTCTCCTATTACTAACAACAGAATTCCGATCATCTTCTTCTTCAAAACCAGACCCATAAGCTCTTTACCATCAACCCTTACTTCTCTCGGCTGAACTATTTCCCTTCTACGCACATTAGTGATGCAAATCATAACACAACTTCATGGGATTTAGTTCAATGTACTCCACCCATCACGCATTCCTTTATATGCTTGTGCAGGCCCTTCAAATGTTTCAAGGACTCATGATCGGTGTGAATCCCGAATACCTTAGGGCATAGGTAGCGTTGCCAAGTCTCTAAAGCTCGAACCAATGCATCCAACTCCTTATCGTAAGTTGGGTAGTTTAAGGCTGTCCCGCTTAGTTGCACGCTGAAGTAACTAATTGGTCCTCCTTCCTGCATAAGCACTACTCCTATGCCAATACCTGAAGCATCACATTCAATCTCAAACGTTGTCAAAAAGTTAGGTAAAGATAATATGGGGGTGTTGGTCAGCTTCTCTTTGATTAATTGAAACGGCTTTTCTTATTTTTCTCCCCATCTAAATCCAATGTTCTTCTCGATCACTTTGGTAAGTGGTGCGGGTATGCTACTAAAGTCCTTCACAAACCGCCGATAGAAACTAGCAAGTCCATGAAAACAACAAACATTACTTACACTTGTGGGACTCAGTCATTCTTGGATTGCACGTACGTTCTTTGCTTCGAAATGGTTATGGCAGTCAAATAAAAACTCCATCTTTTCTCCCACTCAAGATATGCTTCAGGATCAGATCTACCTTGAAATGATGGAATCTTCATCTTAATACCACCTAAGTTGTTTTCTTCCCGGTTCCTAGCTTCTCTAAACTGTCCTCCTTATGTCCTATTACTAACAACAGAATTACGATCATCTTCTTCATCAAAACCAGACCCATAAGGCTCTTCATCCTCAACCCTTACTTCTCTCGGTTGAACTATTTCCCTTCTAAGCACATTAGTGATACAAATCATAACACAACTTCATGGGATTTAGTTCAATGTACTCCACCCATCGCGCATTCCTTTTATTTAGCTTGTGCAGGCCCTTCAAATGTTTCGAGGAGTCATGATCGGTGTGAATCCCGAATACCTTAGGGCATAGGTAGAGTTGCCAAGTCTCTAAAGCTCGAACCAATGCATCCAACTCCTTATCGTAAGTTGGGTAGTTTAAGGCTGTCCCGCTTAGTTGCACGCTGAAGTAACTAATTGGTCCTCCTTCCTGCATAAGCACTACTCCTATGCCAATACCTGAAGCATCACATTCAATCTCAAACGTTTTCAAAAAGTTAGGTAAAGATAATATGGGGGTGTTGGTCAGCTTCTCTTTGATTAATTGAAACGGCTTTTCTTATTTTTCTCCCCATCTAAATCCAAAGTTCTTCTCGATCACTTTGGTAAGTGGTGCGGGTATGCTACTAAAGTCCTTCACAAACCGCCGATAGAAACTAGCAAGTCCATGAAAACAACAAACATTACTTACACTTGTGGGACTCAGTCATTCTTGGATTGCACGTACGTTCTTTGCTTCGAAATGGTTATGGCAGTCAAATAAAAACTCCATCTTTTCTCCCACTCAAGATATGCTTCAGGATCAGATCTACCTTGAAATGATGGAATCTTCATCTTAATACCACCTAAGTTGTTTTCTTCCCGGTTCCTAGCTTCTCTAAACTGTCCTCCTTGTGTCCTATTACTAACAACAGAATTACGATCATCTTCTTCATCAAAACCAGACCCATAAGGCTCTTCATCCTCAACCCTTACTTCACTCGGTTGAACTATTTCCCTTCTACGCACATTAGTGATGCAAATCATAACACAACTTCATGGGATTTAGTTCAATGTACTCCACCCATCGCGCATTCCTTTTATTTAGCTTGTGCAGGCCCTTCAAATGTTTCAAGGACTCATGATCGGTGTGAATCCCGAATACCTTAGGGCATAGGTAGAGTTGCCAAGTCTCTAAAGCTCGAACCAATGCAACCAACTCCTTATCGTAAGTTGGGTAGTTTAAGGCTGTCCCGCTTAGTTTCACGCTGTAGTAACCAATTGGTCATCCTTCCGGCATAAGCACTGCTCCAATGCCAAAACCTGAAGCATCACTTTCAATCTCAAACGTTTGCAAAAAATTAGGTAAAGATAATAAGGCGGGTTGGTCAGCATCTCTTTGATTAATTGAAACGGCTTTTCCTGGTTTTCTCCCAATCAAAATCCAATGATCTTCTTGATCACTTTGGTATGTGGTGCGGGTATGCTACTAAAGTCCTTCACAAACCGCCGATAGAAACTAGCAAGTCCATAAAAACTACAAGCACTACTTACACTTGTGGGACTCAGTCATTCTTGGATTGCACGTACGTTCTTTGCTTCGAAATGGTTATGGTAGTCAAATAATAACTCCATCTTTTCTCCCACTAAAGATATGCTTCAGGATCAGATCGACCTTGAAATGATGGAATCTTCATCTTAATACCACCAAAGTTGTTATCTTCCCAGTTCCCAGCTTCTCTAAACTGTCCTCCTTGTCTCCTATTACTAACAACAGAATTCCGATCATCTTCCTCATCAAAACCAGACCACAAGGCTCTTCATCCTCAACCCTTACTTCTCTCGGTTGAACTATTTCCCTTCTACGCACATTAGTGATGCAAATCATAACACAACTTCATGGGATTTAGTTCAATGTACTCCACCCATCACGCATTCCTTTTATTTTGCTTGTGCAGGCCCTTCAAATGTTTCAAGGACTCATGATCGGTGTGAATCCCGAATACCTTAGGGCATAGGTAGCGTATCCAAGTCTCTAAAGCTCGAACCAATGCATCCAACTCCTTATCGTAAGTTGGGTAGTTTAAGGCTGTCCCGCTTAGTTGCACGCTGAAGTAACTAATTGGTCCTCCTTCCTGCATAAGCACTACTCCTATGCCAATACCTGAAGCATCACATTCAATCTCAAACGTTGTCAAAAAGTTAGGTAAAGATAATATGGGGGTGTTGGTCAGCTTCTCTTTGATTAATTGAAACGGCTTTTCTTATTTTTCTCCCCATCTAAATCCAATGTTCTTCTCGATCACTTTGGTAAGTGGTGCGGGTATGCTACTAAAGTCCTTCACAAACCGCCGATAGAAACTAGCAAGTCCATGAAAACAACAAACATTACTTACACTTGTGGGACTCAGTCATTCTTGGATTGCACATACGTTCTTTGCTTCGAAATGGTTGTGGTAGTCAAATATGAACTCCACCTTTTCCCCACCCAAGATATGCTTCAGGATCTGAACTACCTTCAAATGATGGAATCTTTATCTTAATACCACCCAAGTTGTTATCTTCCCGGTTCCTAACTTATCTAAACTGCCTCCCATGTCTCCTATTACTAACAACAGAATTCCGATCATCATTTTTTTCAAAACCAGACCCATATGGCTCTTTATCATCAACCCTTACTTCTCTCGGCTGAACTCTTTCCCTTCTACGCACATTAGTGATGCAAATCATAACACAACTTTGTGGGATTTTGTTCAATGTACTTCACCCATCACGCATTCCTTTTATTTAGCTTGTGCAGGCCCTTCAAATGTTTCAAGGACTCATGATCGGTGTGAATCCCGAATACCTTAGGGCATAGGTAGCGTTGCCAAGTCTCTAAAGCTCGAACCAATGCATCCAACTCCTTATCGTAAGTTGGGTAGTTTAAGGCTGCCCCGCTTAGTTTCTCGCTGAAGTAACCAATTGGTCATCCTTCCGGCATAAGCACTGCTCCCATGCCAATACCTGAAGCATCACATTCAATCTCAAACGTTGTCAAAAAGTTAGGTAAAGATAATATGGGGTGGTTGGTCAGCTTCTCTTTGATTAATTGAAACGGCTTTTCTTATTTTTCTCCCCATCTAAATCCAATGTTCTTCTCGATCACTTTGGTAAGTGGTGCGGGTATGCTACTAAAGTCCTTCACAAACCGCCGATAGAAACTAGCAAGTCCATGAAAACAACAAACATTACTTACACTTGTGGGACTCAGTCATTCTTGGATTGCACATACGTTCTTTGCTTCGAAATGGTTGTGGTAGTCAAATATGAACTCCACCTTTTCCCCACCCAAGATATGCTTCAGGATCTGAACTACCTTCAAATGATGGAATCTTTATCTTAATACCACCCAAGTTGTTATCTTCCCGGTTCCTAACTTATCTAAACTGCCTCCCATGTCTCCTATTACTAACAACAGAATTCCGATCATCATTTTTTTCAAAACCAGACCCATATGGCTCTTTATCATCAACCCTTACTTCTCTCGGCTGAACTCTTTCCCTTCTACGCACATTAGTGATGCAAATCATAACACAACTTTGTGGGATTTAGTTCAATGTACTCCACCCATCACGCATTCCTTTTATTTAGCTTGTGCAGGCCCTTCAAATGTTTCAAGGACTCATGATCGGTGTGAATCCCGAATACCTTAGGGCATAGGTAGCGTTTTCAAGTCTCTAAAGCTCGAACCAATGCATCCAACTCCTTATCGTAAGTTGGGTAGTTTAAGGCTGCCCCGCTTAGTTTCTCGCTGAAGTAACCAATTGGTCATCCTTCCGGCATAAGCACTGCTCCCATGCCAATACCTGAAGCATCACATTCAATCTCAAACGTTGTCAAAAAGTTAGGTAAAGATAATATGGGGTGGTTGGTCAGCTTCTCTTTGATTAATTGAAACGGCTTTTCTTATTTTTCTCCCCATCTAAATCCAATGTTCTTCTTGATCACTTTGGTAAGTGGTGCGGGTATGCTACTAAAGTCCTTCACAAACTGCCGATAGAAACTAGCAAGTCCATGAAAACTACAAACATTACTTACACTTGTGGGACTCAGTCATTCTTGGATTGCACGTACGTTCTTTGCTTCGAAATGGTTAGGGTAGTCAAATAATAACTCCATCTTTTCTCCCACTAAAGATATGCTTCAGGATCAGATCGACCTTGAAATGATGGAATCTTCATCTTAATACCACCAAAGTTGTTATCTTCCCAGTTCCCAACTTCTCTAAACTGTCCTCCTTGTCTCCTATTACTAACAACAGAATTCCGATCATCTTACTCATCAAAACCAGACCCATAAGGCTCTTCATCCTCAACCCTTACTTCTCTCGGTTGAACTATTTCCCTTCTACGCACATTAGTGATGCAAATCATAACACAACTTCATGGGATTTAGTTCAATGTACTCCACCCATCTCGCATTCCTTTTATTTAGCTTGTGCAGGCCCTTCAAATGTTTCAAGGACTCATGATCGGTGTGAATCCCGAATACCTTAGGGCATAGGTAGCATTGCCAAGTCTCTAAAGCTCGAACCAATGCATCCAACTCCTTATCGTAAGTTGGGTAGTTTAAGGCTGTCCCGCTTAGTTGCACGCTGAAGTAACTAATTGGTCCCCTTCCAGCATAAGCACTACTCCTATGCCAATACCTGAAGCATCACATTCAATCTCAAACGTTGTCAAAAAGTTAGGAAAGATAATATGGGGGTGTTGGTCAGCTTCTCTTTGATTAATTGAAACGGCTTTTCTTTTTTTTCTCCCCATCTAAATCCAATGTTCTTCTCGATCACTTTGGTAAGTGGTGCGGGTATGCTACTAAAGTCCTTCACAAACCGCCGATAGAAACTAGCAAGTCCATGAAAACAACAAACATTACTTACACTTGTGGGACTCAGTCATTCTTGGATTGCACATACGTTCTTTGCTTCGAAATGGTTGTGGTAGTCAAATATGAACTCCACCTTTTCCCCCACCCAAGATATGCTTCAGGATCTGAACTACCTTCAAATGATGGAATCTTCATCTTAATACCACCCAAGTTGTTATCTTCCCGGTTCCTAACTTATCTAAACTGCCCCCCATGTCTCCTATTACTAACAACAGAATTCCGATCATCATTTTTTCAAAACCAGACCCATATGGCTCTTTATCATCAACCCTTACTTCTCTCGGCTGAACTCTTTCCCTTCTACGCACATTAGTGATGCAAATCATAACACAACTTTGTGGGATTTAGTTCAATGTACTTCACCCATCACGCATTCCTTTTATTTAGCTTGTGCAGGCCCTTCAAATGTTTCAAGGACTCATGATCGGTGTGAATCCCGAATACCTTAGGGCATAGGTAGCGTTGCCAAGTCTCTAAAGCTCGAACCAATGCATCCAACTCCTTATCGTAAGTTGGGTAGTTTAAGGCTGCCCCGCTTAGTTTCTCGCTGAAGTAACCAATTGGTCATCCTTCCGGCATAAGCACTGCTCCCATGCCAATACCTGAAGCATCACATTCAATCTCAAACGTTGTCAAAAAGTTAGGTAAAGATAATATGGGGGGGTTGGTCAGCTTCTCTTTGATTAATTGAAACGGCTTTTCTTATTTTTCTCCCCATCTAAATCCAATGTTCTTCTTGATCACTTTGGTAAGTGGTGCGGGTATGCTACTAAAGTCCTTCACAAACTGCCGATAGAAACTAGCAAGTCCATGAAAACTACAAACATTACTTACACTTGTGGGACTCAGTCATTCTTGGATTGCACGTACGTTCTTTGCTTCGAAATGGTTAGGGTAGTCAAATAATAACTCCATCTTTTCTCCCACTAAAGATATGCTTCAGGATCAGATCGACCTTGAAATGATGGAATCTTCATCTTAATACCACCAAAGTTGTTATCTTCCCAGTTCCCAGCTTCTCTAAACTGTCCTCCTTGTCTCCTATTACTAACAACAGAATTCCGATCATCTTACTCATCAAAACCAGACCCATAAGGCTCTTCATCCTCAACCCTTACTTCTCTCGGTTGAACTATTTCCCTTCTACGCACATTAGTGATGCAAATCATAACACAACTTCATGGGATTTAGTTCAATGTACTCCACCCATCGCGCATTCCTTTTATTTAGCTTGTGCAGGCCCTTCAAATGTTTCAAGGACTCATGATCGGTGTGAATCCCGAATACCTTAGGGCATAGGTAGAGTTGCCAAGTCTCTAAAGCTCGAACCAATGCATCCAACTCCTTATCGTAAGTTGGGTAGTTTAAGGCTGTCCCGCTTAGTTGCACGCTGAAGTAACTAATTGGTCCCCCTTCCAGCATAAGCACTACTCCTATGCCAATACCTGAAGCATCACATTCAATCTCAAACGTAGTCAAAAAGTTAGGTAAAGATAATATGGGGGTGTTGGTCAGCTTCTCTTTGATTAATTGAAACGGCTTTTCTTTTTTTTCTCCCCATCTAAATCCAATGTTCTTCTCGATCACTTTGGTAAGTGGTGCGGGTATGCTACTAAAGTCCTTCACAAACCGCCGATAGAAACTAGCAAGTCCATGAAAACAACAAACATTACTTACACTTGTGGGACTCAGTCATTCTTGGATTGCACGTACGTTCTTTGCTTCGAAATGGTTATGGCAGTCAAATAAAAACTCCATCTTTTCTCCCACTCAAGATATGCTTCAGGATCAGATCTACCTTGAAATGATGGAATCTTCATCTTAATACCACCCAAGTTGTTATCTTCCCGGTTCCTAACTTCTCTAAACTGCCCCCCATGTCTCCTATTACTAACAACAGAATTCCGATCATCTTCTTCTTCAAAACCAGACCCATAAGGCTCTTCATCATCAACCCTTACTTCTCTCGGCTGAACTCTTTCCCTTCTACGCACATTAGTGATGCAAATCATAACACAACTTCATGGGATTTAGTTCAATGTACTCCACCCATCGCGCATTCCTTTTATTTAGCTTGTGCAGGCCCTTCAAATGTTTCAAGGACTCATGATCGGTGTGAATCCCGAATACCTTAGGGCATAGGTAGAGTTGCCAAGTCTCTAAAGCTCGAACCAATGCATCCAACTCCTTATCGTAAGTTGGGTAGTTTAAGGCTGTCCCGCTTAGTTTCACGCTGAAGTAACCAATTGGTCATCCTTCCTGCATAAGCACTGCTCCTATGCCAAAACCTGAAGCATCACTTTCAATCTCAAACGTTTTCAAAAAATTAGGTAAAGATAATAAGGGGGTTGGTCAGCATCTCTTTGATTAATTGAAACGGCTTTTCCATTTTTCTCCCCATCTAAATCCAATGATCTTCTTGATCACTTTGGTAAGTGGTGCGGGTATGCTACTAAAGTCCTTCACAAACCGCCGATAGAAACTAGCAAGTCCATGAAAACTACAAACATTACTTACACTTGTGGGACTCAGTCATTCTTGGATTGCACGTACGTTCTTTGCTTCGAAATGGTTATGGTAGTCAAATATAACTCCATCTTTTCTCCCACTAAAGATATGCTTCAGGATCAGATCGACCTTGAAATGATGGAATCTTCATCTTAATACCACCAAAGTTGTTATCTTCCCAGTTCCCAGCTTCTCTAAACTGTCCTCCTTGTCTCCTATTACTAACAACAGAATTCCGATCATCTTCCTCATCAAAACCAGACCCATAAGGCTCTTCATCCTCAACCCTTACTTCTCTCGGTTGAACTATTTCCCTTCTACGCACATTAGTGATGCAAATCATAACACAACTTCATGGGATTTAGTTCAATGTACTCCACCCATCACGCATTCCTTTTATTTAGCTTGTGCAGGCCCTTCAAATGTTTCAAGGACTCATGATCGGTGTGAATCCCGAATACCTTAGGGCATAGGTAGCGTTCCAAGTCTCTAAAGCTCGAACCAATGCATCCAACTCCTTATCGTAAGTTGGGTAGTTTAAGGCTGTCCCGCTTAGTTGCACGCTGAAGTAACTAATTGGTCCTCCTTCCTGCATAAGCACTACTCCTATGCCAATACCTGAAGCATCACATTCAATCTCAAACGTTGTGAAAAAGTTAGGTAAAGATAATATGGGGGTGTTGGTCAGCTTCTCTTTGATTAATTGAAACGGCTTTTCTTATTTTTCTCCCCATCTAAATCCAATGTTCTTCTCGATCACTTTGGTAAGTGGTGCGGGTATGCTACTAAAGTCCTTCACAAACCGCCGATAGAAACTAGCAAGTCCATGAAACCAACAAACATTACTTACACTTGTGGGACTCAGTCATTCTTGGATTGCACATACGTTCTTTGCTTCGAAATGGTTGTGGTTGTCAAATATGAACTCCACCTTTTCCCCCACCCAAGATATGCTTCAAGATCTGAACTACCTTCAAATGATGGAATCTTTATCTTAATACCACCCAAGTTGTTATCTTCCCGGTTCCTAACTTATCTACACTGCCTCCCATGTCTCCTATTACTAACAACAGAATTCCGATCATCATTTTTTTCAAAACCAGACCCATATGGCTCTTTATCATCAACCCTTACTTCTCTCGGCTGAACTCTATCCCTTCTACGCACATTAGTGATGCAAATCATAACACAACTTTGTGGGATTTTGTTCAATGTACTTCACCCATCACGCATTCCTTTTATTTAGCTTGAGCAGGCCCTTCAAATGTTTCAAGGACTCATGATCGGTGTGAATCCCGAATACCTTAGGGCATAGGTAGCGTTTTCAAGTCTCTAAAGCTCGAACCAATGCATCCAACTCCTTATCGTAAGTTGGGTAGTTTAAGGCTGCCCCGCTTAGTTTCTCGCTGAAGTAACCAATTGGTCATCCTTCCGGCATAAGCACTGCTCCCACGCCAATACCTGAAGCATCACATTCAATCTTAAACGTTGTCAAAAAGTTAGGTAAAGATAATATGGGGTGGTTGGTCAGCTTCTCTTTGATTAATTGAAACGGCTTTTCTTATTTTTCTCCCCATCTAAATCCAATGTTCTTCTCGATCACTTTGGTAAGTGGTGCGGGTATGCTACTAAAGTCCTTCACAAACCGCCGATAGAAACTAGCAAGTCCATGAAACCAACAAACATTACTTACACTTGTGGGACTCAGTCATTCTTGGATTGCACATACGTTCTTTGCTTCGAAATGCTTGTGGTTGTCAAATATGAACTCCACCTTTTCCCCCACCCAGGATATGCTTCAAGATCTGAACTACCTTCAAATGATGGAATCTTTATCTTAATACCACCCAAGTTGTTGTCTTCCCGGTTCCTAACTTATCTACACTGCCTCCCATGTCTCCTATTACTAACAACAGAATTCTGATCATCATTTTTTTCAAAACCAGACCCATATGGCTCTTTATCATCAACCCTTACTTCTCTCGGCTGAACTCTATCCCTTCTACGCACATTAGTGATGCAAATCATAACACAACTTTGTGGGATTTTGTTCAATGTACTTCACCCATCACGCATTCCTTTTATTTAGCTTGAGCAGGCCCTTCAAATGTTTCAAGGACTCATGATCGGTGTGAATCCCGAATACCTTAGGGCATAGGTAGCGTTTTCAAGTCTCTAAAGCTCGAACCAATGCATCCAACTCCTTATCGTAAGTTGGGTAGTTTAAGGCTGCCCCGCTTAGTTTCTCGCTGAAGTAACCAATTGGTCATCCTTCCGGCATAAGCACTGCTCCCACGCCAATACCTGAAGCATCACATTCAATCTTAAACGTTGTCAAAAAGTTAGGTAAAGATAATATGGGGTGGTTGGTCAGCTTCTCTTTGATTAATTGAAACGGCTTTTCTTATTTTTCTCCCCATCTAAATCCAATGTTTTTTGATCACTTTGGTAAGTGGTGCGGGTATGCTACTAAAGTCCTTCACAAACTGCCGATAGAAACTAGCAAGTCCATGAAAACTACAAACATTACTTACACTTGTGGGACTCATTCATTCTTGGATTGCACGTACGTTCTTTGCTTCGAAATGGTTAGGGTAGTCAAATAATAACTCCATCTTTTCTCCACTAAAGATATGCTTCAGGATCAGATCGACCTTGAAATGATGGAATCTTCATCTTAATACCACCAAAGTTGTTATCTTCCCAGTTCCCAACTTCTCTAAACTGTCCTCCTTGTCTCCTATTACTAACAACAGAATTCCGATCATCTTACTCATCAAAACCAGACCCATAAGGCTCTTCATCCTCAACCCTTACTTCTCTCGGTTGAACTATTTCCCTTCTACGCACATTAGTGATGCAAATCATAACACAACTTCATGGGATTTAGTTCAATGTACTCCACCCATCTCGCATTCCTTTTATTTAGCTTGTGCAGGCCCTTCAAATGTTTCAAGGACTCATGATCGGTGTGAATCCCGAATACCTTAGGGCATAGGTAGCATTGCCAAGTCTCTAAAGCTCGAACCAATGCATCCAACTCCTTATGGTAAGTTGGGTAGTTTAAGGCTGTCCCGCTTAGTTGCACGCTGAAGTAACTAATTGGTCCCCCTTCCAGCATAAGCACTACTCCTATGCCAATACCTGAAGCATCACATTCAATCTCAAACGTAGTCAAAAAGTTAGAGAAAGATAATATGGGGGTGTTGGTCAGCTTCTCTTTGATTAATTGAAACGGCTTTTTCTTTTTTTCTCCCCATCTAAATCCAATGTTCTTCTCGATCACTTTGGTAAGTGGTGCGGGTATGCTACTAAAGTCCTTCACAAACCGCCGATAGAAACTAGCAAGTCCATGAAAACAACCAAACATTACTTACACTTGTGGGACTCAGTCATTCTTGGATTGCACGTACGTTCTTTGCTTCGAAATGGTTATGGTAGTCAAATAAAAACTCCATCTTTTTCCCCACTCAAGATATGCTTCAGGATCAGATCTACCTTGAAATGATGGAATCTTCATCTTAATACCACCCAAGTTGTTATCTTCCCGGTTCCTAGCTTATCTAAACTGTCCCCATTGTCCTATTACTAACAACAGAATTCCGATCATCTTCTTCAAAAAACCAGACCCATAAGGCTCTTCATCCTCAACCCTTACTTCTCTCGGTTGAACTATTTCCCTTCTACGCACATTAGTGATGCAAATCATAACACAACTTCATGGGATTTAGTTCAATGTACTCCACCCATCGCGCATTCCTTTTATTTAGCTTGTGCAGGCCCTTCAAATGTTTTCAAGGACTCATGATCGGTGTGTGAATCCCGAATACCTTAGGGCATAGGTAGCGTTGCCAAGTCTCTAAAGCTCGAACCAATGCATCAAACTCTTTATCGTAAGTTGGGTAGTTAAGGCTGCCCGCTTAGTTTCTCGCTGAAGTAACCAATTGGTCATCCTTCCGGCATAAGCACTGCTCCCATGCCAATACCTGAAGCATCACATTTCAATCTAAACGTTTGTCAAAAAGTTAGGTAAAGATAATAGGGGCTGGTTGGTCAGCGCTTCTCTTTGATTAATTGAAACGGCTTTTCTTATTTTCTCCCCATCTAAATCCAATGTTCTTCTTGATCACTTTGGTAAGTGGTGCGGGTATGCTACAAAAGTCCTTCACAAACTGCCCGATAGAAACTAGAAAGTCCATGAAAACTACAAACATTACTTACACTTGTGGGACTCATTCATTCTTGGATTGCACGTACGTTCTTGGCTTCGAAATGGTTAGGGTAGTCAAATAATAACTCCATCTTTTCTCCCACTAAAGATATGCTTCAGGATCAGATCGACCTTGAAATGATGGAATCT
>CAUOFW020002802.1:0-12909 GCA_963454935.2 Ilex paraguariensis
GTATACAAGTTGATATTTTTTTGAAGTCATATATTGTGTTATAAAAATATGTCAAAATTTTTTATTAATACCAAATAAAAATAATTTTAATTTATATAATTAAAATAAAAAATTATTATCGAATGTAGTGATATTAACTTTGTGAACATTCGAGTATTATAATGATATTAATATATTAACCCCAATGAGTAGCTCGTGTAGTAATAGAGATAAGTTGTAAATGTAAACATTTTGAATCTTGACAACTATTTAGGATTAGGTCACAAGAGATTTATCTCTCATACATACATTAATCTTAACGTGGATGGTCTATTTTTGAACGGATTGAGGATGAAATTAATCAAAATGTCCATAAATTAACTCAAACACCCATCATTATCAAAAACATATATATTATAATACATCATAAGCATTCTAAATTGAAAGAGACTCAAATCCTATATATAACTTCAAATTATAACTTTTTATGTTATCTAAACTCAAAAGGCTCATTGGACGAAACAAGTTCTTACCTCTCATGTCTTTATCTTCAAAATTATTGCCATCGTTGCCACCACACCGCCTCTCCCTACCTCAATTCTTCGAGGGCAACTGTTACTTTCTCTATCTTTTTACCTTTTTTCTCTCATAAACTCTAATTCTCAAAACATATATATCTCCCTCTCACACAGACACATACAAAATTACTTTAGACAGAAATTGCTTTAGATGAAATTGAAATCATGGAATACTGTTAGTTGATAATTGAGTAGATATTTTTAAAAATTTCCTTATTTTAAACAGTAAAAAACTTACGAATAATTTATAAGAAACCATTTTTAATATGGATGAGTCTTTTCTTTTATGTTTTAATATTGGGGAGGGATAAAACTTGTTTTGGTGGGAAAAATTAAAAAAAATAAAATAAAGTCAGCTTTGGGACTGTAAGATTTTTTTTAAAAAAAAATTGAAGTAAATATTTGAATTTATCTATTAAAATATTCTATTACAAATTAAATTTTTTATTCAAACTTAAGGTCAATTTGCAGTCTAAATTTGAGTTATTAGTGGATACTCTTAAAGATTATAGTATAAATATATCATGTCACCCACTTGGTTTGCGCCGGACACAAACAAAAGAAACCAACTGAAAAATCAGAAGCTGACCATGCGCAGGTCGTGAATGGTGATAGGCGTACCTGACTGCAATGGGGTCCATCGTGAACTTTTTAAATATCAAACCAGTGGCCGGTTGGGGGAAAGTGGGTCCCACAGCCCACCCATCTAGTTTTGGCGAACCCCATCCCCAACGGGTAACAGCTGCAATTACCGACGTTTACGGTTTATATTCCTATTAAAAAATATTATTTCAAGTTTAATTTATAAATTTAATTAATTATACTTATTAAATTAAAAATAAATTTTACTTAACATTGAAATTAATAATTTATTTAATAATTTTATTAAATGAAGTTTTTAATTAAATTTCTAAATTAAATTCATATGATATTTCATATTGCTCATTTCTATTACCCGTCCTTTGATTACTAGAGGTGTAATTCGAGCGAGTTGGACATGTTAGATAGTCAATTCTAACTTAATTCTAAGTATATAATCTTTAACCCTAATCTTAATCCAAACCCTAACACTACCTCGGGTTGAGTTTCGAGTTGGACCGGTTAAATAGTCAATTCTAACTTAATCCTAAGTATATAATCTTTAACCTTAATCTTAATCCGAATCCTAACCCTACCTCGGGTTGAGAAATTCAACCTAAACATTGTTTGAGTTTAAATCGGGCGGGCTCGGGTTGAATTCAAGTTGTTTTACGGGTTGAGTTCGGATAAAATTCAAAATAAGCTTATTATTCTAAACTTAATACATATATTATATAATATTTACATAAAATTAACAACCAATAATTTCAACTAAGTTTTTAACATAAAAATCATTGTCACCAGTCCACTGCGAGAAAGACAAAGATAGGGGAGAATAATTACAAATTCATAAAACATAATCCATATATTTTGTCTTTTTTTTTTTTTTCAATTGAGAGATCGAGTGAGTCAGAGAACGATAAAACAAAAATGAAAAATCAGTGTTAATGTTTTATATATATAATTTTTTTTAATTTATCAGGTTCGGGTTGAACCCATGAACCAAAGACCTTAACCCGAGCCTAACCCAAATTGAATTCGGGTTAGAGTTTTTTTGACCTGAACCCAACCCAAATATTAAAAATTATTCCTCAAGTCCTAATTTTTTCGAGTTGAGTTCGGGTTGAAATTAGATTGCCCAATCCAAGTTACACCCCCTATTGATTACATATCGAATGACAATTTGTAAAGATTGTACTGAAAATTATATTAAAAATAATACTATTTATAATTTTATTACAATTTGACGAGATCAAATTATGCCAAAAAAAAATTAAAAACTTATGTTAGAGTGTGAGGAACGATTCCAAACAAACTCATATTTACCGAAATATCACCAAATTGTTCAATAACATTACATTTATCTAGTACTAAATTTTTTAGTGCTACAAAAAAGTAACTCTTGCCTACTTTAGGCTACTTGAGTACTTTACTCTTACTTCGAAGTTGCCCATGGTATGGGGAAAAAAAATGATATCAATCATATTAATTATATTTATAGATATTTTTATTATTATTATAATATCAAAAAAAAATAAAAGTCGTTATTACAACAGTGATAAAAATATCCAAAAAAAAAAAAGATAAAAATAATTGCTAGTGGTAAAAATATTTATAATAGTGATATAAATATTCACAAAAGTTATAAATCACCCACAAAAATAATAATTTTTTTGGCATCGAATAAAAGTAATAAAAATAGTGACCACAACAGTAGTAAAAATACCCCCCAGCAATGATAAAAATATTCATAAAAATGATAAATCACACCCACAAAAGTAGTAAATTTTTTTATTATAAAATAACGCACAAAAAATTATAAAAATATTCATTAAAATAGTAAATTTTAAATGTAGGATACCAAATTTTTATTTTTTTGGGCACCGTAGTCAAGTCCACTTACTTCATATCTTATGTTCAACTATGGAAAGCAAATATCATGTCCCATAATTATATTCTCGATAAATAATTTATCTAATATGGCAGTTACTAATTTGAATTGCATATTTGTAAAAATACCATGGTCAAAATTAATTTAATTTTTATTTAATTTTATCGAATGATATAGAATAATTTTTTTATCCAAAAAATCATCTTTTTTATATGTGTTAGACAACTAAATCAACAATCTCCAATAATGTCAATCTTACTAATTTACATCTGTCACTCTTCTCTTCCCTATCTCTCTTATTTTTTTTTCTATCGGTTCAAATTTAAATTCGCAATTAAAAAATTAATATTTAAAATATATTTAATGCATAATTCATACTTGATTTTTAGTACTATATAATACCTTCAAACAATATCCCAAAAAGTCTACCGCATGAACGATCAATCGAAAGAAAATGGGTAACTACTGCACGGACTAGACTAACTTAAAGGCCCACCGTCTAGTGAGAGAAAAAAAGAGAAAGAGCTCTCAAGGAAGCCATCTATCCTCAGCTATTCAATGCTTGTCAATTCAATTGTGTCAATTCTATTTCAAAAGTCTCACTGCTCATCAGGTTCAAGAGGCGACCATTAAAATGGCAAGGGTTGCTGTCCTTTTCTTACAAACCATACTTTGTCTCAAATTCAGTGGGTCAAACCTAGATATTTATAATATAAAATAGAATAAATTTTAAAAAATTTATTTGACAATCTCAAATAAACTCATCTAATGATCACCAATTTCTCTCTCAAAACTATCCACATTGTACCGGCACGGACTACTCCTGGTTAAACTATAAATCAAGGCAAGGCATATGCACAATTTTGCAAAGAGTAGGTTAAAAAATTACAAACCCCGGATATGGTTTCTCCTTGTCCATCTTAGAATGATAGATCCATCTACTATAGATGTAAGTGGGGTTGTATTGTCTTTCAAGAGTTAAAATCAAGAAGTGTTTGTAAAGTTCTGAATTTTCAAAGTCAATTATTCAAGAATTATTGGAGCATGTTGATACCTCTGGGGACTCTGGAATTTTTAAGAGAGGTGGATAATTTTTATTATTATGCCAATCGGCCCAATTTAAAATATTAAATCATAAACATGGTACATAGTAGAATGGTGTTCATCGAAGTTGAAAATACTCCTTGGAACACAAGCATCATCAAGTGTGGCTGCTACATACCAATTCACTGGGTTGGTTCAGTGGTCAAACGAAGAACGAGATGTAAATTTATACATTATTGACTGAAGTCTTTCAAATTTCATAGAACTTGGAGTTATTGTTCAGATAAACTTGGGATAACCAAGATATTGGTTAGTGGATGACTGTGTGAATCTGAGATTCGTATTGTAACCATGTTCTTGAGAGGACGTGTGGCTGAGATGGTTTTCCCCTTCCAAATAAAAATGTGGCAGACAGCAGCTACCTACCTACTTGCAGTGAAATCAGTTGTGATGCTTAGTTCTTTTAATGGTTGTGTAGCTAACCAAGCTCTGAGTGAGGTGTATATGTAGGAGTACTGGCCAAGCATCCAGTACAGCTATCATACTATTATTTTTACACCAAGAAAATTCAAGTAAAGGTGACCTTTTTGTGAACTTTTTTATATATATCAAAGAAAAAGTAGCTGTAAAGTTAGAGCAAACATTGAAACTTTGTTTAAAACTTAGTCATTCACCATTAATTTATGCCACTTGGACAAGGGTTACACCATGCACCCTAGATATTTCCTCTCTACCCAGCCTTGGGAGCTAAAAAATTGCAAATAGGGACCTCAAGTGTTCTAGAATGGTCATACTTGCACGGCAAAATCTATATTTTCGACAGTTACTAATACCATGATAATATATATTAGTATGTGTTTGATGCAGAAATAAAGAACATAAGGACTGGGGACCATAAATACCCATACCCCTCATACCCAACAAATTAAAAGATGATCAAGCTCTCCCATGGTTGCATGTAATGGGGATGGGGTGTTTTTTTTATAATTTTCTCTTATTTTTCTTTTTTAAGGATTTAATTTTAAAAAGAGAGTCAAATGCACGAGCTTTCGTTATTGTGGAGTCTCAAAAGATAAGATATATACAAATTTATCATCTTTAGTAAAAAGTTTTTTTTCCATATCCGAGTGTCTTTTGTTTGAATTTTTTGTGGGGTAGAAAAAACAGTTTCTAATTCATTTATTTCCGATTGGTATTTGGAAGAGTAATTCTATTGAGTAATACTGTTCAGACCTAATTTCTTCAAACTCTTTTCTAACTAGTATTCCGTTGTAGTATAGCTACCCCACTGTGCAACCACAATTAGAGCAGACTTTATGCTGGTAAGATGCACCTTGTGAGTGAAGTGAACCCTACTTCCCCCTCTTGCCCTCTCTATAAAGCTGGTACACAGATTGTGTATGCTAGTGTGGTCCATGACAATTTGTATGGGCATGCCTCTTTTCCCTCCACTCCTCCTGCAGTCACCCTCTCACTCACATTCTCTCTCTCTCTCTCTCTCTCTCTCTCTCTCTCTCTCTCTCTCACACACACACACACACACACACGTATCTGTGAGTATATATCTCTGTGTGTGTTTGGGAGGGGGGGGTGCTTATAACAATTCTTTACTCATCTCTCCTACAGCAAGGCATGGAGAGAGAGCGAGAGAGGAGATCTGAGGTGAAATTGAAGAGTTCTGCAAGTCCTGTCATGCTTTTCCACAGCTTTCTTGAACTTCTTCTACTGTTTTGATCTCTCTAAACCAAACTGTGAAGTTCAAGAAAGCTGTGGGAAAACATGGCGATTCAGGATTTGGCCACTGTTTCCTTCAATTGTGCTAATATTTCCCTTTTATCTGCAATTCAGTAAGGTAATTCCTTGACATTTCTATAAAAATTCAAACCCATTTCATCAGATTTTGTAAACATCGTTTATTACCTGTAATTTGGAAAAATCCAAGAAAATTCTTACGTTTTCTTCTTAAAATAAAAGTGGTTTTTCTAGTTGAGTTAAGATGCGGCTTTAATCTGCATGCAGTAAGGTAATTCCTTGACAATTTTATAAAATTCAAATCCATTTCAAATAATTTTTAAACAACATTTAGGACCAATAATTTGGAAAAATTCATATAAATTCCAATATTTTCTTCTGAAAAAAAACTGTTTTTCTAGTTGAGTTAAAATGTGGCTTTTATCTGCATACAGTAACGCAATTCATTGCCAATTATATAGCATTTCAAACCCATTTCATCAGATTTTTAAAGGAAATTTATTAACTATAACTTGGCAATATTCACACAAATTCTTACATTTTCTTCTGAAAAAAAATGGATTTTTTTTTTTTGTTGATCAGTTAAGATGTGGCTTTTATCGGCATGCAGGAAGGTAATTCC
The DNA here is from genome assembly GCA_963454935.2 of Ilex paraguariensis. NCBI lineage: Eukaryota > Viridiplantae > Streptophyta > Magnoliopsida > Aquifoliales > Aquifoliaceae > Ilex > Ilex paraguariensis. Next base: position 6,446 of record CAUOFW020002802.1, read on the forward strand.
TTGCAAATTATATACATACAAATTTCAAAACCATTTCATCAGATTTTTGAAACAACATTTATGACCTATAATTTTGCAAAAATCACATAAATTCTCACAGTTGCTTCTGAATTTTTTTTTTCTTTTTCTGATTACCCTTCTATCTGCTTGCAGTATGGTAATTCCTTGACAGTTATATAGAATTCAAACCCATGTTTTAACAACATTTGTTGTGACCTATGATTTCAAAAAAAATCACATAAACTCTTACATTTTCTCTTCACAAAAAAGGCTTTTCATGCTTCTTGAATATCTTTCTGAATTTTTCTATGATTTGTCCAACATTTTTTTGACTACGTGTATAATATTTTTTTCCATTTTTGCACATAATTGCTTGTACATTACTCGATTTTAAGTTTTTTTATGGTATAGTATTATACTCAACTTTGATAGAGAGAAGATCACATTGATACTTTTTATATTATCGCGGGTGCAATACGAAAATTTTAATTTTTTAAGATACAAATTGAGACTTTGAAGTTTTGTCCGGGTTCAAAAAGTCATTCGTCTTGTAGATTTTGTGTGTGGAGGTGTTTGTTTTGTAATTTTGTACAGTTAAAATTCTAAGCACGCAATCAGAGTGGGTGAAAACTGGGGTATGTTGCAGAGAAGATTCCCTGCCCTTTCCTCTTTATCTTCAATAATGGTGAGTTCCTCTTGTTTGCTTTTTGCTATTACCTCTGGATGATCCCATACATTTCTGTGACAAAGGTTAAACTTTGTCCCTATGTGAAAATCAGCTTTTTTTTTTACCCCCACTCTCTCTCCCTCAAACAAACATGTAGGTGACCCAAATTTTTTTAAGCCTTTTGATATTTTTTTAATTTATTTTTTATCTTTAATAGTGAAAATAATAAATAAAATTAAAATAATAAAATAAGCAATCTCTACACTTGTCAAGCTTTTATTAAAAAAAATAAACCCTGTGCAAAATTGTTGTTCTTTTATATATCTAATCAGCTCTTGGCAGTTTGTTTTGGTGGGTTAAGAGTCTTTTTTGGTGTTTGGCATAGTAGGATAGTTACAAAAGTCACCAACTATCCTCTACTTTTTTATAAATGCACATTTTGGAACCCAGATTTAATATATATTTTCGCATTGGAATGGTGGTTGAGATTTTGCATTTGCTTTTTTATAGTTGAATGAATATTTCGCATCGAGTCATCTCAGGCTCAGCTCGAAGAAGACTCGACTTAAGCACAGTTTATGTTCTAGTTCGGCTGAGCTTGAACAATTTTTTAGACTCAGTTCATTTATACGTAAAATAGTTAAATTATTCGGGTTTGTCTAGTTTGAATAATTTTTTAGACTTATTTAAAAAAATAAGTTCGATAAACTTGACTCAATTATCAGTTCTAATTGGTTGAATGAGTCAGATATGGTTAAACTTGTTTATATTTTCTTGATTAATTTGCCAATTTCAAATTTTCACTTGAACATAATGCTGCCAAATCTTTTCGTTATGATCTTTTACAATCTAGAAATAATAAAAAAAAAAAAAAAGGATTTTTCCAATCTGAAGAGATGGACATTGGTAAGAACTTTAAAAAAAAATAAAACTTAGCTCTCAAGCACCCTTCAACTACTTGCTTTGTTTGATTTCAAACTTCCTTGAAAAATAGAAAGCTCATTGTTGTTAACAAATTGGCACCACTGAAGTTTTTCTTAGGCACTGTGAGATTAAGCTATGACCAGTCTATGAAAAATTCAGAACTCAGAAAGTCCGGTGCACGAGACTTCACCGTTATAAAATCTGAAGATTAGATATATAAAATCTTATTTTCACATGTAGACACGGCTATGCCCCTATACCAATATAACTATGTTGCTATCCATGATACTTTTATTTTTCAAAAACTATTTTGACTGACTCAACCTGGTAATTGATCTCGTATCTATTAGGTTATATGCCCGCCCTCAACTTAAAGAAATAAAGGTAATAAAAGAAATATCTAAAGGGTATCTAAAGCTAATGCCAGGCAGAGATTTAGAACTGCATCATTTTAGTATGATTTGCCTGATTGGTGGGTGGTTGGTAGGTTCAGAATATTAGTTTAAATAGGCCAGACATTGAAGCATGGCTGGTCTGTGAACCCCGAAAAAGAAATAGAGGCATTCAACTGAATTAATGCAACCGTTTAGACTAGGCTTTTTCACTGAAAAAGAAGCAGCAGTTTATAATTCAGGCAATTAAGTAAATTGCATTTGCGATAATACTAGGGTTACCACTACGATATCGAAAGTTATAACTGGTTATGGGTTAGTTGCAACTCATTTGGTTAAGTCAAGCCTGAATTAGGTCAAGTAATGACCCAAAAAAAAAAAAAGTTAAGGTCGATCCAAAAGTGTTGGGATCAAAAACCTCGATGGTAACAATGTTTGATCGATCTAAATATTAGTTTTAATCGCAAAGAACTACATTCTATAGTAACCTAACCAGATTGAGATGTAACTTTAACTCCATTCTGAAAAACAAGATTAGGGCAACGTAGTCCTAACACTACTTATGCAGAGTTATTGTGAGTGTTGTCTCTGTTTTCAAAAACAAGAAAAGTAGTTTTGAATGCCTGCTAAGCAATTTGTAGATTGTTTTGCTTTTTGGATGCGATGTCATGTATGCTCCTTTGTGTTTCTGTGGTGAGCCGCAATGTGGTCGGTCGTCGCTGACGGCCTACTGATGCTAATTGAGAGGGTTGTTGCTGTGATTGTGTACAGTGTACCGATGACTGACTTGGAGCACAAAATTCTACTTTGAGGTTGGGCGACAGTAAAATTGGTCCATTATAACCTAAACATCAAGAATTCAAGTTGGTCCATTACTGTTATATTTATGGTTTATGTCCAGTCTTTCTAACCCTCCTAAGAGGCTAAGCCTGTATAGTGGACCACCTTTTTTGTTATTTTGAAACTAGAATTTTATGAACCATTACTACCCAAATCTCATATCCTAGTCATTAGGGTTTTCAATGGATCGGATCGGATTTTTATCTGATCTTGATTTGTCCAGATCCAAATTCGATAAAAAAAAAAAATTTGAGTTCCGAATCCGATCCGTTAATAATTGGACATTCAATTCGATCTGAAAATTTCAATTCTAACAAAATTTCATAAAAGAAATAATAATTTTACCAAATTTAATTTAACTTTCAACATAATTTAATCAATCAATCATTCTAATCAATAATTTATATTTAGTTTCATGTCAATCTTATTAATAATCTAAATAAGTATGTATAAATATATACAATAATTTCTTTCAATTAAATATATATGTATATATGTGTATATGTATATATATATATATTAGATCAAATTTTTATCAAATCAGATTTGTATATATTTAAATTCAAATCCCTTTAAAAAACTTTATCAAATTTGGAGCCGAGTAAACATATTTAAATATTAATTCACATCAGGCTAAATTGATTGAGATTTAGATTAAAATCCGCTGCATTGACAATCCTAGTCATTATGTGTTGATCCAAAATATCTAGTGCACAACACATTACTGATTTTTTCCGGAACTTGAGATTTTTGAATCATAGGGAGCATCTTGAATTACCAAAAAATTTGGTCCAAGCATCGTATCAAGGAGAAGACTGCAGTACCACAAAAGATGTAAATGTCCCTTAAATTGCTGTAATTTAAACCATAAGATTTGTAAACTATGTTAAAAAGTTGTAAATTTTTTGTGGTAAACAAACACAAAAACTTGTATCTCAACTTCAACTTGTATAACTTCTTTTTTTTTTTTTTTTGGTCTAGACCATCCGGTATCCAGTAGTCACAGTAGGCTCCGACTAATTCAAATTGTAGTCCAGCAGGACCACAAGGGCAGCGAAACTCACTCTACCAAATATTCAATACAGTTGTATTCTTAAGTTTCGAACCGAAGATTTTAAGTTAAACTCGTACAATTTTGCAGGGCAGTACCAAATTTTTTGTTTTTATCAAGTGCAAAAGGATGTCCATTTGTATGTGATATGACATCGGTGCCCTATGGCAGGTCACACTCTCTATATCTCTCTCTCTTGTCGAATATTGGCAACAACATTGGAGCAATAGAAGAGTCAAGTCGCTATTGGCATCAATGATCTAACCACTTCGACTATTTGATCAGAAATATCATATCAAACCTGCAAAACCATGCTCTTCACTGTGGCGTGAAAGTGCCCCAACAACGAAGATTGGGAACTTTGTCTACCATGAAATGGACTTGAAAAAGAAAATGGGCTCTATTTCATCATGGACAGACTGGACAGTTAGCAGCAATTACTCTTAATAAAATGAAACGAGTTGATGGATTAAAATACATCAACACGCTTAAACACAAAAAAATCATGTGGAGATTATATCAAAATCAGGTCAACTTAATTTTGACTTGATTAACTCGTATATTTTAAACGAGTTGACATAATTCGGATACGAACTTGACTTAATCCATTGTATTGTAGACTCATTTAACTCGTTTACGACAGCATAATTTGCCTATTATGTATGACTGATATGATATTAACATTATTATTTATTAATTCTTACTTCTACTATGGTAATTGACAGTATAGTTCTTGCTTTAATTTTTGAGTTGCAATTTGAATGTATTTTAATTAATTTTATTGATGAGATGTGATATGTTTTTTGTGAAAAAAATATTTGAAATTTTGAATGAATGATTGAATGGTGTATTTAATGGTAATGAATAGGTGTAAAAACAAGTTATGTATGTTAAACAGGTCTATGTTATGTTACTTGTGTTAAATAGGTTAAAGAAACCATGTTATATGTGTTAACCCGGAAATGACTTATTTTATTAAATGTGTGAAATAGGTCGAGTTCAAGTAATCCGTTTAATGATCAAGTCAGATTAGTGTTTACGCATCTCGACACGATTATTAAATATGTTAAATTTGGGTTTTGAGAATTTTCAACATAAACCCAAAATTAACCTCACACGAAATGAACCAACCCGACATGTTTGACACCCTTATTAGTAGGTAACTAGATATGGAGCTAGACTTGATGGATTGCTAATTAAATTCAACCCCATTTAAACACACCCTGTATATGTCGTACAAATTTTAACACGATGTAATTTGTGCAACTCAACAATATGACATGACATAACTCATTGGCAGTCTTCAAAACTGTCGTTAACCATTTAAGAAATAGTAAGAACGGCATAGATTACACGAACTTAGTATTGATGAGCGTCGAAGTTCAAATTTTAGGGATATATATGCATAATTTTACAGTCCTGTAGTCTTCTCTAAGAACTTGCTTTGGAAATCAGAAGAAGTATGCAGGAAGTTCAAAGGTCAAATTACATTCCCCCATACTTACCACGTCCAAAAAAACTCCCAGGAGCACAATGAAATTAGGTATCCGTAAACATTTAACATTTGAACAGCGAAGACCACCATGCATGCATATACATTTTTGTGGTAATATGTGTAAATATTGGCCTCACCTTCCCATCCAATAATGTTCTATGTTATATTGTAAATCACTAGCTTCACACAATTCGGCCTAGACGCCTTTGAATTAATCTCATGTGATTCAATATAACTGAATTGGCTGATACCTCTTCCACAATGCCATAGTATGGCCAAAATTCCTTGTCATATTCAACTTTTTTTTTTATATAGCATCTATACATATTGTTCAACATTGTTCCGCGACGCTGCGGACAATGTATGTCTTAGTCCCTTCTAGTTGATGAGAGAGATGTAAAAATGGCATATTACTGCAGAATTACAACAACTTTGTCTTGGAATGTTTTAAATGACATTTTTCACTCAAGATTTACAGCTTCGGGTTCAATGGTATTCGTCGGTGCAACATCATATCGTGAACGAAAGGGCCCAATTACTAACAAAACAATAGGGCCACAGAATCAAGAAGATTATGTTTGATACCTTCTTTTTATTTCCCTATCTCTTGATTTTCACTTTCCTTGCCTCTTTATTCAACCTTATACACAAAGCACAAAAAGAAGCCAGTCAAATCCCAACTTTTCAACCCTCTCTTTTTCTTCATAAAAAGAACTACATGACAAAACAGACAAACAAATATCACTCCTTTTTGACTTGGAATGGGCGGTTGGTGGAATTTCAAACGTTAATTTAATCACACCCATGTCCACATGTTTAGCTTTAAAGCAACATAATTAGTGCAAATCCAAAGCTTCACCCTCTAAAGTTAAATCACATAGAGCAATAATTCCAAGGCATATAAAATATCTTACTTTTTTTAGAATATAATAATATTAATTCTTGCATGCGCCTGAAAACACAGAATAATAAAAAATAGTAAACAATAAACGTAATTATATTCATATCCAAAATCAAATCACAAACATAGAGAAGAGATAAATAAATTTAACTATCAATTTTTAGTGGGGGTGAGAGGTGGTGGGCGACAATGGT
>CAUOFW020002802.1:22686-124149 GCA_963454935.2 Ilex paraguariensis
TATGACATCCTTGACATAAGGCTTTGACACTACAATTAAACACACACATTCAGTTGGTTTTAATAAAGATGTCACACTGGGTCATCACACTATGATGCCACAAGAGAATATATAGGTGTATACTTTACCAATTATCCGAACAAAAAAAAATCCTAGTTGATCCAATAAAATTGATGCAAAATCATCACATACAGTTTAGCCTTAATGTGTCTAGATTAACCGTCAAGCTTACTTAATAAATGGGTTAACACAAGAATATACAAGATTCAAACCTATATCTATTTGATTATAAACACAATTTTAACAAATTTGAATATGATATTACATTTACATGATACAAATATGGCACGACCTATCAATAAGTTTTAGATGAGCAACTTATAGACAATTTACTCTCTAGGATGGAACAATCCCTACCCCCACAGTGTATGTTGGTACAATCTTACTTCATTCTTGGAATGAGAACAGACAGATGTATACATAAACATTCAAGTGTATATTTTTTAATAGCTCAGTCTTTTAGAGTGATTGGTGATTCAAAATAATATCGTATCTAGAGCTCCTATCTTTCAATCTCGCCCCAACATTTATAACTAACAAATTTTTACATGTTTGGCCTAAAATTTAATCCTTACATGATGTGGCTATTAAAATACCAATTTACTTAATGTTACATACTCTCTAGCTACTTGAACCTATACGAATTGATTGAGAAGAAGTCATTGATCTTGGATACTAAATAATCAATTGCCATTTTTATAATTAACCAAAAAGTTCAGATATCCTAAAAAATCTAGGAAGATAGTGAGGGAGAAGCATATATAGTCTTGAGCTATTGTAGTATAAATTTGGGCTTGTTCCTCATGTATTAGGGACACAGTTCAACAAAAAAAAATCTTGTATTAGGGACTGTTTGGTTATAATTATTAGGAAAGAATATTTTTGTTTTCATGAACAACTAGAACTTTTCTTTTGTCTTGCCCNAAACCTATACGAATTGATTGAGAAGAAGTCATTGATCTTGGATACTAAATAGAGTTAACGGTAAAAATATTAATTGGTTTTTCAAGTCTATAGGATTTTTTAGATCCAAGATAGTGAGGGAGAAGCATATATAGTCTTGAGCTATTGTAGTATAAATTTGGGCTTGTTCCTCATGTATTAGGGACACAGTTCAACAAAAAAAAATCTTGTATTAGGGACTGTTTGGTTATAATTATTAGGAAAGAATATTTTTGTTTTCATGAACAACTAGAACTTTTCTTTTGTCTTGCCCTTATTATATTATAAAGGAATATTCATGTGAATGATTGAATTAAGAAATTCATTCCACGATTCTTAAGATGGTATCAGAGCCTTTTCTTTCTTTGAGGCCTGACCTAAAAAAATTCTAAAACCATATGGCGGCACCTTCTCCCATCCCCAACCAACCTCCTGTCGATGCCTATCCTCCAGCAGCCGTCGTGGATGGCTCTTCTCCTTATCATCTTCTATCTTCTGATTCCCCCGATGTGAAACCTCGTAATTTCAAGAAGTCTATTCTTGGCAGGCCTTCCATCCAGCAGGCTGCCAATCACATTCTGGCAGTGTTGTCCTCCTCACCTATCATGGTCCCTAGCTTGACACTTGAGCAATATCGGCAACTGATTGATCTTCTCACACCTGCACCTTTTGCTGCCAATTTTTTTGGTAACTCCTCTATATTCTCTTATTCATCTCTTTCCTTTAATCCCAATTATGACTGGTTGATTGATAGAGGTGCTAGTGATCATGTCTCCTAATTATAGCTTATTTTGTAATTTTGTTCGTCCTATCAATGTTCATTACATTCGCTTACCTACTAGGAATTTGGTTTATATTGAAGGAATCGGTGATATTCACCTCTCTTCTTCTTTCCATCTATTGAATGTATTTTATGTTCCTACATTTAAATTTAATCTTCTTTCTATTCGAAAGCTTACAAATTATCTTGGTTGTGTTGCTATTTTATTTTGTTCCTCTTGTGTTTTTCATGACCATCTCATGAAGAGGTTGATTGGAACGGGTGAGGCATGCAACATGCTCTACATCTACCATCCTATTCCACCTATGACCCCCTCTGCTAGTAGTCATCCTACTAAAGCCCTTTGGCACCAACACCTCAGTCATCTTTCTACTTTTCATTTTCCTAGTTTTAATAAGTTTTCTTTTTCTTTTAATAATTGTGATGTATGTGCTCGTGCCAAGCACACTCGAACTCCTTTTCCGGATTTTGCTAATAAAAGTGTAGTAGTTTTTAATCGAATTTTTGTTGATATTTGGGGAGGTTATCACACACAATCCACTAGTGGTGCACATTTTTTTCTCATTATTCTCGATGACTTTTCACATGCTACCTGGGTTTACCTCATGTGCTTTAAATCCAAAACCTTCTCTTGCCTACATTTGTTTTGCGCTTGTCGAGAATCAATTTTATACTTGAGTTAAACATGTCCGCCCTAACAGTGGTGATGAATTTTTGTCTAATTCTTTGCAAAATTTCTTTAGTGACAATGGCATGTTGAGACTCCATAACAAAATTGTGTGGTTAAACGTAAACACAGACACCTTTTGAATGTAGCTCATTGTCTCTGTTTCCAAGCCAACATTCCCATTAGGTTCTGGGGTGAGTGTGTCCTCACTACAGATACTTAATCAACCGAACAACATCTCCTTATCTCCAAAATAAATCTCCTTTCTAACTACTCTTTAATAAGCTACCATCTTATGATCGTATACACGTCTTTGGTTGTCTTTGTTATGCGCACACACTCAAAGCTCATCGTGATAAATTTTCACCTTGTGCTACCAAATGTGTCTTCCTAGGTTACCCTAGCTCACACAAAGACTATCGTGTCTATGATCTTGACTTTAACAAAAAAAAAATCTCTAGGGACGTGACCTTCTACGAAATGGGCTTTCATTTTTGCACTCTGTTATATCCTTCCGCCCTTCCCTTTCCTATCTTTCCCCATCTAGTTCTTGAAACTCTTGATGTCTACCCCAAACCCAGAGATCACTCCCACTTCCTCGTCTGATATATCACCACTACCCTCACTTTAAACACTTTCACTGCCACCTCTTCCACCCCTACCACTCTCTCTTCCACGACGTTCGATTACTCGCCCCCTCCACCTCCGTGATTAAATCTGTCCTACCCTCCATGCAGAGCCCACTACACCTTCATCTGTTCCACAGTCCTTAGGTACTTCTCATTCACTTACTTATTTCCTCTGTTATTCTCATTTTTATGCTTCTCATTTTGCCTTTTTAGCTACTCTTACTGTTATTGTTGAGTCTTCCTCCTACTCTTAGGCCATTCATCGTTCTCATTAGCATGAGGTCATATCCGCTGAACTTAGTGCTCTGGAGGCCAATAATACTTGGACTCTCAAGTATCTTCCTCCTGGCAAGAAACCAATTGGTTGCAAGTGGGTCTTCAAGACCAAAATTTGGGTTAATGGTTCCATTGAGAGCCATAAGGATTGGTTGGTGGCTAAGGGCTACACACAGGTTGAGGGGCTCGAATACCATGAAACCTTTGTGCTCGTTGCTTGGATGGTTACTATTCGTTGTGTTTTGGTTATGACTTTAGGTAGGAATTGGATTATTCATCAACTTGATGTTCATAACATCTGTCTACATGGTGATCTTGATGATGAGGTTTACATGACCCTTCCCCATGGATATTTCACTAAGGGGCAGACTAGAGTTTGTTGGCTAAGAAAATCTTTGTATGGGCTCAAATAGGCTTCCCGCAATTGGTTTTTCAAGCTTTACTCTTTTCAAGAATGCAAGATCTGCTTGAATTGCATTAGGTTGAAATTCTTATTAACAAGGTCTAATATAAATACTACACGTACAAGAGAGATAGAAACCAACTATGAAACTAAATACTACCACTACAATTTAGCTAATAGATCATAAAATAAAGCGAAACATATATCTACAATCTTAACACTCACCCTCAAGTTGGAGCATGGAGATTAGTAATGCCTAACTTGCTCAGAAGAAATTGGAACTGAACATTGCCCAGAGCCTTGGTAAACAAATTAGCCAATTGATGTGAACTGGGAACACATTTCGTTTACAAGAGCCCTTATTGAATCTTTTCTCTTATAAGATAACAATCCAGTTCAATATGTTTTGTTCTCTCATGAAAAAGGGGATTGACAGCAATATGCAGTATGAAAAACAGATGATAATTTGGCAAACTAATTATAGGAAGCTTGCTTAAGACCGTAAGTGGATTTTTGCAAGCTACAAACTCGTTTCTCTCCCTATTGGCCAAGACCAAGAGGAAGTTTCATATAGATGTCTTCACTAAGATCACCATGAAGAAGACATTGTTGACATCAAGTTAATGAAAAGCCCAATTACACACTGCAGCAACTGCTAAAAGGCAACACACAGTTGTTAATTTTGTAACAAGTGCAAATGTTTCATGATAATCCAAACCTTCATGTTGAGTGTAACCCTTGGCAACAAGAAGAGCTTTGTATCGTTCAATGGAACCATTAGCTTTATGTTTGATCTTATAAACCCATTTTTCTAGCCAATGAGTTTTGTCTGAGGTGGCAAAGGAACTAAAGTCCATGTGTGATTGGCTTCCAAAGCGGCAAGTTCAACATCCATGGCTTGGCGCCAATTAGGGTCTTGAACCGCTTGAGCAAATGTAGTAGGTTCGGTGGTTGTAGATATTGAGGCTATAAAAGAGTGATGAGAGGGAGAAAAACGATCATAGGAAACAAAATTAGAGATGAAAAAGTGAGTAGTTGAGTGGCGAACCTGCATTGAAGTAAATGACAAGTCGGGGACGAAAGACAATAGTGTTGTACAATGATAATCCTCAAAATGTGAAGGAGGTTGATGAATGCGAGTTGAGCGTCGCACGGAGACTGGCGAAGCAACAATGGGCTAATCGTAAGAAGGCAATATGGGTGAAACAGTGGGTGGGCTAGGCGAGGAGTTGCTGGCTAGGCCAGGTGAGGATGAGTTTTTAGTAAGGGGCTGGACTATGTTAGGGGCCGGATTAGAGACGGGCTGGCTTGTTATGCCAAGAGGGGATTGAAGGTCATTAGGGGACTCGACCACGGTAAATTTGGGATCAGGAAGGCTACAAGAAATAGGCAAAAGTGAGGGAAAGGAAGAAGATGGCCTATGGGGCAAATCACAAGTGGGTGCCATGGGAAATTGAGACTCGTGAAAATAACATCCCGACTCACAAAGATTTGGTGAGTTGTGAGATCAAAAAGATGATAGCCTTTTTAGCCAAATGGATACCCAAGAAAAAGACATTGACGTGCGCGACTGTCAAATTTATTTTTTTGAAAAAGGGTGGTGGCATAGCATAAGCAACCAAAAACACAAAGGTGGTTGTAGGAGGGCTTAGTGTGAAATAAGATCTCATATAGTGATTTTCCAGCAAGAATAGTAGTGGGCATCTGATTGATAAGATAGGTGGCCGTAAGAATACAATCACCCTGAAACGACATGAGTAAATGAGAGTGAAAATGGAGTACACGAGCCACCTTAAGGAGGTGACGGTGCTTGCGTTCCACAACCAATTTTGTTGGGGGGTGCCAACACAACTGTGTTGTTGGATGACACCACGCTCATGAAGAAAATGGCGAAAGTCATGAGAAAAAAATTTCATGTCATTGTCAGAGCACAATTGTTTAATGGAACAATTGAATTGAGTTTCAATCCTGCGGAAATATTTTTTTAGTAAGTCACAAGCCTTGGATTAAATTGCATTAAAAAAACCCATGTACAACGAGAAAAATCATCCACTATAGTTAAAAAATAATGAGCTTCCGATAAGGAAGCAATAGGTTGGTGACCCCATATATCACAATGGATTAAAGCAAAAGGCACATCTGTCATAATAGAACTTGTATTAAATGAAAGACTAGTTTGTTTTGCTAACGGACAGTAAGGACAAAATAGAAAGGAATCAAAACAAATGATGGAAACTTCTTGAGATAATTTTTTAGTTCTAGTAGCAGAAGGGTGGCCGAGTCTTTGATGCCAAATTTGGAAAGACATACTAGATTTCGAGGCTAGGGCGTACAAAGAAGGGAATTGAAGCAAATAGAGTCCATCAACTTCTTTACCCAACCCATTCGTCCTCTTTGTTGCAAGGTCTTGAAAAATACAAAAATTGGGAAAAAATGTCACAGAACAATTAAGAATTTTTGTAAGTTAATGAACTGGCAATAAATTGACGTTGAAGGAATGTACATATAAAACATCATCAAGAACAATATTAGAATCAAGAGTAACAGATCCACTAGAGTGGATTGGAACAATAGTGCCATTGGGTAGACGAATGGGGCCTTTTGAGACCTGAAATTTTAATGTAAACAAATGAGGTGAAGGAATCATGTGGTCAGTAGCACCGGTATCAATAATCTAAGATGAAAGTGGTAAAGAAAATGAGGTTGTCAAGAGAGATTTACCTGTTACATTTGCCAAAGGATGTGTACCTTCATTGAGTAAAGCCATGATTTGCTTATATTGCATGGGTGTAAAGTTGGGAGTCAAATTAGGGCCTGTTGTTGGTTTGGCTTGATGAGCAAAATAATTGGGGCCATTTGTTTTACCAGATGAGTTATTAGGTGGATTGTTGAGCCGATGACCTTCGGGATAACCATGAAGTTGCCAACAAACTTCAATAGTGTGACCAAGGCTAGATAATCCAAGCCCACGACAATGAATACAAACAGACCGCTTTCCACATGTGCCTGTTTGATTAGAATTTCCACGTCCGAAATTACCATGATTGGCACCACCCGAAGGTGTGCCACTACAATTACCACTGTTGCGGTTGCCAACACCATTAAATTCATTACCATTAAGCTCATTGTTATGGACACCACTATCAATGGCTTACGGAGGACGTGAATTAGAGAAGTCACGTGGATTTGAAGAGCTAGATGGTGGGCAATGGGCCACAAGAGCAACAACATCATTAATAATGTGAGAAACACTGATCTCTCGCAGTTTTTCTTCTTGAAGGACCATATTGTAGGCTTCGTTAATCGTCAGCATAAGTTTCGTAATAAGAACATGACCTTGGATTGCAGAATATGTAGAATTAAGGCCCATCAAAAATTTCATCACCTTTTCATCTTGTTCACATGCTTCTAGAATTTTAGCCGCTTCACATGAGCATGAAATTGGTGGTAAATGTGTAGACAATTAATCCCAATAACCTTTGAGTTTGTTGAAATAAAGCGTCACAGGGGACTAATCCTGATGAATTTCATAGATCTGTTGTCGAATTTGATAGATTGAAGCTTTATTGCTTTGGGAATAACATTCTTTCAAATCTTTCCAAGCATCAGATGCAAAATTCTTGCAAAGTACTGAATATTGGAATTCTTTGGCCACTAAACTGACTTTCCAAGAATGAACTGTATCATTGCAGCGTTGCCACAAGGCACACTCGTGTCCAAGTGTATCTTCATCAGGCTGCTTTAGGGTTCCATCAATAAACCCTAATTTGTTTTTGCCACTTATTGAAAGCTTCATAGCACGACTCCATTTGTCATAATTGTTGTCATTAAAGATTCGAGGCACAATAGAGACACCCGGATTATCAGAATTATTGAGATAATAAGGATTATTGGGATTAGAGGCAGAAGTTGCCTGTTTGAATGGGGTATTGGTATTTTCACCCATGATTGAAGATGGTAAAGTTGTGGCCGAATTTCGGGAAACACAAGGAGAAGAAAATTTTAAGAGACAACCCTAAGTATCCAGGATTGCTCTGATACCATGTCAAGAATGCAAGATCTGCTTGAATTGCATTAGGTTGAAATTCTTATTAACAAGGTCTAATATAAATACTACACATAAAAAAGAGAGAAACCAACTAGGAAACTAAATAGTACCACTACAATTTAGCTAATAGATCCTAAAAATCCTAAAATAAAGCTAAACATATATCTACAATCTTAACAACTCTGTTCTTCTTGATGTAGGTTGCTAGCAGTCCCAATTGGATCATTCTCTCTTCACTAATGTGACTACATCTTCATTCACTGTTGTTCTGGTATATGTGGATGACATTCTTGTTTTAGGCAATGATGTTTTTCCAAGTGAATCACTTTAAGCGATTTCTATCTCAACGGTTCAAGACCAAGGATCTTGGCCCCTTTAAGTATTTATTGGGTCTTGAAGTTGTCCGTTCCCCTTCTAAGATTTTTCTCAATCAACAGAAGTATGCCTTGGAGATTCTCTCTAACAGTGGTCACTTGGGCGCTAAACCCACTTCCTTTTTCATGCAGCAAAATTTAAAACTTATTAACACTACCGATGATCTTCTCCTGATTCAGGCTCTTATCGTCTACTAGTGGGTCATTTAATCTACCTCACCATCACTTGCCCTGACATTGTTTACCCGATGAACATTCTTAGTCAGTTCATACACCAGCCCTGGACCACTCATTTGAATGTTGTTGTTCGTGTTCTTCGTTACCTAAAGAGCTTCCCTAGATAAGGCTTCCTTTTCTCTTCTACCAGCACTTTGCATGTCGCTACCTACACTGATTCCGATTGGGTAAGTTTTCCCTTGTCTCAGCACTCTAATATTGGCTACTTCATTCGCCTTAGCGACAATCCCATTTCTTGGCAGACCAAGAAGCAAGCTACTGTAACTCATTCCTCTACTGAAGTAGAATATAGGGTCATGACTATCACCACGTGTGAGCTAGTATGGCTTCGGAAGCTTCTCCACGATCTTGGTGTCCTTCATCCTCGTCCAATGACCCTTCATTGTGATAATCATTCTCACTCTCTATATCGCTCAGAACCGTATCTTCCATGTGAGGACAAAACACATTGAGATTGATGATCACGCTATTCGTGAGAAGCTTCGTAGTGATCTGATCTCTATGGTGCACTTCCCTACTAGTGATCAAATTGCAGATCTTTTCACCAAACCTTTGGGTCGGGAACTATTTGACCACTTCATTCACAAGTTGAGCATTACAGACCGTCATACACCAACTTGAGGGGGAGTATTAGGAAAGTAAATTTATGTTATTAGGAAACAAAATATTAAGAAATGAAATTTTTGTTATTAGAAAAAAAAATTTGTTTCCATGTACGATTAGGACTTTTCTGTATTTTGTTTCCTAATAAAAAAAATTTCCTTTCCTAATAAGAATTACATCACTATTTAGAGATCTAGTTTATTCCAGTTGAGCTACATATCGATTGAATTTGGCTCAGTTACACAACGAATTTAAAAATCAAATTCCGTTGGACTACTTTAAACAACAGTCTAAATGAATTGAAACTGAATCAAATTCAAATTACTCTATTCATTCAAATATGTCAATAAGATTGGCAGGGAAAAAAATTATTCCTTGTTAGATGCTCAGAAGTTGCCTAACTCACTGCACCAAACACAAAAAAAAATAACATAAAATAAAACAATTCTTCTCAATAAAAAGAACTTCATGTCATATCCTTGGGTAAGAATAGGAAGAAGAACAACATTTTTTTTGGTTCCACGGTCAACGATATTTGAGTTTGCTTATGTACATCTTAATTAATCTTCTTTTTGATCCGGTAAAAGACAGAACATTCACTCTGAAACTAGGATATTTATGAGAAATAAACCTCTTATGGTAAGACTACAAAAAATTATTAAAATTCAAAATTAAGATATTTAAATTTATAAGTCGACCATGATATCACTTGAGGTTCCTTGTGGTCGAAGAATAACTACCTTGATTTAGAATGGTTATGTCACATTCCAGTATTGAAATTTTTGCCCCATCATTGGGCTAATTGTTTTTTTTTTAATGATTGAGAGTATTTTCAAATATCAAAATAATGATACTGTGGACCCCCACCATCATAGACCATACTCCACACTTATCCACTTATTCGTTGGGCTACACGTACCTACACAACTACCCTCCCCTATATTCATAACCAACCGTAAAGGTGGGCTCTCTGGTCCGACCCTTTTAGGAATAGATACCTAAACTGTCCAAGTCATTCTTGGGTGAGCCACCACACGAGCCATACAAATTTATAATGTAAAATGAAGTAAATTTTGATAAATTTATTCAACGATTTCAAATAAATTTATCTAACAGTTATTAATATCTCTCTTAAAATTATTTATATTACACAGTACCTTCAGATACGAGTTACCTTTAATGTACAAATACAACACATTATCTCCCCCCCCCATCTAAGTATACAAGTAATACAACTATAAATGGTGAGTATTGAGTTGTATGATATCACGATTGTAGCGGGTTAGTTTTAATTGTATCATATTCAAGTTGTGTCGTAAATCTATTTATTTTGACAAAACTTATTCAATACTAAATTGAAAAAATAAAAAAAAGAGAGAAATTATTTATCTTCCTCTTACAATACCCAACAATATAGTTTTTTTTTTGTTTCTAAAACTAATTTGATTCACATTTCATTAAATGTAATTAATTATATCAAATTTAAATTCGTATCATATTGTATTATATCATATCATGTGGCGATGATGGTAATTAAAAAATGGACACAAATAAAGAGAACATATACAATGTGACACACACACACGCACCCGTAAGCAATAAATGGACCTCAAAGGCCAAATCCAACCGTAAAGTGGCTCTGTGGTCCTTTTCGGCTAAGCGAACCCCATACGAGTCATATGACTATTCCAAAGTTACAACACACACAAACAAATAGAGACCCCAAAGCAGTAAATGGACCTCAAAGTCCATATCCAATTCGCTTTATTTTTCAATCTTCCCCAAACACCATCGCTTCACCGTCCCAACAACCCTATACGAAAGGTCCAATTAGATCCCTCGGGTTCAAGCCCAATTCTCTCTCTCCTCTCTCCGTGNACGAAAGGTCCAATTAGATCCCTCGGGTTCAAGCCCAATTCTCTCTCTCCTCTCTTCTCTCTCCTCTCTCCGTGGAACCCTAGATCTCACTCAGTTGCAGGGAGCTGGAAATCGTTGTTTAAGCTTTAGATTCGCAAAAAGTAAATCGTTTCTTCATCTGGGTCTGTCTCTGATTCACTTTCTGGTTNTACGAAAGGTCCAATTAGATCCCTCGGGTTCAAGCCCAATTCTCTCTCTCCTCTCTCCGTGGAACCCTAGATCTCACTCAGTTGCAGGGAGCTGGAAATCGTTGTTTAAGCTTTAGATTAGCAAAAAGTAAATCGTTTCTTCATCTGGGTCTGTCTCTGATTCACTTTCTGGTTCTGTGTCTCTCTCAGAATCACCGTTTTTGTAGGTAAAAATACCAACTTTTTCCCCCTCTTGATGTGATAAAGCCTGAGACCACCTTCGTTGTCTTACTTTAGATTTTATTTTTTTTGGTTTTTAGATTACGTAGTTTGACTGATTTTATGTGTTTATTTTACAGGCCAAGTATTATATATGAATTTATTGTTGTTGATCTTGAAATGAAGAATTTTTCCCTCTCTGTTTTGTTATTTATTTTGTTTATCATAGTCACTTGGCAATCGGTTTTTTTTTTTTTTCTGGCCTTGTGTTTTTTGTGTGTTTTTCGATTTTTGTGGCTTATGTGCAAGTTTATTTGAAGCCTAGGATTAACCCAGCTGATATATAACTGCATGTGTTGATTTTGCACTAGGAATGGTTGTTTATTGATGATATCCATTTGATGTTTTAATTGATCTGGGCTTATGCTTAGATTTGTTAGAAGCCCAATATTGGATGGAGCGCTAGATCTATTTTTTCTTCTGTCTGCAGTTGTTGTTAGCCCATTGATGGATAAAATGACCATTTTGACCCTAACCCCTTACTTGCCTTAGGCTGACTTTAACATGGGCCATGACAGCGCCCACATGGCCTTGAACATTTTCCATGACTTGTGAAATAGACCCTTTTGGTGGTGTTGTGTGGGTGTAAGCCTTTTGAGGTCCGTTCTTGGTGGTGCAGCTGTGTATTATGAAAAATCTCAAAGAGACATAAAATAACTCAACACCCTTTTGGATCTTGTTAAAAGAGTTATGTTAGATTGAAGTCAAGGTAATTGGGGGTGATATTTTGAATATGACCACACGTCTGATGGGCTTGGTTGGGCTTAGGTGGGCCTGGTCTTATTGGCTTAGAACTTGGGGAATTTGCCTAGGATACTGTTGAAGGTCTGTAGCTGGTTCTAAGGTTAACAATTTATGCTTATTGCATCTTAAAGTATTTGGTTTGTAGATATAACTCTAGAATAAGTTAATGAGTTTCAGTTGTGCAAATCAAGTGGATGTTTTCTTCAAATGCAAAATTTTGGAGCTCATTATACTTGACTAACAATTTCGGATGTGGAATCTTTGGCAAATTACAATATTGGATGGTTGCCTTGTTTTGAAAATGTGCTTTTTGTTGTTAAAGGGTGAACAAAGTTTGTCCATTTATTTATTAGTGCACTATGTAGAAAATATCTTCAAGTTGTTAGAGGGCTGCTTATGTCAGTGACAAAATTGTGAGGAATTCCTCAAATTATTTGTGAGGAAAACTATATGAATAATTGCTTGAGGATTCAAGAATGATTTTGAATGGTAGTGTAGAATTCATCTGGGAGATGCAGAATATTCACTTTAGTCTTTAATTTGTTTAAACATTATAAAATGATTTTCATTTGCTTTTTGAAAGATATGGTTGTACCAATACCAGTTACTGAAGAATTGCTTATAATTAGCTCTTTAGATGCCTATTAGTTATTACCTATTTGTCCCTTTTGTTGCTTCTTTAGAGTGCAGATGGTGGATTCCATACCTTTTTATATGGTGTCTGTTGTAGCTTTTGACTTGTCGGTAACTGCTCATTCATCATCAATGAACGGCCTCATTTATTTGCTATGAAACATCAGTCTTCTCTTCTTTTTTTCCTTCTTAAAGTTTCTTGTTGATCCTCGCTGTGAAGTGTGGAAAGGAAATTCTGAATGGTCTTTAGTTACTCATATTTTTTACATATTAATCACCAACCCTGCTGCTGAGATATCTTTTTATTTTATCCCTGGAATGAGTTATAATGTTGTATGTGTCCCTTTAGGATTCGTCTTTCCACTATCAAATGTAGATGTTGCATATGGACTAAAATGCCAGTTTTGGATAGGTTGCATTTAATAATGCTTGACCCTACTCTATGCACATAGTGCAAAGCTGTTTTCAGTGAAGTAGGTTGGTTACTACCCTTCTGGTTGTCTCATATTATGCATAGCATTTGATTAAATTAGCTGTCACCATATGGTCCACGTTGAATGCCATTGTCAGAACTTCTAACTAGATATTCATATTAACATTTCATCTTGTTTATTAGGATCTCTTTATTTGTTAGTCTGTAAGCTGCACTGATTAATTAGTTATCCCTTATTTGCCAAATGAGTGCGTTTGATCCACCTAATTTTAGAGTTTGTATTTCCGCCATGCTGTGTTCATTTTTGTGGTCTCCTATGGTCTAATGAATCATCGCACTAGTATTTTGTTGTATTTTGGTATGATGCCATAATTGTTTGTGGAAGAGAGCTTATAATGATGTTATGATATCTGGTAGAAGAAAGCTTATCTTGTTTTCTGCATTAGGTTTCTTGCCTTTCTCCAGGTATTGCTAGTTTTCTTGATTTCATGTTGGACACATGCTCTTCACGGTTAATTGGTTTTATCTTGCTCCGTTTCTATTGTTTTTTAATCATTAACGTTGAATCTTTTTCTTTTGTGTAGGATTATTCCATTTTCTTAAGTGCCCCTTCAAAAGTAGCTGTGCTGCCTACAGTGTGATTGCACGTCTGGAGTCGTGATGGAAACTGCTAGTGAGAACAATGAGCTGGTCCTTGCAGAACCACAACCTTACAATTCAGAAATACCAGCTAATAATTCAGAAACACAACCTAACAAGCGTAGGAAAAAGAAGTCCATTGTCTGGGAATACTTCACTATTGAAGCTGTCGGCGATGGGTGTAGAAGAGCATGCTGTAAACAATGCAAGCAATCGTTCGCATACAGTACAGGGTCAAAAGTAGCAGGCACCAGTCACCTCAAACGCCACATTGCAAAGGGAACGTGCCCAGTTGTTCTGCGTAATCATGAGAAGAATCAATTAAGCCCATACAGTGCACCTTCAAAGATGGGTGGAATTGGGGATACGCCAAAACGACGTTACAGAACTGCTAGCTTACCTTACTTTGCATTTGATCCAGATCGGTGCCGCCACGAGATATCTAGGATGATCATCATGCATGACTACCCCCTTCACATGGTTGAACATCCTGGCTTTGTTGCTTTCGTCCACAATCTTCAGCCTCGATTTGATATGGTGAGCTTCAACACTATCCAAGGGGATTGTGTGGCAACTTACCTTAGGGAAAAACAAAGCCTTCAGAAGGTTGTCGAAGGGATGGCTGGGCGTATCTGCCTGACACTGGACTTGTGGACTTCTTTCCAGACTGTGGGCTACGTGTTTCTAACCGGATACTTTATTGATAGTGATTGGAAGATGCATAGGAAGCTTCTCAATGTCGTGATGGAACCATATCCCGATTCAGATGCTGCTTTCAGCCACGCTATTGCTGCTTGCCTTTCTGATTGGAATGTGGAGGGCAAGTTATTTTCTGTCACCATAAACAAACCTCTGAGTGAAGCTGGGATCGATAATCTTAGAGCTTTACTCTCTGTGAAGAACCCCCTTGTGCTCAATGGTCAATTGTTGGTTGAGGATTGCCTTGCTCGTACTTTAAGCAGCATTGCCCAAGACGCATTAGGGGCTGCACAAGATACTGTCAAGAAAGTCAGAGATGCTGTGAAATATGTGAAAACTTCGGAATCCCATGAGGAAAAATTTCTTGAGCTCAAGCAGCAACTTCAAGTCCCTAGCACAAAGAGCCTAGCTCTTGATGACCAAACTCGATGGAACACGACATACGAAATGTTGCTGGCTGCTTCAGAGTTAAAAGAAGTCTTTCCTTGCTTGGATACTTCTGATCCGGACTACAAGCACCCGCCATCCATTGAGGAATGGAAGCAGGTTGAGACACTATGCACATACTTAAAACTCCTCTTCGATACTGCCAATTTCCTAACCTCACCCACTATACCAACTACAAACACATTCTTTCACGAAGCATGGAAGATTCAGTTGGAGCTGGCACGGGCAGCCACAAGTGAGGATCCATTCATCAGCAACCTTACAAAATTAATGCAAGGGAAATTTGATAAATACTGGAAGAGTTCATGCCTAATATTAGCCAGTGCTGTAGTTATGGATCCCCGGTTCAAGATGAAGCTTGTTGAATTTAGTTTCTCCAAAATATACGGGGAAGATGTTGCCACATATGTGAAGCTTGTTGACGAAGGAATTCACGAGCTCTTTCTTGAATATGTGGCACTTCCTCTGCCTCTGACCCCTACTTATGCGGAAGAAGTGAATGGGGGATCTGTCAAGGCAGAGGGCCCCCATGGAGAAAACCTTCCCTCAAGCAATGGACTTGGACTTGCAGACTTTGATGTCTACATTATGGAGACTACCAGCCAGCAATCGAGGTCAGAGTTGGATCAGTATCTGGAGGAGTCTTTGTTGCCTCGGGTCCATGAGTTTGATGTAATAGGTTGGTGGAAACTAAACAGGGTGAAGTACCCAACTCTCTCGAAGATGGCTCGTGATATTTTGTCAATTCCCGTATCAACTGTTGCACTTGATTCGGTATTTGATACCATGACCAAACAGATGGATCCCTACAGATGTTCCTTAAGACCAGAGACAGTGGAGGCCCTCATATGTGCAAAGGATTGGCTGCAGAGTGAATCAATACATACTTCACCTGCACCGCTGAAAATGGAAGTACCAATTTAGGTTTTGGTTTTGGTTTTGTCTCGCCTTGTCTGTCTACGTTGGTAGGTAGCGATTTCTTNGATTGGCTGCAGAGTGAATCAATACATACTTCACCTGCACCGCTGAAAATGGAAGTCCCAATTTAGGTTTTGGTTTTGGTTTTGTCTCGCCTTGTCTGTCTACGTTGGTAGGTAGCGATTTCTTATACCTCTAGCCTGTATTATTTCATGATCTTCCGTTGAAGACTGGAACTTTACTGTACCATAGTTTGGGATCATTTAGAAGCTTGGACGGTATTGAGTTAACTTCTTCATCTTCGGGGGTAGCCATATTGATAAAACACTATTCGAAACCAATACAAAATTAATTGGTTAAGGCTCATTATTTCTCGACATAAACACAAAAATAACACAATCCGATGACAAGAATTTGTCTGTCAGTTGTGTCCGGGTATATTGCAGTAATTTGTCTATTGCAGTAAGCATTGGATTGCCTGGTCTGAAGCAAATTATAGAAAAGGGGTGTTTGTATATGATCAAACAGGTATGGAATTGTTATTNATTAATTGGTTAAGGCTCATTATTTCTCGACATAAACACAAAAATAACACAATCCGTTGACACGAATTTGTCTGTGAGTTGTGTCCGGGTATATTGCAGTAATTTGTCTATTGCAGTAAGCATTGGATTGCCTGGTCTGAAGCAAATTATAGAAAAAGGGTGTTTGTTTATGATCAAACAGGTATGGAATTGTTACTTTGTAAATACATAAATCAATTTTATTTTTATATTTTTGCTAGGGATCTGATTTGAATCTTTTACATTTTTGTATTTTGGTCTTATCTGTTTTGGATTATGTTGGCTTGGGCTTGGGTAGGGACGGGGTCGGGGGTGAAGGCTGGGGATAGGGCAGGGGCGGAGATTAGAAATTTACTCGCGGACGGAAATGAAGAAGAAAATTATACCTGTTAACGGGGGTGGACCGGAGATGGATGAAGTTTTTTTAATCGGGTACGGGGATGAAGATTATACCCCCCGCCCCCGCTTCGATTCATTGATATCGTTATTCCTATACTTATAAGTGTAAGATTTTTTTATTAGAATAATATCAGATGCTACATTATTATATCAAAACATTAGATCAAATTTTAGAATTCCAATAATATTATTCTTTTGTTAAAAAAAAATATTCATGTAAATCTTTTTTTTTTTTGATCAAGATTTAAAGCATACGAACTAAAAACAATTATCAAACCATTGCTTTCTCTCTCTATTTTGAACACAAATAATATATTTTTTAATTGAGATACTAAATTATATGTGAAGAATTTTTTTTTCCATGTTCTTGCATTGCATAAAATATATTAGTGATGCTAAATTTAACAATTACTCTTGCAAAAAAAGAAATTTTAAAACTATATTAAAAAAAATCCTACTTAAGAGTGGTGTGATATAATAAAGATTAGGGTTTTTTGCATACTACACCTTGAAAGATTTTAAGATTCTCATTTTGCACCCTCAAAGATTAATGTTTTCTCATTACACATTCAATGTATCAAAACTATTGTAATGTAGCTCTTCTGTTAACCTATGTTATTTTTTCCATCAAATACCATCTCATTGTAACATTGACAGAATAACTAACGGAAAGTAAATAAAAGGGTCACATTGCAATATTTTTGATACATTGAGGGTGTAATGTGAAAAATTTAATCTTTTAGTGTATAAAATAAAAATCATAAAATCTTTTAAGATACAAAGTGCAATTTACCACAAGATCAATCATACTACCAATTAAAGATAATATCTTAGCAACATATTTCATACAAAAACTTTTATTAGAATTCTTGTTTTAGGCCTTTCATCATCTTAAGTCAACCCTAATCTGTGGTATTATCTCTGAATACTAGCAATCACAACGTTAAAACACTTGTTTTGTCTTTTCAGACATATGTAACTCTTTGTCCGGTCACACAATATAATTTGAAAAAATCTCACCTTTCCCCACTGAAAGATAATAAAATTCTCAAATTGTACCCCAAAAGATTAATTTTTCTAAACTGCACCCTCGAAGAAGTGAAAAGGTTGCAATTTGGTCTAACAACTTATGTCTATTAGGCGTCCGTCTGTTTTGTGATCGCATGCAAAGCACGTGACTATATGCAAGGGTTTTACTGTTAAATTACCTGATGAACTCCCATGTGACTTGAACATGGCAACACCTCGTGCAGAGAGAACGAAAAATTCAGGGTTTTTCATTCGCCTGGTTTGGTAGAGAAAGATCAAAGATCTTAGTATAGGGTTTTTCAATCTCGTAGTTTGGGATAGAAAGATTAAAAAACTTGATCTAGGGATTTTCAATTGTGTGGTCTGGGTTGAGCATCTTGAAGAATAAAAAATGTCGTAGTTATTGAGATAAGCGATCAATGACTTACATCCTTGTTGCGATGCGCCATGCTATGGTAATCTTGTTTCCCGTGTGTTGGTTGTGTATTTTTTGTGTAATTGTGTTTGCATTGGGGGATTCATTGTGGGTTGATTGTGACATTGTGTTGGGACCATTTTTTATGGGAGGTTGTGTGTGCTATTATTTAAATTTTTTTTTTACATGTTTATGAATTGTTTGTTTGTGTCAAAGTCTCGGTAAATTATTGTTTGTGGACCTTTGTGTTTGTTTGTTTTCGGAGTCTTGCTCTTTTTTGTTTATGATTAATGGTTGTTTTGTAACATAGTAGGGTAAATGAAATAATGTGTGGCTTGTCGGCCTTTTGGTGGTATATGCAGATGATCTTTCTAGGTATTTTTCTATCCATTTGCATCATGGAGGTAGATTGGGCATTAAGAGTAACGTGATGCTGACAAGCTTTCTTTGATTTAGTTGGATAGTATGTTAAAGGATGTGGGATTGGGATACTCTAAGCTTACTAGATTCCACATTAGAACTGTTGATGGATGGAAAGTGTTAGAAATGGATCAGCAGACATTGGACATGGTTAATTGGGTTGATATGGACAGAGTCACTGATGTTTATGTTCAGCATAGTAAGCCAAATTTGTGTAGCCAAAGTCAAGTTGAATCAAGCTGTGATACAACATAGAAAGAAACTGGCATTAAGCCAGAACAAGTTAATGTGTAGTGTTCAAAAACATGTGATGCTGAGAATGCAAATGAAGAATCTAGAATTTTGATGAGAATGACTCGTACTCAGCAGGGTCGTCCTCTAAGTATGCAGAGTTNGTGTAGTGTTCAAAAACATGTGATGCTGAGAATGCAAATGAAGAATCTGGAATTTTGATGAGAATGACTCGTACTCAGCAGGGTCGTCCTCTAAGTATGCAGAGTTTTTATGATAGTGAATACGACATGATTGATGATCAATTGTATGATAATTTTGTGGATCATTATGTTGAATTTGTTGGTGTTAACAAAGGGAAAATACTTGAGAAAAAGGAAGGGGTTGATGGTGTTAGAAGCACAATAATGGATGCCAATAATAAGTTTTATGGTGAAGGCTATGACACAAATGAGTTAGTCAGTATTAGTGGATCATCATCAGATGATGAGGAAGGAGGAAATTTCAAGAGACAAATGGTTAAGTATTCACACTTCAATGTTATGACTGACATGGTTGATCCACAACTTAAGTTTAGCCTTTTGTTCAAATATGCATTTGAATTTAGAGCTGCAGTTAGGCAACATGAAATCAAATAGGGCAAGGAAATAAAATTCATTAAGAATGACAAATGTAGAGTAAGGGTTGTTTGTAGGCCTAGTTGTGATTGAGTGATATATGCTTCCAGCAGGGCAGGTGAAAAGACCATACAAGTTAAAACATTTAATGGTGCCCACAATTGCAATAGATCTATCAATGTTAAGCACTCTAATGCCAATTGGATTGTAAATACATATGTAGAAAGGCTGAGATCCAACCTTACATGGCCAATGAAATCATTCAAAAAAAATTGTCCAGAAAAAGCACGTTCTAAACTTGGGCAAAAACAAAGTATACAGGGCCAAACATAAAGGGAGGACAATGTTAGTGGTACTGACAGAGCAATTCAGTTTGTTATGAGATTACTGTGAAGAGTTGAGGAGAACCAACCCAGATACAACTTGTATAATGAAAACCAAAGCTTAAGGAACTGGTTAAGTAAAGTTTAAAAGGTTATACATATGTTTTGGGGGTCATTAAAAAATGGTTGTTGTATGGAAGCAAATCATTAATTGGCTTGGATGGTTTGTCATTTAAAGTGCAATCAGTATGACATTTTATTATCAGCTTTTGGGATTGACCCCAACAGTCAAATGTTTCAAATAGCCTATGCAGTAGAGGAAAAAAAAAAAGAAGTCTTAGAATTGGTTTTTGAAACTTTTAAAGCAGAAGCATTTTTAACACACATGCATGGANACAATCAGTATGACATTTTATTACCAGCTTTTGGGATTGACCCCAACAGTCAAATGTTTCAAATAGCCTATGCAGTAGAGGAAAAAAAAAAGAAGTCTTAGAATTGGTTTTTGAAACTTTTAAAGCAGAAGCATATTTAACACACATGCATGGACTTTCATGTCAGATAAATAAAAGACAAGTTTAAATGCTTTATTTTCAATATGTTTTATAGTTGCATTTACTATTTTTCATAAATTAATTCATATAATTGTTTTTGGGACTCTTAGATGTTGTAGAGACTCTTTTCCCAAATACAAAACATAGATTTTGTGTCAGACATTTATATAACAATTTCAAAGTAGACCACAAGGGCTTAACATTGAAGGATTTGTTATGGAGGGCTGCCATACTAGCAAGAGTTGTTGACTTTCACAATGTAATAGAGGAATTTATGAGTATTGATGAATCTGCATATAGGTGGTTGTGTGAAAGATTAGTTGTGAATTGGTCTAGGTCCCATGTCAGTACATTCTCCAAATGTGATATGTTATTGAATTATATGTGAGAGCTTCAAATGCTTGTATTGTTGAGGCTAGGGTCAAGACTATCTTAACCATGCTTGAAAAAATTAGAGTATGGCGAATGGAAAGAATACATCAACAAAGATACTCCATTAAGAAGTACAAGGGTACTACCTATCCTAGAATTCAAAAGAGAATAGAGGACATCAAAGTTGAATCAGTATCTCTCATACCNTTATTGAATTATATGTGAGAGCTTCAAATGCTTATATTGTTGAGGCTAGGGTCAAGACTATCTTAACCATGCCTGAAAAAATTAGAGTATGGCGAATGGAAAGAATACATCGACAAAGATACTCCATTAAGAAGTACAAGGGTACTACCTGTCCTAGAATTCAAAAGAGAATAGAGGACATCAAAGTTGAATCAGTATCTCTCATACCAACATGGAATGGGGGATGAAAAATTTGAAGTGGTTGCGACGAGTGGAGACCAAAACACCGTCAATATAGAAGAAAGAACTTGTAGCTGTAGAAAATGGGATTTAATAGGAATCCTATATAAACTTGTAGTGTCTGCCCTCAAATTTTTAGGTCAGTTAACAAAAGACTTTGTGGGTGATTGGTGCAAGGTTGAGACCTTCCTTAGGTGTTACAATCAACTAATAAACTCTATCAATGACAAAGAGGTGTGGGTAAAGACAGGTTACACCACTATATTTTTCCCTGATGTGAGCATAAGACCTGGCAGGCCTACAAAGGTTAGAAAGAAGGAGGTTGANGCTCTATCAATGACAAGGAGGTGTGGATAAAGACAGGTTACACCACTCTATTTTCCCCTGATGTGAGCATAAGACCTGGCAGGCCTACAAAGGTTAGAAAGAAGGAGGTTGATGAACCTAGTACTGGTGTCAAGTTGAGGAGGAAGTACAAACCTATAATGTGTGGAATTTGTGGAAATTGTGGTAAAGTTGGCCACAACAAAAGGAGGTNGATGAACCTAGTACTGGTGTCAAGTTGAGGAGGAAGTACAAACCTATAATGTGTGGAATTTGTGGAAATTGTGGTAAAGTTGGCCACAACAAAAGGAGGTGCAAGTTCAAACAATCCAATGTTGTAGACACAATCACAATACAGACTGCAAACAATGTCCCAGTAACTTCTCTGAAATTCTGATCCCTTTGAAATTCACATATTCACTACTAACCTATCTTTTATCTTTTATCATTAGGTGGGCAACATGACAAATGAATCAGCAACAAACAACCCCAAATCTGCAACACCTAATGTAACAAAAGATAGACATAAATTGCCTTTAATACGTAAAATATAATTTTTAGTTGTGTACATGCCCAAAATATGCATGTTCAATGATTGAGCTAATGCTTGTTATTCATTAACATATTAGAGGAGGAACAATGGATCAACTCCACAATCTAATTGTACAACTGTATCAACACCATAAAATATGCCAAATTTGTNGTTAGGAACTCTAGCCATAGGCAACGCCAATCAAGGAAGAGTGTTTGCTTTGACCCAACCAAAGGAAGATGTCTCCAATGCCGTTGTGGAAGGTATTTTTCTTCTCTACAATTCTTGGACCCGCATTTTATTTGATCTTGGTACTACTCATTCATTCATATGCACTACATATGCTCTTAATTTGGGACTAAACTTTCAGAAGCTAGAACATGCCTTGAGTATTGACAAGCCTACGGGAGAATGGTTGGGTACTAGAAGGGTGTGTAGAGGTTGTGTGCTTCGAATTGGGGAGCAAGAACTAATTATAGATTTGGTTGCATTAGACATGAAAGGGTATGACATAATATTTGGGATGAACTTTTTGTCCACCTTTCGTGCGGTAATGGATTATTTTCATAAACAGATTTCATTTCAATTATCGGGAGGGTTAGTTTTCAGTTTCATGAATGATTGAAATTCTTCCCATCCATTTCCTACTATGGGTAGTAGATTCTTGAAAGGTAAGGCGGGGAGCCAGTTGAGTTTCTTAGATAGCTTGATGGGAGATGATCGGGATAGATCCCAACTGGATGTGGTATTGATAGTGTCAGAGTTTTCGGATGTATTCCCAGATGAACTACTAGGGTTACCCCCACAAAGAGACATTGAGTTTACGATTGATCTTTATCTAGGAACCAAACCCATATCCATTGCTCCCTATAGGATGGCACCTTTGGAGTTGAAGGAGCTAAGAAAACAGTTAGACCAACTATTTGCTATTGGGTTTATCCGTTTAAGCACTTCACCTTAGGGAGCCTCGGTCCTCTTTGTGAAGAAGCATGATGAAACACTTCGATTATGCAAGGACTACCGAAGGTTGAATCGGGTGATAGTAAAGAATAAATATCCATTGCCATGAATTGATGATTTATTTGATCAGCTGAGGGATTCTAAGTATTACACCAAGATTGGTCTTTGCACAGGGTACCATCAACTGCGGATCAAGGAGGAGGATATTCCTAAGACAGTTTTTCGTACCCGGTATAGTTATTTCGAATATATGATAATGTCATTTTTGATTGACTAATGCTCCAACAGCCTTCATGGATTTGATGCATAGGGTATTTCAGTCGTACCTAGATCAGTTTGTCATTGTGTTTATTGATGACATATTAATCTATTCACGGCCACAAGAGGAACATGAACACCATCTCTCGATTGTTCTATCGACATTGAGAGAGCACAAATTGTATGCTAAGATGACTAAATGTGAATTCTTGATGAAGGAGGTGAAATTTCTTGGCCATGCGGTGTCTGAACAGGGTGTAGCTGTTGACCACGCAAAGATTGAAGTAGTGATGAAGTGGGAACCACTGAAGAATGTGACCGAAATACGTAGTTTCCTGGGCTTAGCAGGCTACTATTAGAGGTTTGTGGAAAGGTTCTCAAAACTAGCAATGCCAATGACTCGCCTTAAAAAAAAGGGGGAAAGATTCTTGTGGATTAAAGAGTGTGAACTAACCTTTCGTACCTTGAAGGAAAGGTTGACAATAGCTCCTGTCCTCATTATTCCGAGCAGTGGGGAAGGATACGAGGTATACATCGATGCTTCGTTATGAGGTTTGGGATGTGTGCCAATGCAAGGAGGTAAGGTAATTTCTTATGGCTCAAGACAACTCAAGATTCATGAGCTTAAGTTGTGGAGGTGTTACTTGTATGGAGAAAAGTTTCAAGTTTTTTCTGATCATAAGAGCCTCAAGTATATATTCACCCAGAAAGACTTGAATCTTCGACAAAGAAGGTGGATTGAGTATCTAGAAGATTACAATTTCACACTCCACTACCATCTGGGGAAGGCGAATGTAGTAGCAGATGCACTGAGCAGAAAGTATCGGGGTGAAATCAATGTTTTTGCTGTTAATAGGTGGAAAATGATTGATGCCTTGAAGGAATTTGATCTATGGATGGATAGATAGGGGGATCGATCATTCTTATTTAATCTTGTAGCTCAATCAATTCTTCGACAAAGGATTGTAGAGTTGCAACGATTAGACACCGACTTGGGAGCTATCCGGGGTAGAATGGAACGGAATGAGATTTTTGAGAATTGGTCGATACAGGATGATGAGTTACAGTTTGGTGGAAGACTATGTGTACCAAATAATGACCAAGTAAGGGAAGAAGTGTTAGGTGAGTGTCATCGTTCAAAATTCTCCATACATCCGGGGTAGTACCAAGATATATAGGGACATGAAGCGTCAATATTGGTGGAAAGTGATGAAACAAGACGTGGCTAAGTACGTTTCAAAGTGGTGGTTTGTCAGCAGGTGAAGATTGAGCATCAAAAGCTCGAAGGATTATTATAGTCCTTGCCTATTCTAGAATGAAAGTGGGATCACATCACCATGGACTTTGTGTCTGGTTTTCCACGGATTTCACGCGGACATAATGTCGTATGGGTCATTGTAGATAGACTTACCAAGTCTACTCATTTCTTGAGTATGAAGACCACGGACACTTTAGAGACCTTGAGCAAGCTTTATATTCCCGAGATTGTTAGATTACATGGAGTTCCTTTCTCTTTTGTTTCAGATCGTGATTCTCGTTGTGAAGACCCTGGTCCATTACCGGACCCCTGTCTTCCAAGGGTTAACCTCCCATTACCGGGATATCACCACCCTCCACCAAAGGATTTCGGCTAACCTGTGGGTCAAACCCCCACAGTAGCCTTTACCTCCGTCCCACATCGGGGAAGGAGTCGTCTCCCCACCCCCATATAAGCCGAAGCACCATATGAGAGCAGTACCCAAGTACCACACTGTGGTACTTGGGTACTGCTCTCATATGGTGCTTCGGCTTATATGGGGGTGGGGAGACGACTCCTTCCCCGATGTGGGACGGAGGTAAAGGCTACTGTGGGGGTTTGACCCACAGGTTAGCCGAAATCCTTTGGTGGAGGGTGGTGATATCCCGGTAATGGGAGGTTAACCCTTGGAAGACAGGGTCCCGGTAATGGGGCAGGGTCTTCACAAATATGGTGTGGAAACTCAATCAAAATGGGTGAATGATGTTGAAACTCAAAGAGTTTAATTGAAAAGAATGAAAATACAAGGAAGAAAAAAGGGTGAGAAGAAGAAAAGAATGATCAAAAGAAAAGGAAAATATTAAGGAAAAGGAAGAAAAGAAATAAAGAGTGTGGTCATGGTGTATGAAGGAAAACCCCATGAAAAGGGAGATGTTTTTGCAATAAAAATCTATCTCTCGGAACAACTCTCTTTGTTATCCTATATCCTTTGTTTATTTTGCCTAAAATATCACCCTAAGGCCCCATTATAGCCCTTAAAGCCCTAAATGATCTAGAGAAGCGTGGGAGATGCATACCTTTAAAGAAAAAGAGAAGTTGGTTTATTATATAGTGCCCTAGCATCCTTTTTATGAGATTATGCCAAGGTTGTTTCACTTTCATGGATAAACTTCATTTTTGGATTATATGTGAGCATTTTTCATTTTGTGCACAAAATTCTATTTCACATATACACAATGGAGAGTATACTAGGATAAAATATGTGTGATTCATTGTTGAGAGACACCCTCAGTGAGGTCGCATTGAAGCTGAATTTGGATAGGAGTGTGGATGTGAATTCCATTATGTAAATGCTTAAATTACTTGTTCACTGCACACACACATGAGTTTGGAAATGAATGCGGAGGTTCATACTTTATTCTAGCATTTAAGGTCATAGTGTTGCTCATGTGTGCTTCGTTCGGGCAGTTGAACGACGTGTTAGGTAGCTCTATGCTTAAAGGATAGGGGAATATGGCTCAACTTTTGATATTTGATAAGATTTATGAATGCCTTTCTTGTTGGAATTCATGTTTTTCATTTTGGTTATTCATTTTGGTAGTTTAAATTAGAATCCATGACTTGTGCTTTGAAAACATCAAAATCTTAAATCATGTCGCAATTTCGGAAATGACTTTGGACATGATCAACCAATTGTGGTTTATAAGTGTGGTTCAAATTCTTGGTAGCTTAGATGTCTTAGGTAGGGCATTAAAATGTGTTGGAGTTGAGGTAGGATGGATTGGATATGAATTTGTGAACAAAGGATTGGTTTTCCAGCAAAGGCAAAGCCTTCCAGAAGGTTCAGTTAAAAACCTTCCGGAAGGTTTTGCCTACTGGAATTTTTGACCCATGCAGTAAGCAAAACCTTTCAGAAGGTTGCCGTCGACCTTCTGGAAGGTTTTGCCCAGAAAACTAAATACGAGGGTTTTAAGTTCAAAATTTTTGAAACCCTTCACATTTATCATGCATCTTAAGCTGTTTAGCTCTCTCCTCTCACTCAATCCTCTTCAAATCTTCAAAACCCTCCACCAAAGCTAAAATTTCCCATTTCTTTCTTTGATTCAAGTTGTTTTTGAAGCATTTTAGCCAAAAATTTCAAGTTTCTCTCCAAAACCCTAATGTTCCATTTTCCCCCCAAATTACTCATCCTTGTTGATCTTTCCCAAACCTATTTGATTTCATTGTTATAGCGAGAATGAATGGTATGTCTATGGGGTGAGTTTGACACGGTGGATACACTATGGTGGGTTATTTAGACTTTTCTCTCTTCCACCCATGCGGTCTTGCTCTCGTAAGAGGAGTGAAGAGGGCCGAAATGGCCAAGATAGGCGAACTAAGGCTAAGCATGACACTCGGAGACAGAGAATTGACAAGAAGGGTGCAACATGTGAGAGATATGTTGACAAAGCTTCTCTTGGACCAAGGGATGAGGTTGTAAGAATAATTGAGGCGCGGGGGTTGAATATTTGGTTTAAAGAAGTGAGGGGGTATAATTTGGGTATGTGTCGCGAGTTTTATCAAAAGCTGTCAGTTTTTGGTGAGAATGGGGATAGGTTGAGGACTAATGTGCAGGAGAAGACCTTTGAGGTGACCCCCGCCACGATCGCCAACATGACGGAATATGAGAGGCCTCCCCCGACCACCCCAGTCCACCCACACTATGTGGATGGGGGTAGGACGCCCTCAAACTATATGGCCCTCACTTATGAGGACCCGACCACGTTTAAAGGGACGACGTTGGTCGGGGGCCCCAAGCATGCATACGGGGTTATGAATAAAGTACTACATTATAATTTGATGCCCCGAGATTCGGAGAAGAACCCAAAGATAGAGAAGTTGGCTTTACTTCATGCATTTATGATAGGGGTGGCCATAGATGTGGCGTACTTTATTTTCTGGGAGATGCAGGAGTTTGTCCAGGCTGCAAAGCCAAAGGCAAATCTCCCTTTTGGCAGCCTAGTTACCAATCTCAGTGACCAGGCTAATGTAAAACACTATGCCCATGATACACTCCTCCCCCCAGAGACTGGAGTAATTAGAAAGTCTAGCAGCAGCAAAAGAGCTTCTAGGACTAGGGGAGAGAGACCTAGGGCTAGGAAGCTAGAGCCTTCAGTGGTCGAGCTATCTTCTTTAGCACCTCCACCTCCTACTCCGACACGTACAACTACTCCTGCCCGTATTATTCCTCAATGCTTAGATGCATTAGAGTCTACTAGGCACGCCCTGACGATCATGGTTACGAGGTTCTTCCAGCACACATTCCCGCGTGAGCCTATCCCTGGAGGACCACCACCACAGCCTCCAGCTAGACCTTTGACCACGGCTCCTGTGCCATCCATGATGGTCGAGGTAGATGACGATGATGTGTTAGAGTTCAACTCTAAGACTGAGGACGAAGATGCCTTTGATGACGATGACGACTGATGACTGGAGTTTTTTGTATTTTGTTTTGAATTGTGGTTGTACATAGTTAGGGTTCTTGTGTCAACCAGTAGAAATATCTTAGGTTTTGGCCATTGTGTTTTGAAACTTGAACCATTTTAAAGAACTTTTTGAAAATGATCAATGAAACCACCATAGTTATTACATTTATATTAGTGCCCAAAGCCATATATTTAATTGCAATATGATTTTTGGATTTTGAATGTTTGGATGTCTGATTTCGGTTTAATTTATAGCTTATGGTTTAACATAATGTTTGCTAGGGACTAGCAAAACTCAAGTTGGGGGGTGTGATTAGCACAAAAGCATGACATATATTGTATGCTAATCTCCCCTTGTATACTTGTTTTTGTCATGAAATTGGGAGGAAATGCATTTAATTCTCTCGTTGATGGAGTTTTGTGTGAATATAGGTAAAATGATGTGAATGGATTGACTTAAGCCCCCATTGAAGTGTTTGAAATCAATAAAGATGAGGGGGTAGCATAAAGGAGGTTTTGGTGGCTGAAGAGACTAAGAAAATCCAAATTGGTTGAAAACCTTCCAGAATGTGTTGCCTTGGTTTTCTTTTTCACTGCCAAAACCTTCTGGATGGTTTTGTTTACTAGATTAAACATTCTGGACTAAACCTTCCGAAAGGCTTTGTTTACTAGAACTAAATCTTTCGAAAAGTTTTATCTACTGGAATGAACCTTCCAGAAGTTTTTGGCTGTTGGCTTCTTCATTTAACTATTCCTGCACAAACCTTCCTGAAGGTTTTTGTCGACCTTTCGGAAGGTTTGGCCCAGACTGCCAGACAACCTGTAACTCAAGCTCTGCAAATTGGGGGTCCCACTTACACTTTTCCAACAAATCTCCTGACATTCCTTACACATCTAGAAACCTCTCCTCACCTCTACTTGGACTTTGGAGATTTGTGCAATAATGAGGAGGAGAGAGAAGAGGCATGGCAAGAGAGAAAGGCTAGGCTTGTCTAGCCTGCACCAACCCATCCCTTTCAGCCCCCTACGATTGGGATCACAACATAGGATAACAGGGGCTCCATGGATGTTTTTAGGGAGAATTATTCAAGGGGAGAGACATTATTATGGGATATACATTGTAATATAGAGAGAGAGAGTCTAAGGTAGAAGATGAATAGTGCTAGAGAGAGAAGTTAATATTTTTGCATTTTCTTCAATGCATTGTCTTGTAATCCTTTGTAAAAATCTTGTAAGCTTCATTTAATGTCTTTAATGCTATTTACTACAAATTCATTTAAAGTTTAATCTTTCATTTTAGCTCTCACCATTAATGTTTTCAAGTTCTTCATTTTGAAGCTTTAAGATGGGTATCAAATGCACTTTCCTATAGTTTATGTATTCTTGCATTAACTTAGCTCCAATCTTCACTTCTCTACAATTTTTTTCCATTACATTATTGTCTTTGCTTAAGTATGAGTAGCTAAGCTTTTAAGTTGGATAATCCAAGCGAGACCTCCTCTTGGGTATGCCATTTCAACTCGTTTTCTTTCCTCTTCATAGTGCACGTTGATTATGTTTGACTGGGTCGAGTGTAGACGTCGGTGTGAGTCTTTGATATCACGTTGACTTGTCACGAGTTATGCTTGGATCCTCACGTCCATCTCATCCCTCGCTTCCCATAAACCAATCGAACATCTAGACACCATTGGAGTTGACTTGGCATTTCCATTGGAATGAACCCTTCGGATTAGCCAACACTTGTTTTCCATTTTACATCTACCAAGAGACAAACATAAATCACCAAACTCAAAACAACAAAAGATTTTTACACTTTTCTCTTTTTCATCAAAAATCACCTTCAACACAATTCAACTCCTTCCCTGAGGAGACGACCTTGGAATACGATTTCCAAGTAAAACATGACACGCACAAGTCTTTCTGCGCTTGGGGGCATTTTTGTTCACACACACACACACACACACATTTCAAACCTTTCACCCGTTTTCTCTTTGCCTACATTGAACCTGAGTGAGAGTGACACTCACCCACTTAAATAGGTCATATACACATTGAATGTTCATGTTCGGAGGTTAAGGGAATACAACAAAAACAAAAAAGCAGTTGTCTATTGGACCCTTCTTGCGCCTTCACGTGTCGACGGGGTCTACTGGACTCCTGCCACTACCACATATTTCTTCAACCTCTAATCAACCATAGGTTTTGTTCTACTTTTTCCTAACTCCCTACTTCTATTATCTTTTTCTCCCTACACAGTGCACCATTCACCACCTTTTCTGAATCTATAAACTTTCCTCTCACCCCTCTGTCGAACCCCATTGGTTAGGTACCTAGAATCAAACCCAAACATATTAAAACATTAAGCTAAAGTTTGTAAAACCCATTAGTTCTCCACCATGGACAGACCTGCAAGTTGTCTTTTCACCTTCTATACATCCCCAAAAACAATTTTAAATGGTGGAAATGGAATCATTAGGTCTGTTTTAGGCTAGTATATTTCTCCTTTCACATCTAAACACACAATTTAGCAAATTAAATTTTCAAAAAACTTTAAAATCCTAACTTTAACTTCCAATCATTCCAACCACCACCACCAACCACAATGGCCTTCCAAACCACCAAACATCTAGAAACCAACCCTCAAGCTAAATTGAACCAAAACCTTTTGAATCAACAAACATGTTTCATACCCATGTAAAACCATCATACCAATGTAAAACAAAAAAACTTTAAAACATGTTTTCATGCCTAACTAGTAATCAAAACACAAATTGAACATCATAAACGACTTCCTAGCATCCAATTATTATAGGATGATATATTTCCTTGCTCGAATTGTCTCTTTTAGAAATTGGATTTTGTAAGTTACACACTTTCTCACTTTATCTTTTCTCTTCTCTCCTTCCCTCTCTCAGTGGGTTCTCTCTTCTAGACCACCGTAGCATCTGTTCTACCTTCTCCCAAGCTATTGGGTGGATATCATGCAACTAAGGTGTAAAACCCAGGAAAATTTAAAATTTTATTAAGAAGGGAAAAATGAAAATTAACCACTATGATACAGGTTGAAAACTCAAATTATTTTAGAACAAAGATGATAAAACAGACCTCAAAATTAGATTCATCTCGCAGAATATAGCTGTCCAGTCAATTTTTGTTGAATTCTGAGACAATTGAATTTTTTACATTTTACGATAAGATCAGGCATCGCATGACTAAAATAAAAGCGATTGGGTTTTAATTGTGAAACACAAAAATAATTTAAATTTAGTTCAAATAAAATATATTGAACATAACATGAGATGAGATTTAACAGATTCAAGACGAAATTGGATTAGAAAAAGATAGGACGTGTGGCTCAATAAGAGCCAAGCATTGGAATGTAGAAAAGGGGAAGAATATCAAATTTTGCTCCCTATTTTTTAGTTGGAGTTTTTGGATAGAGAGAGAGAGAGAGAAAGAAATGAAGGAAGGATAGAGAAAACACAAAATCCCCAAGCCTTCTCCTTGCGATCTAGAGTGATCAATCCCTTGGATTGCTTCGAGGCAAGAACAAAATTTGTTCTACGCTACGTACCAAAAAATGCAAATTTTGTGAAAGTCTCAAGATCAGAATTTTTGGAAATAAAGGGTTAAAACTTGAGTTGGGTTTCTTGGAGTTTCGTCTTCATATATTACACTTCAAGAGGTAGGGTTCTTCTCCTAGCTAGATTTATTTTCAACCTAGGATTTGTGTATGAAATGGGTAGCCTAATTAGAGATGAAATCTCTTGTTTATACATGCTCATGTGTAACTAGAGTATGGAAAATGGTATAAGAATGTGTAAAATCAGTTTTTGCATGAATTGGGTTTATTGAAATTGCTTGTTTGGAAANAATTAGAGATGAAATCTCTTGTTTATACATGCTCATGTGTAACTAGAGTATGGAAAATGGTATAAAAATGTGTAAAATCAGTTTTTGCATGAATTGGGTTTATTGAAATTGCTTGTTTGGAAATTTAATAAGAAATGTGATGAATTGGGCATGTTATGTGTTTACATGGTTTTGTGCCTTTTGGGTGTTTGATAAAATGTCTTGAATAATATGAGCATGTTATTTTAATGAAATTGATATAACATGCTTTGATGATGTTGTAAACTGTAATTATATGCTTATGATATAATTGTTAATTTCGAATGTTGGTTGAGATAGAATATTGTTCATAATGTGCTCATGACATATGGAACATGACAAGGAAATTGAAATTGTACATTACATTTGCATATATATGGCAAGCATCACATTTGTGGGCATATGACATGAGTGTAGGTTTGTGCATGGTTTTGGTCAAACACCATTATAGGTGGATGATAAATGGGCTCAGGAAGTTGGACCTAGATTCGATTGAGTCACATGGGTTGCATTGAAAATAAGGGTTGGGGTTTGCAAGAAGGGAAAAAGTCTCTCTTGTGTGCAAGACCCAGTGATTGGATACGCACTCCTTTGGTATTGAGTCCATAAAGTGTGTCGGCATACACGGAGCCATTGGTCGAATTGCATAGATGTCGTGTTGATTGGGTACCCATTGGTGGAAGTCCATAAATACCCACCCCAAGAAAGTTCCAAATTTTATAAATTTTAATTGGATGTGTGTAACATCAATGGCAGGGGCTTTGAAAGCCCTGATGTATATGTATGACATTGCATGTGATAAGGGAGCCGGTAGAGGGCTCGAATTGCATTGAATTGTGTGAGTCTCATCTCATAACATGGCATGGCATTGTGACATTCATTTCTTGAAGTTGTATGTTCTTGGATAAATGGTTGATTAATTGTAAATTGCATGTGAATATTTCATATGCATCTGGGTTGGGAGGTAATCTCTTTAGAAGATACCCTATTGATTGTGGCTCACCCTTTATAGGGACAATATTTCATATACGGGACAAGCGCAGATGGAAAGCCCTCACTTGGGTCCTTTTTTAGAAGAAGCTGGAATGTGGCTTCAAATTACATTTTTGTAAAACAATTGTGTAATTTTTTTAAATGATAAATTGTGGGAAGAGAACATGTAATGAATTCTTATGGACTGTATATTAAGCATGATTGAATGTCATGAGAGTTTGGGTGAACTCATAATGGAATTGGAAGCTTAAAGGTTGAGGTTGGAATGAATTTGGGAAATTATGGACCTAGGTACCTATAACAAGGTGACTAGGTACTGGTACCACATTGTCGGAATGGCCCAAGTACAGATACCTTGACATGTAGGCACTAGTACCTGGATTTCAGTGGGCTTAGGTACTGGTACCAATGTTTTGGGTATCGGTACCTCAATGGACAGTGGGCTCAGGTACCCTTACCCCTTCACCTTGGTACTGGTACCTGGCAACTATAAAGAACTTGGGAAATAAAGGTCTAGGTACCGGTACCTCGTTACTCAGGTACCGGTACCACGTGTACGAGGTACTGGTACCTCTTTCATATTTTTCAAAATTTAAATTCAACTTTGTCAATCCTTCGGGCCTTGAGCCTTATGGTTTAAATAATGTAATTGCTACAATATAAGGTGTAAATTGATGGATATTGGACCTTGGTATGGTTGTGTGATGATGTCGTGCCAGGTTACGTAGCATGAACAGGTGCTTCCGCGGGTTGATGGATGATCAACGAGTTAATAAAGAACCCCCAAATTTTGAAACGTCACATGAGGACCACCAAAGACAACTAACAAGCTGCTTGAAAGTGCTGGCAATTCTATCATGCAATGGCAATTCTATCATTTCCTCAAATCCAAAAATTGATTTTATATAATTTTTTTATAATTACATATATTTTAAAACAAGCCCTAGAAAATTGTGCATTAAAATATTAAAGTTCAAAGTGATATTTAATTTCATCCTCGAACCTCATTCCTATAACCCTAACTCTCTAGTATGCACCAATCCTCCTTTGTTTGAAGTCGTGTTGCTAGCTTGTTTTCTCTTCGCCAAGCACACTCCTACCCAAACAAATACCGTATTTATCCCCAGCAAACATATGCACATTCAAGAGCTATCAATTCATAATCTTGTTGTCCAAATTTTTAACCATTAATCACTCTTATACTCGTTCTTGTCCTAATTTTCGTTTATAGAAAACCAAGTCGTTACAATCGACCCACATTAAAAGAAATTTTATCCTCAAAATGTGNGCATGGCATTGTGACATTCATTTCTTGAAGTTGTATGTTCTTGGATAAATGTTTGATTAATTGTAAATTGCATGTGAATATTTCATATGCATCTGGGTTGGGAGGTAATCTCTTTAGAAGATACCCTATTGATTGTGGCTCACCCTTTATAGGGACAATATTTCATATACGGGACAAGCGCAGATGGAAAGCCCTCACTTGGGTCCTTTTTTAGAAGAAGCTGGAATGTGGCTTCAAATTACATTTTTGTAAAACAATTGTGTAATTTTTTTAAATGATAAATTGTGGGAANATTTTGAGTTAACTACTAATGAAATTGAAAGTCAATAAATGGAAAACTGGATAATCTTCAGAATTCGTCTCACCAATGAATAAGAGTTTCTACCCTAAATTTATAACTCATTTGTTTTCATATTTAAACTACTACAGATGAATGATTTTCAACTAAAAACTTGGAAAGAACTAATGTATCAATTGAAAGAAGGTTTATAATGAAAGAATCAATAGCCTAAAGGTTGCAGAAAATACCACAATTATTTGTAGCAAGCCTAATTGAATACAAATAATAGGGACGTATGCAAAANCAAACATATGCACATTCAAGAGCTATCAATTCATAATCTTGTTGTCCGAATTTTTAACCATTAATCACTCTTGTACTCGTTCTTGTCCTAATTTTTGTTTATAGAAAACCAAGTCGTTACAATCGACCCACATTAAAAGAAATTTTATCCTCAAAATGTGACTTTTATTCACATTTATATACTAACAATACATACTAGTTACACATTTTTGACCTCCAAACGGGTTGTATTTTCACGAAAGCTCCCAAGTTTAAGAGAAAGTATCATGTAGTAATTTGAAGAAAAGTCCAAGGTTGTCTCCTACACGAAAGAATTGGAATCCAAGGCGATGAAAAATAGAATGAAAAAGCTCTTTGAAGTTGAGAATATTTTGAGTTAACTACTAATGAAATTGAAAGTCAATAAATGGAAAACTGGATAATCTTCAGAATTCGTCTCACCTATGAATAAGAGTTTCTACCCTAAATTTATAACTCATTTGTTTTCATATTTAAACTACTACAGACGAATGATTTTCAACTAAAAACTTGGAAAGAACTAATGTATCAATTGAAAGAAGGTTTATAATGAAAGAATCAATAGTCTAAAGGTTGCAGAAAATACCACAATTATTTGTAGCAAGCCTAATTGAATACAAATAATAGGGACGTATGCAAAATAATTAGTTTTCCAAAAGTATAACCTATTCAATCAATCACATAAATGCCAAAATCCTAGTTTAAGGCATGTGCCCTACTTCATAGGTTTGGAACCCCTTTCTTAGATCATCCAGAAGAAAATTACTCACCCATGAGAACGAATATAACATAAAGGTTTAAAGAAGAGAAAAGTAAAGACTAGATTGAAATTGATTGCTTGTATTAAAAAACTGAATGCAAATAACAAAGCTTCAAAAGTAAAGACAATTGGAATTAAATATTGTTTGAACAAATAAAAGAAAAGAATTGAACTTAAAGTAAAATTCTATAGAATAAACCCTAAAATTCTCTAACACTAAAAGTAAAAGAAAACTCCTAAACGTATTCTAACAACCCTTTTTATTTCCCAAAGGGTCTCTATTAATTCTAGTTGGAAGGAAAATCTTCAGATCTTTGACTTATATTTATCCCAAAATTATCTCCTTCTTTGATTGGTTGAGAATCCCCAAAAGATATAGCGAGATCTAATTTTTAATTAAGCTTGTCATGAAAATCTACCTCGATCTACTTGTAGCACATCCTTTACCTACCGGTAAGACTCTATATGATGAATTCTCTGAAACTTCTGTAATCTTTGCTATTGGTAGAACTTCCGGTAGGACTTCCTTGATAAAAGTACTATAAGATTTGCTACTAGTAGAACACAAACTACCTACCGGTAGAACTTCTCTAATGAAAAAGTGCAAAGTACTATGATTAACCCTAATTAGTATGTGAATTAATATAATTAAATAATTATATTATGTAAGATAAATTAGTTAGAAACTATAAATTAGGGTTTGTGCGTAAACTAGATTTTTATGTGTGCTATGCTTAAAATTTCAAGGTTTTGTGTTGAATTGCCGAAAAGTATAAAGAACAATCTATCAAAGCTTGGAACAACAAGGGAGGCAAGTGAAAAATAACCAAGAAATGGCCAGAACAACAATAAGATCAACATAAATTTTCTAGCAAAGCACCATCGTCTGGATGGTGGTGGTGGCATCCGGACGTTGGCTCCAAGTGGTTGATCATGATCCCCCACCTCCTTCTTTCCTAGTTGTAAAACCCGGGTAAATTTAAAATTTTTACAAAATGGGAAAAATAGTAATTTGTTGCTACGGTATGGGTTAAAAACCTAAATTTTTCTAGATCTCGGACGACAAAATGGACCTCACCATTGGATTTTTCTCGTGAAATCTAGTTACCCTGTCAATTTCGTCGAATTCTGAGATAATCAGATTTTTTTGCGTTTTATGAAGCAGTCGGGTCTCGGGTGACCTTAAAACAAAATTTTTAAATAAAATTTTGAAATTTAGAAAATAATTTGATGCAAGTTAAAATAAAAATATTTGAACTTAAATCGGGATGAAATTTAATCGTTTTGGGGCGAAAACAGACCAAAGAAAAAGTGCGTCGTGTGGTGCATTGTGGGCCAAGCAAATCGAGGGTATAAAAAGTGGAAAAAATCTGATTTCTCCCCCATTGAATCAGCCGGTTCTAACGTGAGAAAGGAAGACAGGGAAAAAGGGAAAACTCTCCACTTCTCTCTACGATCTACGACCTT
The DNA here is from genome assembly GCA_963454935.2 of Ilex paraguariensis. Lineage (NCBI taxonomy): Eukaryota > Viridiplantae > Streptophyta > Magnoliopsida > Aquifoliales > Aquifoliaceae > Ilex > Ilex paraguariensis. The sequence goes on from CAUOFW020002802.1 coordinate 59,668, forward strand.
ACGGTGCTCAAATCAACACGGGCCAAGAACAAAAGTCAATCTCCTCAATGAAGGCTACGTAGCTATACCAAGCAACGTTGGTTTTACCGAAGATCAAGGAACAGGATTTTTGGAAGCTAGGGATTCTAGCTCATTTTTGGATATTGGAGTTTCTTGACGGCATTTTATGCTTCAAGAGGTAGGGTTCCCTCCTACTTAAGTTTATTTTCTAACTTGGGGTGTTTATATGAGATGGGTAGGTTGTTAGAGACTTAACACTTGCCTATTGTTGTGAAATTGATGAAATGGTTATGGAAATTTAGAAATGGTCTAAAATGAGTTTCTAGCTTGGAATGATATGTGGAAGTTACTTGTGTAGTTTCATGGAGTTTGATATTATGTGGGCATGCTATGTGTTTATATTGTGCCTTGTGAATTAAGTGTGTTATTGGCATGGATTATGTGCTAACACGCATGCAATTTGTTGTTGGGTATGAAAATGTTGATATATGTTTATTGATACATTGACATTGTGATGGATAATGTTGATTATATGCTTGAGATATGATTTTCCATAAAATACGTAGCTATGTGGTTAAATTATCCATATGGCATTTAATATATATGGGGCATGACATTGATATTGCAATAGTGCATGGCATTGCATTTGCACAGAGGCATCGCATCCATGTGCATGAGACATGGGTGTGGGTGTGTGTAAGTGTGCATGGTTTGATCAAACACCATACTTGGTGGTTGATGGGTGGACTCGGGAAAGTTTGATTGAGGATTCGATTGAGTTGCACGGTTGCATGAAAAACTTATGTCGGGTATAGCAAGAAAGGCTAGACTCTCCCTTGGGTGCAAGACCCGGCTACCTAGTTCCTACACTCTCCTGAAGTGAAATTCCAAAAAAGTGTAACAGTGTGTGAAACTGGCAGTGAGACTCCGAGAATCCACTACCCAACAACGACACATGATTTTGTTTTACAAAATACTTGGTTCGTACACTCCTCTGAGGTGAAATTCCAAAAAAGTGTACTTGTTTTATAAAATAGTCATTAAATGTGTAACATCCAATAATGTTCTGGTTTTATAAACGCATGACCTTTATTTCAAAAGATTAGTGGATGTAATTCATCAATGACAAGTCTTTTCTTTATACATTGGCATTGCATTGTGTGGTGAGAGTCGGTAAGGGCTTGGGTTTAAAGGGCATGAGTGAGTCTCATCTCATTTCATGGCATGACATTGCTAAAATTCCAACATTGAATAATATATTATTGTTTGGGATGTTGTTGCTTGTTAAATGTTGCATGAACATTTCATATGCACTTAGGTTAGGGAGTAGCCTCTATAAGAAATACTCTACTGAGCGTGGCTCACCCTATATTAGAAAATATTTTAGGTTCGGGATATACGCTAATGGACGACTCTCATTTAGGGCCTCGAGAATGAAGAGAGGCCGACTTGTGGACTTTAATTCCATGTTTTGTAAAATATTGTGAAACTTATGTTTTGGACATGTAATCTTTTGAAAATGATTGTAAGAGAACTTGTTCTTAACTAGGTTGATGTATAAATGTAGTGTCACATAAGTTGGATGGAAATAATGTCTTGAAATGAATTGGAAATGAAAAACAGATGAAATAGACAAAACTGGGAAGACCTACCGGTAGATCGTTGTCTAGTGGGCAACACTTACTGGTAGAACCTACTGGTAGGATCTTGTGTAGACAGTATTTCTTATATCAAGCAAAACCTACCGGTAGGACTTTTCCAGTGGGCACAACCTACCGGTACGTTCTCCAAAAATCTAAGACTGCCTTACTATGCTTTGGACCATGGATTCTTTGGTTCCAAGGATATAAATGGACATCAAATGAGGATAAATAGTGGCATATTGGACCTTGGTTGGTCAAATAGCATAATGTACTCAGGTTACACATGTAAGTGATGATCCCGGTTAAGGGGATGCTACTAACGTGATGTCGGGTTGCGCAACAATCACGGGTACTTTCGCGGGTTGACAGGTGGTCAACGGTTGACAAAAGAACCCCTGGTTTTAGGGGCGTCACACTATTTGCCTATAAATATAGGGGCTGTTTCTTCATTTGAAACCGCCTAGGAGAGAGAGATTTAGAGAGATACTTGGGAAGCTTAGGAGCTCTAGTGGAAATCCAAGGAAAAGAGAAAAAAGAGAGAAAGTCATAGGCAGAATTCAAGATCCAGTCTATCCTACTCTCCAACCAAAACTATGTATTTTTACATTTTTTTTATGTCTTTCTATTTGGAGAATTGAACTGCCGCCACCTTTGTGCCTTAACTGATATTAAGGGTGGTTGTATTTCAATTGTTCCTTACGAAAGAAGTGTCAGTGTATGTATTTTATTTACCGTTGTAATGATAATTACTTTCATTTTTTGCTTGCCTATAGTAATGGAGTGTGAGTAGTTACTTATACCCTTCAATAAGGGGTAAACATATGTATAATATTGGTTAAACTATGGAAATGATGATGTTTTATTAAGCTCTATGTATATATATCTAAAAAGTGCTCATGGTTGTGAACACTGAGCGATATTTAATATTATGTACTATCTATTATTATGAACTTCATGCATGACATAGTGATGTATGTAATTGGGTGTTACTATGTAGCCCAAAATTATGTCATCAGTGAATCATCAACTTGCAGGTTGAATATCTACGGTGTTGCAATGGTACGGCTTGACCTCTAGGTGCACTGAGGATGTTTTAACTGTTGCATGGTACAATTGTCAAATTAATAATCTAAGTAATCCTCTTGAATGTCTTGTCCTTCTGGATTACTAAGGTTCTTTAACTGCTACAAGATATAAAAGTTGTCAAATGAATAACCTAAATGATCATCATGAATGGCTTGTCCTTCTAGATTATTAGGGTTGTTTAACTGATACCTACTATAATAAAGTCAATTGAGTAATTCAAGTGATCCTCATGAATGACTTGACCTTCTGGTTTATTTGGATTAGTCAATTGAGACATAATACCACCAGCTAACCAAAGAAGTTGTTGTGTTATGGTTTAAAAATACCACCAGCTAACCTAAAAAGTTGTTTTTTTGTGGTTTAATAATACCACCAGCTAACCTGAGAAGTTGCTGTATTTTGGTTTAAAAATTTCACTAGCTAACCTAAGATGTTGTTATGGTATGGTTTATATACATCAGACCTACCGGTTGACTTTTAAGTGATTTGGAAGTTAATTGTTGTAAGGTAGCATTTCGAGTACTTAACCAAAATAAAGCATATGAGATCCTTAAACTGAAGGGTACTTTTCATATTATTACCTTTTTACAATCTATTTACACATTTCATTTACTTAGACTAGTGATCAATCTAAGCTCACATCTCATGCTATCTCATGTTACATTGCTTTAACAATAACTTCACTATTCTTATTTTAAATTCTAATTATTAAAAATTTTAGTGGGATCGATCTTGGACTTAAACCGAGAAAACTACAATTTGACCACTTATATTTGGGTGTGTTATATAAATTAGATCATGAAATATGTTCAAATCAAGTTTTTGGCGTCTTTGCCTGGGAGTTATGGTAATGTGAAATTAAATAAAATAGCAAAGTTGTTTACTTGTATTATATGTTTATAAATTGTTTGTTTTATTTTTAAAATAATTTATATATGTTCATTCATCAGTAGGTTTTGTAAATCACTCGTCTCCTTCGTCTTCATCATCTTCATCTACACAAGCATCGTTTGAATTAAGTATGACTCAATGTACTGAGGGAACAAGATCCTAGAGAGTAGGAAGTAGTTCGAAATGTTCAACCATTAAGAGAATATTTACATCCTACATGAACTAATATCCCATCATGTTTTTCTTTTCCAACAGATGCTCCAAATCTTAATATTAAGCCAAGAAAAATACAGTTATTACCACAATTTCGTGGTCTGGAAACTGAAAATCCTTATGTGTATATGAAAGATTTTGAGGAAGTCTGTGGAACTTTGCAAGATAACTCTGAAATGGCCAAATTAAAACTTTTTCCTTTTTCGTTAAAAGATAAAGCTAAACAGTGGCTTAACTCTTTAAGAGCTAATTCTATTACAAATTGGCAAGCTTTACAAACTGAGTTATTTAAAAAAAAAAATTCATGTGCATCGTACAAATACATTAAGATGTCAGATAATGAATTTTTCTATAAAAGAAGGTGAAACTTTTTTTATCAATGTTGGAAAAGATTTAAAGATCTTCTCCAAGCTTGTCCACATCATGCATTTAAAAACTGGACTTTAGTTGGTTTTTTTTATGATGCTCTTCCACCTGCAATACGACAATTTGTTAAAATGATGGCCCACGGGGAATTTATGAGTAAAAACCCTGAGAAACGTTTCAATTTTTTGATACTAATTCTGAAAGTTCCTAGATGTGGGACTCCACTTCTTCGAATATTGTGGAAACTAAGCCATCTACATCCGAAAGAGGAAAATATGTGTTAAAAGAAGATGATGACTTAAGAGCTAAAATGGCTAATTTAGCTCAAAAATAAAAAACTTTAGAAATGAGAAAAATAAAACAAGTGTCTGTCTTGTCTTCTACTGACCAAATATGTGAAATTTGTGCGTTATAAGGACATCATGCAGTAGAACATCCAACTATACTTGCATTTAAAGAAGTTTTAATTGAAAAATCTAACGTTATCCCAACTTATAATAAGCCTTATCTAAATCCATATTCTGAAACTTACAATCTACGATGGAGAAATCATTTAAATTTTAGTTGGAGAAATACACAACCCACAAATCAAACACAAGGTCTACCACAACCATAGAATCAACAACAATATTAGGCATATCAACCCCCACATAAAAGAACTCTAGAAGATAATATGAATCAATTTATTCAAAGCCAAATGAGTTTTGACACTCAAACAACTCAAGCCTTTAATGATTTTAAAGTTCAAACTTCTCAAAGTATTGAAGATATCAAAAGTTACCTAGCTAAGCTGACTCAGTCCCTTAGTATGTCAGAAAAGGGAAAATTCCCATTTCAGCCTAAACCTCCACAAAGTCATGCTAATTATGTGTCTTCTGAATCTTCTCCAAGTCAAGTATAACCAATCACAACACTATGAAGTGGTAAAGTGCTTGACAAAACTATTAAACCTAAAATTTCTAAAAAAAATATGTAAGTCAATTCCTAAAACTATTAAACCACTTGAACCTGAACCTTCAGCCAAAAAACAACTAGAAATACAATATGAAGAAGATCATCCATGTCCTATTCCTTTACCTTTTCTTCAAATGATCAAAAAGCCTTCATCTGAAAAGATCAATATGAAATCTTTGATCTCTTTAAACAGGTTAAGATTAATATTTCTTTGTTGGATGCAATTAAACGAGTTCTAGCTTTTTGATCAATAAAAAGAAAAATAAATGTACCAATGAAAGCATTTCTAACCAAACAAGTTAGTACTATAATACAACATAACACTCTTCTTGGGTACAAAGATCTAGGTAGTCCTACAGTCTCATGCATCATTCGAAATTTTTGAATTGACCAAGCTTTGCTAGATCTTAGAGCTAGTTGTAATTTAATGCCATATTTGGTGTATACACAATTAGGACTAAGTGAGCTGAAACCTACCAATGTTACCAATCTATAAAAACTCCACGAGGGATTGTGGAAGATATTGTTCTTCAAGTTGATCAATTTTATTTACAAACAAATTTTATCATTTTAGATACATAACCAATTTCTCATGCATCTGCATACATACCTTTTATTTTGGGTCGACCACTCTTAGCTACATCAAATGCATTGATAAATTGTAAGAATGGAATCATGAAACTTTCATTTGGAAACATGACATTGGAATTGAATGTTTTCAACAATGCAAAACAACCTAGATAAGAAGATGAAGTGCATGAAATAAATTGTGTTGAGTTGTTAACTCAATGTCTTTTTGAAGAAGTTTTTATGAAAAAAAGAATTATACACATTAGAGCCTGTATCTAATGATGAGTTTGAAAATAAAGGAAACACAAAATGTGAAAATTTGTTGTCTAAATCCGTAGAATCCAATGTCAAAGTTTTTAAGCCAGAATTAAAACCTCTTCCAACTAATTTAAAATATGCTTTTTTTGACAAAGATAAAATTCATCCCGTTATCATATCATCGAATTTATCTAAAAGTCAAGAAAAGGAATTAACGAAAGTATTGATAAATCACCAAAGTGTTATTGGATGGACAATAGCAAATATAAAAGGTATAAGCCCACTTCTATGTACTCATTGTATATATTTAGAAGAACATAGTAAACCATCTCATCAAATGCAAAGAAGATTAAATCCACACCTGAAAGAGGTAGTTCGCAATGAAGTACTTAAACTATTAGATACTAACATTGTTTATCCTATATCTGATAGTAAATGGGTTAGTCCTACACAGATAGTCACTAAGAAGTTTGGTGTTACTATAATAAAAAATCAAGAAAATGAATTGGTCCCCATACGTACAGTCATAGGTTGGCATATGTGTATTGATTATCAAAAGCTAAATTCCCTCACCAGAAAAGATCACTTTCAATAGCATTTTCTAGATCAAGTTTTAGAAAGAATAGTTGGTCATGCATATTATTATTTTTTAGATGGATATTCTAGTTATAATTAGATTGAAATTGTGATAGATGATCAAGAAAAAACTACATTTACATGTCCCTTTGAAACTTTTGCATATAAAAGGATGCTGTTTGGATTATGTAATGCTCCAGCTACCTTTCAACATTGTGTGCTAAGTGTATTTAGTGATATGGTAGAATGATATCTAGAAGTTTTTATGGACGATTTTTCAGTGTATGGTGATTCATTTCATTTATGTTTAGAAAATCTTGAAAAAGTACTCATTCGATGTGGAGAAACAAATCTTGTTTTAAATTGGGAAAAATGTCACTTCATGGTTGCACAAGGTATTGTTTTAGGTCATGTAGTATCTGAAAAAGGGATCGAAGTTGATAAGTCTAAAATTGATTTGATAGCTAATCCTCCTTCACCAAAAATTGTAAAAGATATTTGCTCTTTTCTAGGTTATGCAGGATTTAATAGAAGATTTATTTAAAAATTTTAGTTCAATATCTAGACCTATATGCAATCTTTTATGTCATGATACATTATTTGAATGAAATGATACATGTCAATTAGTATTTGNTTAAAAATTTTAGTTCAATATCTAGACCTATATGCAATCTTTTATGTCATGATACATTATTTGAATGAAATGATACATGTCAATTAGTATTTGATAAATTAAAAAACATGATTATTTCTGCACCTACTATGCAACCTCATGAATAGTCCTTATCTTTTGAATTAATGTGTGACGCAAGTGATTATGCACTAGGAGTTATATTAGGTTAAAGGAAAGATAAAAAATCTTACATTATTTACTATGTGAGCAAAACTCTGAATGATGCACAAATGATTTATTCAACTACAGAAAAAGAACTACTTGCAGTTGTGTTTGCATTAGATAAATTCCTTTCATATCTTGTTGGATCATCAATTATTGTATTTACAGATCATACAACTTTAAAATATTTACTTACTAAAAAAGATGCTAAACCACGTCTCCTATGATGGATATTGTTACTTCAAAAATTTGATCTTATCATTAAAGATAAGAAAGTAGTAGAGAATGTGGTAGCAGATCACTTGACAAGGCTAAATAATGAAATAAGGAAGAACCAACTCCGATTAGAGAAACCTTTTCAGATGAACAACTATTTGCAATAACAAAAGTACCATGGTATGCAGATATAAATAATTATTTTGCCACTTGTACTATTCCTTTCCGTTATACCTAGTCTGATAGAAATAAGTTTCTAAGCGAGGTACGTAATTTTTTCTGGGAAGATCCTTATTTGTTTAAATATTGCAAAGATCAAATAATAAAACGCTGTGTACCTAATCATGAAAATAGTTCAGGTAATTCAGTTTTGTCACTTTGAAGCTTGCGGATGCCATTTTGCTTCAAAGAAAATTGCAGCTAAAATTCTGTAGTATGGATTTTATTGCCCAACTCTTTTTACAGATGTTCATATGTTTTGTTTAAATTGTGATAGATGTCAAAGAATGGGAAACATTTCAAAAAGAAATATGATGTCTTTAAACCCTATTTTGATTGATGAAATTTTTGATTGTTGGGGCATTGATTTTATAGGTCCATTTCCCCCATCCTTTAGTTATTTGTATATTTTGGTTTCAGTCAATGTCTCTAAATGGGTAGAGACAATTCCATGTAGAAAAAATGATCACAAAACAGTGATCGAGTTTTTAAAAGAAAATATTTTGTCCAGATTTAGAGTTCCTCGGACCATTATTAGTGGGTAGATTACATTTTTGTAATAAAATTTTTAAAAATTATATGAAAAAATACTCGATTTCTCATAAAATATCCGCGCCGTATAATCTACAGACAAGTGGACAAGCTGAATTAGCTAATAGGGAGATAAAGTATATCTTAGAAAGAACAGTGAATCCAAATCATAAAGATTGGTCCTTAAGATTAAGTGATGCGCTTTGGGCTTAGCAAACTGTGATGCCCCTAAAATCGGGGGTCATTTATTAACCGTTAACCATCCGTCAACCCGCAAAAATACCCATGATAGTCGCACAACTCGACTCCACATTTATAACATCCCCTGTATCGGGATTTCAACCCACACGTAAAACTCGTGTTTGTTTTATCATTTGATCCAACCGTGGATAAGTACCACAATTCGTACTCCATTATAGTCCATTTATATCCTTGGAACCCAAGAACTCAAAACCCAAAAGTGGGAGAGTAGAAATGTACCATGAATGACTGACTGATCCACTCGCTCAATTTGAGGTATGATGGCGTAGACACGCCCCTGAGTCCCCAAAGTTTCGGCCTGCATGCCCTGTCCTCGGCCTCGTCTCATATCTTGGCCCATCTAGCCTAATTGCGGAGTCCCCGCTCGTGGAGTGGTAGGGGTTTGAGTCGCACCCTGGAACTAGTACTGGCTTCCTTGGCCTATGGTGGGGTAGGGAGGAATAAAATATGTGTGTGCATGCCCCACCGACGACTGGGACTAAGATGACCCGTAGCTTTGGAATCCTTGCCTTTGAGGACAATCTCGCTTCATGTGACCCTGTAAAACCCTAGAAAATTTGAACTTTTTTTGAAAAAGAGCACAAAAATAATTTACCACTATAACGTAGATTTAAAATCCATATTTTTCTAGANTGAACTTTTTTTGAAAAAGAGCACAAAAATAATTTACCACTATAACGTAGATTTAAAATCCATATTTTTCTAGAGCTCGGATGATGCGACGGACCTCACCGTTGGATTTGTATCGCGAAATTGAGCTTCCATGTCAATTTTAGTCGAATTTTGAGATAATCAAATTTTTCACGTTTTACGAGANGAGCTCGGATGATGCGACGGACCTCACCGTTGGATTTGTATCGCGAAATTGAGCTTTCATGTCAATTTTAGTTGAATTTTGAGATAATCAGATTTTTCACGTTTTACGATANCGACGGACCTCACCGTTGGATTTGTATCGCGAAATTGAGCTTTCATGTCAATTTTAGTTGAATTTTGAGATAATCAAATTTTTCACGTTTTACGATAATGACTGTGTCGAATGACCTCACAAAGGTCCCAAAAATGGAAATTATAAACTTTCCTTAAAATTGAATTAAAGTTCAAATAAAATTAATTTAAACTTAAACTGGGATGAGAGTAATCGATTCGGGGCGAAAACAGACCCGGACAAGGGAGGGCGCGTGGCGCAACGTGGACCAAGTGTTAAGGGTTATAAATACATGGAAAAGAACTGATTTTCTAGTATAATATTCTGCTAAAACCAGGGTGTACACGTTGGAGAGAGGAGGAGAGAAAAAAATGGAAATTTCAAGACTTGTTTCTCCGATCTACGAAGTTCCATCGGTCGGAATCATTCGGACCAAAAATTAAAGTTCATCTACGCGATGAAGGCTACACAACCAAACCAAAAATGAAGGATTTCACTGAAGATCCAAAGAGGAGATTTTGAAAAATCAAGAGTTTTTGACGTGGGAGGTGTTCTTGAGGTTCTCCACACTTCACTTCACGCTCCAAGAGGTTGGGTTCCCTCCTACTTTAGTTTATTTCTAACCTATGGGTCCATATGAAATGGGTTGGTGTATGGAACTATAAATGTCACTTGTCTCTTGTTATGGAAGTGAGGAATTGGGTATAGGAATGACTTAGACCAACATCTAGCTTAAATTTGATATGTGAAAGCAATTGGTGTAAACTCTTGGAAATTAGGTTTATGTGCGCTGTTTTGTGTATTTTAAAACATTCCTATTATACATTAGGTTTAATAGAAATGGGTAGGTATATGGAACTATGTATTTCGCTTGCCTATGGTTATGGAGTAGGTGTAGAAATAAGTTAATCAATTGCTAGTTTGAAATTGATATGTGATGTTCCATGTGAAAATTCTTGGAACTTGATATTGTTTGGCATGCTATGTGTTGCTATTGTGCCTTGTGATTGATGTGGGCAAAATTGTGTGATAACATAAATTGTTGGCCTAGTAGGTATTTTGCTAAATACTGACATGAAAAAAAAAAACTAAGTTGTTATGGCATGAATTATNACATAAATTGTTGGCCTAGTAGGTATTTTGCTAAATACTGACATGAAAAAAAAAACTAAGTTGTTATGGCATGAATTATGTATGACAAACTTGCGAATTGTTGAATGAATTTTGTTTATGTTGTTGATATATTAACATTGTGACAAAAGGTGGTAATTATATGTGTAATATATAAATTGCCATAACATACATGAAATATGTGGTTGAATTAACTCATATGACATTCATTACATATGAAGCATGATATTGATAATGCAATGGTGCATTACATTGCATTTGCATAGGGGAAACATATCCATAAGCATGAGTGTGGGTGTGTGTGTGCATGGTTGAGTCAAACATCATCCTTGGTGGATGACACATGGGCTCGGTACCGTTGGACCAATGTTTAATAGAGTCACACGGTTGCATGAAAAAGAAAACTTGTGTCGGGTATAGCAAGCAGGGATAGACTCTCCCTCGGGTGCAAAACCTAGCCACTTAGTTCATACACTTACCAGCGGTGAAATTACAGAAAAGTGTAACGGTTTGCAGAACGGGAGGTGCGATTTCGANGTTTAATAGAGTCACACGGTTGCATGAAAAAGAAAACTTGTGTCGGGTATAGCAAACAGGGATAGACTCTCCCTCGGGTGCAAAACCTAGCCACTTAGTTCATACACTTACTANCAGGGATAGACTCTCCCTCGGGTGCAAAACCTAGCCACTTAGTTCATACACTTACTAGCGGTGAAATTACAGAAAAGTGTAACGGTTTGCAGAACGGGAGGTGCGATTTCGAGAACTCCGCTACCCAACAAAGACACATGATTTTGTTTTATAAAATAAGCATTCGATGTGTTACATCCAAAAATGATTCAGCTTTATAAACACATGATTGTTATTTCAAAATGCTCATTCGATGTAATTCATCAATGATAGATTTATTACACATTGGCATCGCATTGTATGGTGGGAGCCGGTGAGGACTCGGGCTAAAACGCATAAGTGAGTCATATCATGACATGACATGGTAGAATTTCTATCTAAAATTATATGTTCTTGTATGGAATGGATTGTGGTTGTTAAATGTTGCATGTGAACATTCCATATGCATGTAGGGTGGAGTGTAGCCTCCGTAGGAGATACTTTATTGAGTGTAGCTCACCCTATACGGGAACACATTTCAGGTGCGGGGATATAGCCTGATGGATGACTCTCATTCGGGGTCTCAAAGATGAAGAAAAGTCAGGTTGTGGCTTTTGATCCGAGTTTTTGTAAAACTATTATAAAAATTTATTTTTGGACATGTAATTATATGGAATTACTTCTAATGGAACTTTTATATATAGAGTTTTATTGTGAAAAACTATATTTTTGCAAAACATTCGCTAAGTTAGTTTTTGAACTATTTTAATGAAATCTTGCATGCTATTATATGAGTATGGATAAATAGACCCGGTGTGGTCAATGTTGTATATTGGACCNTTGAACTATTTTAATGAAATCTTGCATGCTATTATATGAGTATGGATAAATAGACCTAGTGTGGTCAATGTTGTATATTGGATCTTGGATGGGTCATGTGATTGTATGATGCATGGGGTTGTGTTTTTGGTAGAGTTTTCCGTACAAAGGAGACTCTACCCGAATTTTGTTAAATTAAGGACTCCTGGTTTTGGGGTGTCACAGCTTGGTATCAGAGCATAGGTATACGATTTACCTAGGGCTTGATGGGCATGGGTCTAGACTATTGTATTTATTGTGCATTTCATGTTATGTGTTTTAAGTGCTACTTGTTATGTGCTATGTGATATGAGAATTATATGCATGGTGAAAGGTATCTAGAAATGTACACACTAGGGTTAGAAAACATAACCTTAGGGGTCAGAAAACAAATGAACGGGGTGGTTCATGAGGTAGATGTCTACTAGTGGTTGGCATACGCTCTACTAGTGCAACAATGGGAAAAATCTCAAATGTTTAACTTTGATTCCTAATTTGGGATACTAAGTGCTATATTGCTATCTAACATGTGTGTAGATGGCAAGTAGAGAAAGAGAACGCCTAGGCGGTGGGCGGAACAATAACCAACCACCACTGACCTTCGACCAACAAGCCGTTATAGAGGCTATAGGTACGATGGCTATTAACCTAGCACAGGAAAGCACCAATATGAGCCAAGGGGCTTAAGCCATCCAAAGGAATTTAAGTTCTATGAGCCACCAACATGCATGGAAAAAATAGAGGACATCTAGCTCATAGGGATCACAAGGGCACGACCAAGGCTATTCAGGCCAAGCCCGAAGTCGTTTGTCCTAAGGAGGGAAGAAATTCAAGGGGATGTTTCAAGGAGGTCAATAGACATGTTTCTATTGTCAACAACCAGGCCATGTGAGGAAGAATTGTAGAGTTCCGAGATGCCTCAAGCCCAGCCGTTAGTAGGACTCACATAAGCACACGTTGTTCCTCCTTATCCTATTATGGATGAGAGAGATCTGTTTCAACTATAGGGTGTTACTCAAACCCCTAGTACATCACGTGCAGAGACTCTGCAACCAGACCGGATAAGCCAGGATGTGGGCCAAGGCCAAAGTCAATCCTTCCAAGGTAGGAGACACTTCAGGACTCCTAGCCAAGCAGGCTCACAAGCATGTTTCCATTGCCACCAACCGTGTTACAGGAGGCGGGATTGTCCACAGAGGCAAAGATCCCAAAGCTATGGGGCATCTCAGTCCCAGTCGTCGGTGGGATGTGCAGAGACTCATTTTGTTCCTTCCTACCCCACCATGGGTCAGGGAAGCCCATATCAAACCCAGGGTACATTTCTTAATTTTTCGTTACGAGCACATGTATTTGATTCTTGTACATCTCATTCTTTTATTGTTGTATCATGTGTTAAAGGCTTGGTCTTAGAGGTCGAAAACTTGGAAGAGCCATTATATGTAAGTTCTCCCCTAGGAGCTAGGGTGAGAGTTTATAAGATATGTCAGGGTTGTGAGTTAGAGATCTCGGGGATTCTACTTATTGTGGACCTTAGGGTCATGGATATGTTGGAGTTCAATGTCATCCTTAGGATGGAATGGTTGACGACACACTGAGTCGTCATTGACTGTGATTGGAAGAGGGTCACTGCCTATACACTAGATGGTGTTTGTTTCAAGTTTTAGGAGAAAAATCACAATGTTTTGCCCTAAGCCGTGTATGATTCTCAATGGCACGGGCAGTTGACGAGTTGGCTAGCAAGCCTTACCTTGGAGGACGAGGCGAGACAAGAGTTGGGTCTACCTCAGGTGGTTTCTGAGTTTGAGGATATTTTTCTGGATGAACTCTTGGGATTGCCTATCCATAGGGATGTAGACTTCACGATTGAGTTACACCCCGGTACATCACCCATTTTTATGACTCCACATAGGATGGCACCAGCTGAGTTACAAGAACTCAAGGTCCAATTTCAAGAATTGTTGGACAAGGGCTTTATTTGACCGAGCACTTTACCATGGGGTGTTCTGTTATTGTTTGCCAAGAAGAACAACAAGACCCTTCGATTGTGTATAGACTATCGACAGTTGAATTGGGTTACTATCAAGAATAGGTACCTTTTGCTGAGAATTGACGATCTGTTTGATTAGTTAAGGGTANGACAGTTGAATTGGGTTACTATCAAGAATAGGTACCTTTTGCTGAGAATTGACGATATGTTTCATTAGTTAAGGGTAGTGCGAGTCTACCCCGAGATAGATCTTCACACTGGCTACCATCAGTTGAGGATTAGGGAGGCATATATCCCTAAGACGGCATTCAAAATGTGGTACGGGCATTTTGAGTTCACTGTGATGCCATATAGNGGAGGCATATATCCCTAAGACGGCATTCAAAATGTGGTACGGGCATTTTGAGTTCATTGTGATGCCATATAGATTGACGAATGCCCCGGCGGCATTCATGGATCTCATGCATAGGGTGTTCCAACCCTATTTAGATCAGTTCATCCTGGTGTTTGTTGATGACATCCTGATCTACTCCAAGCCCGAGGAGGAGCAGGAGGGTCACTTAAGGGTTGTTCTCCAAACCTTGAGAGACCACCAGTTTTACGCCAAGTTCAGTAAATGTGAATTTTGGCTTACGGAGGTAAAATTTTTGGGACACGTGGTGTCGGCTTCGGGTGTATCTGTAGACTCAAATAAGGCTAAGGCGGTCATGAGTTCGGAGAGGTCGAAGTCAGTCTTTTAGATATGCAGTTTCTTGGGACTGGCAGGGTATTACCGAAGATTCATCGAGAACTTATCTCGATTAGCTGCACCTATAACGAGATTGACCTAGAAGGAGGTCAAGTCTGAGTGGAATGAATTATGTGAGAAGGCATTCCAGGAGTTAAAGAGGAGGCTTACTTCAGCTCCTATTTTGATAATTCTAAAGTGGGGACAGATGTACAAGGTGTATTGTGATGCCTCTAGAGACGGACTTGGATGTGTTTTGATGTAGTCTGGGAGGGTAGTGGCTAATGATTCTCGGTAGTTAAAGAACCACGAGCAGAATTATCCCATGCTTGACATGGAGTTGGCGACCATTGTCTTTGCCTTGAAGGCTTGGCGCCACTATCTATATGGTGAGCAATTCGAGGTGTTTTCGGCCCACAAAAGTCTGAAATACATCTTTACACAGCGGAACCTCAATATGAGGCAACACAGGTGGATGAATTATCTAAAAGATTATGACTTCACATTGCATTACCATCCCGATAAGGCCAATGTGGTGGCTGATACACTTAGCCGAAAGTCACAGGGAGTATTGGTTAGTATGGCTTCCTGAGAGTGGCAGATGCTCGAGACTGTGGGACAGTTCGAACTACGCTATATGGGGTAGGCTCAGGGTACTTTGGAAAGTTTAGTGGCTACGTCTTCCCTGCTGAACAGAGTNGGTGGATGGATTATCTAAAAGATTATGACTTCACATTGCATTACCATCCCGATAAGGCCAATGTGGTGGCTGATACACTTAGCCGAAAGTCACAGGGAGTATTGGTTAGTATGGCTTCCTGAGAGTGGCAGATGCTCGAGACTGTGGGACAGTTTGAACTACGCTGTATGGGGTAGGCTCAGGGTACTTTGGAAAGTTTAGTGGCTACGTCTTCCCTGCTGAACAGAGTGATTGAGTCCCAGGGGCAAGACCTAGGGATATTGTCCATTAAGGACTAGGTATAGTTAGGTACAGGTGACAAGGGCTGGACCATTCACACGAATGGTAGTCTTCGGTATAGGGGAAGGGTTGTGGTTCCCCAGTTAGTGAATATGAGATAGGAGATTCTTAGGGAGTTTCATTGCTCCCTTTTTGCTGTGCATCCAAGTGGCACAAAGATGTACCATGATATTCATCGTCAATATTATTGGAGCGGAATGAAGGGACATGTTAGAGATTATTTTAGATGATGTCTCACGTGTAAGTAGGTCAAGACTGAACACCAGAGTCCAGCAGGGTTACTCCAACCTTTGGAGGTAGCTGAGTGGAAGTGGGAGCATGTCACGATAGATTTTGTGACCCACATGCCACAGACATCACGGGGGCATGACATAGTATGGGTGATAGTGGACCGGCTTATGAAGTTGGCACACTTTTTAGCTGTACGGATGACCTTCACTCTGGAGGAATTCTACAGGTTGTATATACGGGATATTGTCTGGTTGCATGGGGTACCCGTATCTATAGTATCGAATCAGGATCCTAAGTTTATANCTTATGAAGTTGGCACACTTTTTAGCTGTACGGATGACCTTCACTCTGGAGGAATTTTACAGGTTGTATATACGGGATATTGTCTGGTTGCATGGGGTACCCGTATCTATAGTATCGAATCAGGATCCTAAGTTTATAGCTCATTTTTGAGAGAGTTTTCAATGAGCCGTGGGGATGCAATTGATGATGAGCACTGCTTTTCATGCCCAAACAGACGCTCAGTGAGAGAGGACTATCCAGACTTTAGAGGACATGCTACGGGCATGTGTCTTAGATCTCAAGGATAGCTGGGAAGATCTCCTACCCTTAGTGGAGTTTGCCTACCAAAATAGTTATCAGGCGAGCATACAGATGACACCATATGAAGTACNAGTGAGAGAGGACTATCCAGACTTTAGAGGACATGCTACGGGCATGTGTCTTAGATTTCAAGGATAGCTGGGAAGATCACCTACCCTTAGTGGAGTTTGCCTACCAAAATAGTTATCAGGCGAGCATACAGATGACACCATATGAAGTACTATATGGGAGGCCTTGTCGTTCACCGGATTGTTGGACAGAGGTAGCAGAGAGACCCTCTATGGGTCTAAAATTAGTTAGAGACACCTCAAAAAAGGTGGACTTAATACGAAAGCGTCTTCTCACTGCTTCGAACTGACAGAAGAGCTACACCAACAGACAGCAGCGACCTCTAGAGTTTGAGGTGGGAGATCAATTCTTCTTGAAGGTGATGCCTAAAAGAAGAGTGGTCAAGTTCGGCAAGCAGGGAAAGCTATTGCTGAGGTACATCAGGCCCTTTGAAGTACTTGAGAAGGTTGGTATAGTTGCTTACTAGTTGGGGTTACCGCCACATCTATCGGGTGTTCACACGGTATTCCATATCTCCACGCTTCAAAAATACACCCCAGATCCGACTTATGTGGTGGATTGGGGCGAGCTTGTTGTTGATGCGGATGAGACATTCAAGGAGGGACTGGTGCACATCATGGATAACTGGGATCAGGTTTTGCAAGGCAAGACTGTGAGGGTAGTGAAGGTACTGTGGCAGCATCGAGAAGTGGAGGATGCAACATGGGAGTGTGAGGACACTATCCGTAATAGTAATCCTTTCTTATGCGAGGATGGAGGTACATTATTATAGTCATTTAGTACTATATGATTGTAGCATATGCATGTGGTTGAATGTGCATGTGTGTGTGAATTTCAGGGACGAAATTCTTTTAAGGGGGGAATAATGTAAAACCCAAGAAAATTTAAACTTTTTCTAAAAAAGGGAAAAATAGTAATTTGCCACTGTAACTCGGATTTAAATCCCTATTTTTCTAGAGCTCGGATAACGCAACAGACCACACCGTTGGATTCGTATCGCAAAATTGAGTTACCCTGTCAATTTTCATAGAATTCCGAGATAGTCAGATTTTTCACGTTTTGCAAGACGATTGTGCATCGAATGACCTCACAAAAGTCCCCAAAAATAGAAATAATAAAATTTCCTTACAATTAAATTAAATTTAAATAAAATTAATTTGAACTTAAACCGGGATAAAATTGATCGTTTCGGGGCAAAAACGGACTCGGACAAGGGGGGGNAAATAGAAATAATAAAATTTCCTTACAATTAAATTAAATTTAAATAAAATTAATTTAAACTTAAACCGGGATAAAATTGATCGTTTCGGGGCAAAAACGGACTCGGACAAGGGGGGGTGTGGCGCAACGTGGACAGAGTGTTAAGGGTTATAAATATGAGAAAAAAATCTAATTTTCTAGCAGCATATTCTGTTGAAACCAGTGTGCACACATTGGAGAGAGGAAGAGAGGAAAAAATGGAAATTTCAAGACTTGTTTCTTCGATCTACGAAGTTCCATCGGTTGGAATCATTCGGACCAAAAATTAAAGTTCATCTACGCGACGAAGGCTACGCAACTACACCAAAAATGAAGGATTTCACTGAAGATCCAAAGAGGGGATTTTGAAGAATCAATAGTTTTTGACTTGGGAGGTGTTCTTGAGGTTCTCCACACTTCACTTCACGCTCCAAGATGTTGGGTTCCCTTCTACTTTGGTTTATTTTTAACCTATGATTCCATATGAAATGGGTAGGTGTATGGAACTATACATGTCACTTGTCTCTTGTTATGGAAGTGAGGAATTGGGTATAGAATTGGCTTAGACCAACTTCTGGCTTAAATTTGATATGTGGAAGCTATTGGTGTAAACTCTTAGAAATTAGGTTTATGTGGGTTGTTTTGTGTATTTTAAAACTTTCCTATTATATAGTTGGTTTAATAGAAATGGGTAGGTATATGGAACTATGTATTTCACTTGCCTATGGTTATGGAGTAGGTGTAGAAATCAGTGTTGCTACTGTGCATTGTGATTGATGTGGGCAAAATTGTGTGATAACATAAATTGTTTGCCTAGTAGGTATTTTTGCTAAATACTTACGTGAAAAAAAAAAAAACTAAGTTGTTATGGCATGGAGTATGTATGACAAACTTGCAAATTGTTGAATGAATTGGTTTATGTTGTTGATACATTAACATTGTGACAAAAGGTGGTAATTATATGTATAAATATATAAATTTCCATGGCATGTGGAAATATGTGGTTGAATTAGCTTATATGGCATTCATTACATATGAAGCATGATATTGATAATGCAATGGTGCATTACATTGCATTTGCATGGGAAAAACATATCCATGCGCATGAGTGTGGGTGTGTGTGTGCATGGTTGGGTCAAACACCATCCTTGGTGGATAACACGTGGGCTCGGTACCATTGGACCAAGGTTCAACAGAGTCACACGATTGCATGAAAAAGAAAACTTGTGTCGGGTATAGCAAGCAAGGTTAGACTCTCCCTCGGGAGGCAGTGAAATTCCAAAAAAGTGTAATGGTTTGCAGAACTGGCAGTGCGATTCCTAGAAGTCCGATACCCAACAAAGACACATGATTTTGTTTTATAAAATAAGCATTCGATGTGTTACATTCAAAAATGATTCAGCTATATAAACACATGATTGTTATTTCAAAATGCTCATTGGATATAATTCATCAATGGTAGATTTATTACACAATGGCATTGCATTGTGTGGTGGGAGTCGGTGAGTACTTGGGCTAAAATGCAAGAATGAGTATCATCTCCTATCATGGCATGACATGGTAGAATTTCCATCTAGAATTAAATGTTCTTGTATGGAATGGATTGTGCTTGTTAAATGTTGCATGTGAACATTGCATATGCATGTAGGGTGCGGAGTAGCCTCCGTAGGAGATACTCTATTGAGCGTGGCTTAACCTATACGGGAACACATTTCAACTGCGGGATACACCCCGGTGGATAGCTCTCATTCGGGGTCTCAAAGATGAAGAAAAGTTGGATTGTGACTTTTGAACCGAGTTTTTGTAAAACTACTATAAAAATTTGTTTTTGGACATTTAATTATATGAAATTACTTGCAATGGAACTTGTATATATAGAGTTTTATTGTGAAAAACTATGTTTTTTGCAAAACATTCGCTAAGTTAGTTTTTGGACTATTTTAATGAAATCTTGCATGCTATTATATAAGTATGGATAAATAGACCCGGTGTGGTCAATGTTGTATATTGGACCTTAGATAGGTCATGTGATTGTATGATGCACAGATTGTGTTTTGGGTAAAGCTTCCCCTNGTATATATAGAGTTTTATTGTGAAAAACTATGTTTTTTGCAAAACATTCGCTAAGTTAGTTTTTGGACTATTTTAATGAAATCTTGCATGCTATTATATAAGTATGGATAAATAGACCCGGTGTGGTCAATGTTGTATATTGGACCTTAGATGGGTTATGTGATTGTATGATGCACAGATTGTGTTTTGGGTAAAGCTTCCCATACAAAAGAGACTCTACCCGAATTTTGTTAAATTAAGGACCCCCGATTTTGGGGTGTCCTAGACCCGACTGGTGGCAATGGAAACATGTTCGTTGACCGGCCTGATAAGTTCTCCTGAGGTTTCCCCCACCTTGTGAGAATCGACCTTGGTGTTGGCCTTGATGGTTACAGCCCTATCCCTGTGGAGAATAAGTCCTCTATCTCTTTTCTGAACTAGAAGAAGAGGATTGGCCCTCCTTCTTCTTGTCTTTAGCACCCGCTTCCCAGATGTTCCGTGCGTCCTCAACATCTCTCTTAATGACCATAGCCGTCGTGACCATGAAATCCAAGTTTTGCAGGCAGTTGCCCACAATCTTACCCCAGATGGACAATTTCAGACCATCCTCCAACTTCCTCACCTTGGCCATGTTTGTGGTCACGTAGTCACTAGAGAAACGGGCTAACTCAATGAACTTAGCCATGTACTCCAACATCATCATTGTCCCTTGCCTCAAATCTAAGAATTCTCAGGCCTTTGCATGGCGAGCGGCCGCTGGGAAGTATTTACCCATGAAGAGTTNCATCCTCCAACTTCCTCACCTTGGCCATGTTTGTGGTCACGTAGTCACTAGAGAAATGGGCTAACTCAATGAACTTAGCCATGTACTCCAACATCATCATTGTCCCTTGCCTCAAATCTAAGAATTCCCAGGCCTTTGCATGGCGAGCGGCCACTGGGAAGTATTTACCCATGAAGAGTTCCCGGAACTCTCCCCATGTCATTTCCTCCAAGTTCTTGGAGTCCTTTGCCCACTCCAACCGCAGTTGGGCTTCTCCCTCGAGCTGCAATGCAGCTAGCCTTATCTTCATAGCATCAGAAGTGATCTCCATTGTCTTTAAAATCTTATCAACCTGCCGAAACCAATGGTCGGCTACCGTCAGAACCGCCCCTCCGTTAAAAATCAGAGGCTTGTGTGTCTTGAACGTCTAGATGTTACTCAAGCCTCATTTTCCCACACTTGCACTAGCCTATACAATAGTAGTAGTTGCAGCACTAGCCTGTGCAATGGTAGCAGCTGTAGTACCAATAGCCTCTACGAAGGCTTGATGGCCAAAGGCCGGTGGTGGTTGATTATTGTTCCGCCCACCACCTCAGTGTCCTCTTCATCTACTAGCCATCTATACACACGTCAGATAGCAATAGAGCACCAATTTAGTATCCCACGATAGGGAGCAAATTTTAAACTTTGAAATTCATCTCCTTATCCCCCTAGTAGAGCCTATGCCACCCACTAGTAGACCTTTACACCTTGAACTATCTTGTTCCATTGTTTTTCGACCCCCAAAGTTATGTTTTCTAACCCTAGTGTCTCTTTTCTATATACATTTTACCACGTATATCATTCACATAACATACAACACATATCACATAGCATATAACAATTTAAGCATACAACACATAGTGCACAATGAATGTAATGGTCTAGACACATGCCCATCAAGCCCTAGGTAATTCGCATACCTATGGTATGATACCAAGCTATGACAAACCTAAAATCGGGGGTCATTTATTAAACGTTGACCATCCGTCAATCCGCGAAAATACCCGTGATAGTCACACAACTGGACTCCACATTAATAGCATCCCTTTTACCGGGATTTCAACCCACACATAAAACCCGTGTTCGTTTTATCATTTGATCCAACCGTGGAGCAAAGTACCACAATTCATACTCCATTATAGTCCATTTATCATTTGATCCAACCGTGGAGTAAGGTTTTTTGTAAACCTTCCGGAAGGTCAATTCTAGTAGGCAAAACTTTTTGGAAGGTCTTTCGAAAGGTGAAAGCTCAAGACCACTGTTAGTAAAATTGTCATAACCTTTGATCCAACCATTGGATTGAGCTGATATTTTGATGCAATATAGAAGACATCCAGATCTACAACTTGTAGGTTTTTCACTTTTTCAGATTCGAAATGGATCATGGTCTAACATGGGAAAAACAATGGTACTATGTCAAGACCTTGGGAAACTTGTGGGCTAAACCTTCTGGAAGGTTTATGGCCAAACCTTCCAGAAGGTTTTCATCGAAATTGCATTTTTCTTGGTTTCTTCAGCCTCCAAGCCTTTCTATCTTCATTCAATGTGTCCATCTCTTCACCACACATTCACACTTAGTTGCAAAGCTCTAAAAGCCATCATTTATGCTATAAATACCTACAACATCAAAATTTCCACACTATTCCTAACTTTAACTAATTCTAAATAATTAAATGCAAAAGTTGAGTTAAAATGCATGTAATGAGGCCGTCAAATATGCAATATTATGCGCTCATCACAGACTGAGAAAGTATTCTTCATGAAGTTTTTAGAGGACGTCTTAAGTTTTTCAAAAAGGTATGGTTTGCAAAAATCTGAGTTCGTTTGGGCCTCCAAACATTGTTTCAAAGTCAGGCCTGGAAAGTTGATCAGAATCCTAATTGAAGTTGGATTCCTTTTCGAACAAGTAAATTGTAGTGGTTCATAACTTGAGTTTACGAAATCCAAATCAAGTGATTCAGAAGCCTAAATTTGTCTACACATTCAGGGCTACAACTTTCATGAAGAGCCCAAATCTAGATTTAGTCGTTATCTGATAGCAAAATAGATCACAAGTTCAAACACCATTTCTGTTAATCTGTTTTGATAAGGAATACCTATAATGTAGGGATTTGAGTTGTACACGTTTTGGGAGTGTGATATATTTTCTATATTTATTTAAAAAGAGAGAAAGAAAGAAAAAAAATCAGGATAATATAGAGGTTGCTATACCTCTTCTTCTCTAACTCTTTCTTCTAGTTTTTATGAAGGTCATGTGTGGCTAAACTATAATACTTGATCTAAGGAAACGGAAGCCTCAGAATCAATAAAAATATGAGATCTAATTTGGTTTTTATAGTTCAATTTATGTTTTGTGTACTGGATGTTCTGTTGTACCAATTTTTATGATTGCATCGTTTAATTACNACTTTAACTAATTCTAAATAATTAAATGCAAAAGTTGAGTTAAAATGCATGTAATGAGGCCGTCAAATATGCAATATTATGCGCTCATCACAGACTGAGAAAGTATTCTTCATGAAGTTTTTAGAGGACGTCTTAAGTTTTTCAAAAAGGTATGGTTTGCAAAAATCTGAGTTCGTTTGGGCCTCCAAACATTGTTTCAAAGTCAGGCCTGGAAAGTTGATCAGAATCCTAATTGAAGTTGGATTCCTTTTCGAACAAGTAAATTGTAGTGGTTCATAACTTGAGTTTACGAAATCCAAATCAAGTGATTCAGAAGCCTAAATTTGTCTACACATTCAGGGCTACAACTTTCATGAAGAGCCCAAATCTAGATTTAGTCGTTATCTGATAGCAAAATAGATCACAAGTTCAAACACCATTTCTGTTAATCTGTTTTGATAAGGAATACCTATAATGTAGGGATTTGAGTTGTACACGTTTTGGGAGTGTGATATATTTTCTATATTTATTTAAAAAGAGAGAAAGAAAGAAAAAAAATCAGGATAATATAGAGGTTGCTATACCTCTTCTTCTCTAACTCTTTCTTCTAGTTTTTATGAAGGTCATGTGTGGCTAAACTATAATACTTGATCTAAGGAAACGGAAGCCTCAGAATCAATAAAAATATGAGATCTAATTTGGTTTTTATAGTTCAATTTATGTTTTGTGTACTGGATGTTCTGTTGTACCAATTTTTATGATTGCATCGTTTAATTACTAGGAGGCCTACTAGTTTATTATTTGTTGTAATCTACTGCTGGGTTAGATATCAAATCCATAATTGTTTGATCCTTCTAATTTGTGAAGCAACTAAGATTTAATGATTTGCCGCATCAAAGATTATTTGATCTTAGAAAGAACATTCGACTAAATTACATGCATCCGCTTGTGCTTGTGTTGTTTAGTTTCATCGATCTTTCTAATTCTTAATGATGCTACTACATTAAACTTTTAGGACTTGTCTTGGGTTGTTTAGTAGTTAAGGTTAATTAGACCGCTTGGTTTCTAATTAATTGCGACTAAGGAAAGATAGGAAGATAGTTCCAACGGTGAATATTCAGATAGTGAATTGATATATACTTGCATCGATGATTAGTTGTAAATTAAATTCCGATGGTGAATGTTGACTTAGATCAAGGTTTGTTCTCTTGATTGATTTTGATACTTTAATTTGAATTGTTCTTTAGTTGCTTTTCTTAAAAAAAAATTCGTTAAACTCAAACCCCTTTCCATCCTTGCTCACGAGGCATAAAACTAGGCTAGATACTTTCTGTGGGAATGATCCTTACTTGCACTACTACATTTATTTTTAGGAGTATAAGTTTTATTTTTGGTTGCCTACGATAGCACACCAAAGTTTGGCGGCGTTGCCGGGGAGGTTTTTCTAGTTGATTTTTTTTTTGTGCTTCTTGTAATCCTTATTCTGTTCTTGAAATTTTTGAAAAAAAAAATTAGTTTCTGATAGTTATAGTTACTTTTTTCCTTTACTCTTGATTTGTTTTTCATGATTTATTGGAGTTTCCTTGATTGTTTATGACAAGGTCAGCGTAGGGAAAGGAAGTAAATCCAAGTCCAAGAAGGTTGACACTGTTTTGGCCAAAACTTTTGATCTGTTTGGAGTTACGAGGCCCATAATATATCAAATCGAAGCTCTCGATGAACCCTACAAGACTTATTGCCTTAGGCTATGATAGATATTGTTAAAACCCCAAAAAAGGCCTGGAAACACGTGCTTGGGCCTTCTGAAGTTTTTCCAGTTTTGGGTTTTTGGATTATTTCACAATTTAAATATTCCTTGCATAATTAGGATTCCAGCTTATTGTTTAGTATTTAAAGATTGTTTTTATGTGTTTTAGATTTAACTCTTATTATTTTTATTTTATAAATAATGTGATTGCTTAGTCAATTTATTCAACTTTGTGAATTCCTATGATTGCAAAGTTATATAGATTCAATTCCTATGATTGTTTCTATTGGTTATTAGTCTTTCACTGCATTAGTTTATGACTGTAACTTGATCTTCTAATCAAGTTGATTTGTAGTACGATCTAGAAATAGAGAGAACATTGCACAGGTTAAGGAGGGAAGCTTAGAGAAATTCTAAAGAGAAGGAAGTCATGGCTGGAAATCGAACTTTGAAAGAGCTTGTTGCCCTTGATTTGAATCAACAACCTTTATGCATAACGTTCCCTAATTTAGATGCTACTACTACTTTTGAATTAAAATCTAGATTAATATATCTCTTGCCCACTTTTCATGGCCTTGCAGATGAAGATCCTCACAAGCATCTAAAGGAGCTTCATGTGGTNATTATTTGTTGTAATCTACTGCTGGGTTAGATATCAAATCCATAATTGTTTGATCCTTCTAATTTGTGAAGCAACTAAGATTTAATGATTTGCCGCATCAAAGATTATTTGATCTTAGAAAGAACATTCGACTAAATTACANGAATTAAAATCTAGATTAATATATCTCTTGCCCACTTTTCATGGCCTTGCAGATGAAGATCCTCACAAGCATCTAAAGGAGCTTCATGTGGTATGCAAGAGTATGAAATTCACGAGGGTGACTAAAGAGCAAATTAAATTAAGAGCTTTTCCATTTTCTTTGAAGGACTCAGNCTTGTGCTTGTGTTGTTTAGTTTCATCGATCTTTCTAATTCTTAATGATGCTACTACATTAANGTGGTATGCAAGAGTATGAAATTCACGAGGGTGACTAAAGAGCAAATTAAATTAAGAGCTTTTCCATTTTCTTTGAAGGACTCAGCTAAGGATTGGCTCTATTATTTACCCTCCAGAAGTAGTACCACATGGAACGAGATAAAGAGGTTATTTTTGGAGAAATATTTCCCTGCTTCAAGGGCAGCCAACATTCGTAAAGAAATTTATGATGTAAAGCAGCACAACGGGGAGTCCTTACACGGATACTGGGAACGTTTTAAGAAATTATGTGCAAGGTGCCCCCATCATCAAATTAGTGAGAAACTACTTATCCAGTATTTCTATAAGGGCCTTCTGCCCACTAATAGGACCATGATTGATGTTGCTAGTGGAGGAGCTTTGGTGGATAAAACTCCCGAGGCTGAGAGAAACTTGATAACAAATATGGTGGCCAATTCTCAACAATTTGGTACTAGGCTTGACCTTCCATCTAACCATGTTAATTTCCTCCCTTGAACAACAAATTGCAAATGTAACTTCTCTTGTTCATGAAACGGCTATAGGTAATATGAAAATGGTAAGGGCTTGTGGGATTTGTTCGGTAGTCGGGCATCCAACCGATACGTTCCTAACTCTTCAAGAGGAGCCCATTGAGCAAGTGAATGTAGCGGGTGGTTTTCCTAGAAAAATGCAAAGGAAGTATGATCCCTATTCGAGCATGTATAACCCGAGATGGAGAGNGTTTAGTAGTTAAGGTTAATTAGATCGCTTGTTTTCTAATTAATTACGACTAAGGAAAGATAGGAAGATAGTTCCAACGGTGAATATTCAGATAGTGAATTGATATATACTTGCATCGATGATTAGTTGTAAATTAAATTCCGATGGTGAATGTTGACTTAGATCAAGGTTTGTTCTCTTGATTGATTTTGATACTTTAATTTGAATTGTTCTTTAGTTGCTTTTCTTAAAAAAAAATTCGTTAAACTCAAACCCCTTNAGGTGCCCCCATCATCAAATTAGTGAGAAACTACTTATCCAGTATTTCTATAAGGGCCTTCTGCCCACTAATAGGACCATGATTGATGTTGCTAGTGGAGGAGCTTTGGTGGATAAAACTCCCGAGGCTGAGNGGATACTGGGAACGTTTTAAGAAATTATGTGCAAGGTGCCCCCATCATCAAATTAGTGAGAAACTACTTATCCAGTATTTCTATAAGGGTCTTCTGCCCACTGATAGGACCATGATTGATGTTGCTAGTGGAGGAGCTTTGGTGGATAAAACTCCCGAGGCTGCGNGTATAAGTTTTATTTTTGGTTGCCTACGATAGCACACCAAAGTTTGGCGGCGTTGCCGGGGAGGTTTTTCTAGTTGATTTTTTTTTTGTGCTTCTTGTAATCCTTATTCTGTTCTTGAAATTTTTGAAAAAAAAAAAATTAGTTTCTGATAGTTATAGTTACTTTTTTCCTTTACTCTTGATTTGTTTTTCATGATTTATTGGAGTTTCCTTGATTGTTTATGACAAGGTCAGCGTAGGGAAAGGAAGTAAATCCAAGTCCAAGAAGGTTGACACTGTTTTGGCCAAAACTTTTGATCTGTTTGGAGTTACGAGGCCCATAATATATCAAATCGAAGCTCTCGATGAACCCTACAAGACTTA
The DNA here is from genome assembly GCA_963454935.2 of Ilex paraguariensis. Classification (NCBI taxonomy): domain Eukaryota; kingdom Viridiplantae; phylum Streptophyta; class Magnoliopsida; order Aquifoliales; family Aquifoliaceae; genus Ilex; species Ilex paraguariensis. The sequence continues at coordinate 87,277 of CAUOFW020002802.1, forward strand.
TTGCCTTAGGCTATGATAGATATTGTTAAAACCCCAAAAAAGGCCTGGAAACACGTGCTTGGGCCTTCTGAAGTTTTTCCAGTTTTGGGTTTTTGGATTATTTCACAATTTAAATATTCCTTGCATAATTAGGATTCCAGCTTATTGTTTAGTATTTAAAGATTGTTTTTATGTGTTTTAGATTTAACTCTTATTATTTTTATTTTATAAATAATGTGATTGCTTAGTCAATTTATTCAACTTTGTGAATTCCTATGATTGCAAAGTTATATAGATTCAATTCCTATGATTGTTTCTATTGGTTATTAGTCTTTCACTGCATTAGTTTATGACTGTAACTTGATCTTCTAATCAAGTTGATTTGTAGTACGATCTAGAAATAGAGAGAACATTGCACAGGTTAAGGAGGGAAGCTTAGAGAAATTCTAAAGAGAAGGAAGTCATGGCTGGAAATCGAACTTTGAAAGAGCTTGTTGCCCTTGATTTGAATCAACAACCTTTATGCATAACGTTCCCTAATTTAGATGCTACTACTACTTTTGAATTAAAATCTAGATTAATATATCTCTTGCCCACTTTTCATGGCCTTGCAGATGAAGATCCTCACAAGCATCTAAAGGAGCTTCATGTGGTATGCAAGAGTATGAAATTCACGAGGGTGACTAAAGAGCAAATTAAATTAAGAGCTTTTCCATTTTCTTTGAAGGACTCAGCTAAGGATTGGCTCTATTATTTACCCTCCAGAAGTAGTACCACATGGAACGAGATAAAGAGGTTATTTTTGGAGAAATATTTCCCTGCTTCAAGGGCAGCCAACATTCGTAAAGAAATTTATGATGTAAAGCAGCACAACGGGGAGTCCTTACACGGATACTGGGAACGTTTTAAGAAATTATGTGCAAGGTGCCCCCATCATCAAATTAGTGAGAAACTACTTATCCAGTATTTCTATAAGGGTCTTCTGCCCACTGATAGGACCATGATTGATGTTGCTAGTGGAGGAGCTTTGGTGGATAAAACTCCCGAGGCTGAGAGAAACTTGATAACAAATATGGTGGCCAATTCTCAACAATTTGGTACTAGGCTTGACCTTCCATCTAACCATGTTAATTTCCTCCCTTGAACAACAAATTGCAAATGTAACTTCTCTTGTTCATGAAACGGCTATAGGTAATATGAAAATGGTAAGGGCTTGTGGGATTTGTTCGGTAGTCGGGCATCCAACCGATACGTTCCTAACTCTTCAAGAGGAGCCCATTGAGCAAGTGAATGTAGCGGGTGGTTTTCCTAGAAAAATGCAAAGGAAGTATGATCCCTATTGGAGCATGTATAACCCGAGATGGAGAGATCACCCTAATCTTAGCTATGGGAATCCACAAGTAAATCAGCCCGCAACTCAAAACCGCCCTAGTTACTAGCAATATAAGCAGCCATATCCCCCTAGACAACAACTGAGCCAAACTTCTAATTCTGGTATGTCTTTACAAGATATTGTTAAGTCTCTTGCCACTAATACTTTGCAATTTCAACAAGAGACAAAGAAATTTTAACAAGAGGCGAGGGCCAATACTCAAAGTTTGGACAATAAGATGGGTTAGATGGCAATCGCAATTAGTCATCTAGAGGCACAAAATTCAGGGAAATTACCCTCTTAAACGGTAGTGAATCCAAGAGAAAATGCAAGTGCAATTGTTTTGAGAAGTGGTAATGAGGTTGAGATTCCAGTAAAGGCAGCCCCTGCATCATCGAAGCAAGAAAAGGAGAAAAACATCGCTGTAGACAAGAACATTCCCAATGAAGATGACGAACCTAAGTGTAAGTTTCCGCCTCTTTTTGATTATAAACCATTACCTCCTTTTCCCTAGGCTTTAGTAAAATCTAGAAAAGATGAGCAAAATAAAGATTTATATGAGACTTTTCATAGATGTGAGGTAAATATTCCACTTCTAGATGCCATTAAACAAGTACCTCGTTATGCTAAATTCCTGAAAGAACTGTGTACAACTAAGAGAAAACAGAAACTTGAAGGATGTGAGAAGGTGAGAGTAGGGGAGAATGTTTATGCAGTTATTCAAAGAAAACTCCCTGCGAAATGCAAAGATCTAGGTATGTTTACTATCCCTTGTACGATATGTAACACAAGATTTGAGAAGGCTATGTTAGATTTAGGAGCTTCTATCAATGTCATGCCATATTCTATATATGCTTCTTAGAAACTTGGGCCTCTGAATAAAACTGGAGTTGTGATTCAATTGGCTGATAGATCTAATGCGTATCCTAAGGGTATAGTTGAGGATGTTCTTGTGCAAATTAATGATTAGATTTTTTCAGCTGATTTCTATGTGTTTGATATGGAAAATGGTGATCAAAATGCTCCTATTTTGTTAGGAAGACCATTCTTAAAGACATCCAAGACTAAAATAGATGTTCATAGTAACACACTTACCATGGAATTTGATGGTGAAATTGTTAAGTTTAATATTTATGATGCCATAAAATATCCTAGTGATGATAATCCTGTTTATTCTATTGAAGTGATTGATTCTTTAGCACATGAAGTTTTTGAACTTGATGGAAATGATGGATTGGAAGTTGCCATTAGTAAGCATCTTGAGAAAGAGAATGAGGAGTTAGCCTTGAGTACTGATTTGCAGGAAACTGTTGCAACATTGAATGATTTTCCGGAGTTACAACAGTCAGGTAACATACCTTATATTGTGTTACCAATTTCTAACAAGAAGCCTTTACCTTCCATTTTGTAGGCCCCTATTCCTTAGAGATGGAGGAACGTTACCAGTGATCATCTCCAATAAACTTAGTGCACTGCAAGAAGAAAAACTTGGGCAGGTCTTTAAGGAGCATAAGACGGTTGTTGGTTGGACAATTGCAGATATTAAAGGAATTAGTCCATCTACATGCATGCATCGTATCTTACTTGAAGAGGGAGCAAAATCTTCTCGTCAACTGCAAAGAAGATTGAACCCACCCATGATGGATGTAGTGAAGAAGGAGATCCTCAAACTTTCTTGAAGTTGGAGTGATTTATCCTATTTCGGATAGCAATTGGGTTAGCCCGGTTCAAGTGGTACCTAAAAAGACTAGAATAACTATTATGAAAAATCAGAATGATGAGTTAGTTCCTACCCGTGTTCAGAATGGGTGGCGGGTTTGTATAGATTATAGAAAATTAAATGTTGTAACCCTCAAGGACCACTTCCCTTTATCTTTTATTAATTAAATGCTTGAAAGGTTAGCTGGTCATTCTTACTATTGTTTCCTTGATGGTTATTCAGGTTATTTTTAGATTGCAATTGCTCCAGAGGATCAAGAAAAGATGACTTTTACATGCCCATTCAGGACTTTTGCATTTCGTTGCATGCTCTTTGGCCTTTGCAATGCCCCAACCACTTTCCAAAGGTGCATGTTTAGCATATTTTCAGATTATATTGAGTANCAGAGGATCAAGAAAAGATGACTTTTACATGCCCATTCAGGACTTTTGCATATCGTTGCATGCTCTTTGGCCTTTGCAATGCCCCCAACCACTTTCCAAAGGTGCATGTTTAGCATATTTTCAGATTATATTGAGTATATCATAGAAGTCTTTATGGATGATTTCATAGTTTATGGAGACTCTTTTGATAATTGTTTGCATAACCTTACACTTGTTCTTCGAAGATGCATAGAAACTAACCTTGTGTTAAATTATGAAAAATGTCATTTTATGGTTGAATAAGGTATAGTACTAGGTCATGTTGTTTCATCTAGGGGAATTGAGGTAGATAAAGCTAAAGTCGATATTATTCAATCTTTACCTTATCCCACTAGTGTGCGGGGAGTTCGTTCTTTTCTTGGACATACAGGTTTTTACCAAAGATTCATCAAGGACTTCTCCAAAATAGCATTACCCCTATGCGAGTTGCTACAAAAGAATGTTGACTTCTTTTANATCTTTACCTTATCCCACTAGTGTGCGGGGAGTTCGTTCTTTTCTTGGACATACAGGTTTTTACCAAAGATTCATCAAGGACTTCTCCAAAATAGCATTACCCCTATGCGAGTTGGATGAGGCATGTAAAAAGGAGTTTGATAAGCTGAAGGAATTGTTGACTTCTTCTCCAGTTATTCAGCCCCTGACTGGAACCCTCCTTTTGAGATAATATGCGACACAAGTGACTATGCAGTAGGCGTTGTTTTGGGTAAAAGAATTGGAAAAGCATCTCATACCATTTATTATGCTTCAAGAACTTTGAATGATGCCTAGAAAAATTATTTGACTACTAAAAAAAAACTTTTAGCTGTTGTTTTTGCCCTAGAAAAGTTTCGATCTTATTTGCTTGGTACTAAAGTCATTGTTTACTCTAATCATGCAGCTCTTCGTTATTTGATGACGAAGAAAGAGGCAAAACCATTTNGCCCTAGAAAAGTTTCGATCTTATTTGCTTGGTACTAAAGTCATTGTTTACTCTAATCATGCAGCTCTTCGTTATTTGATGATGAAGAAAGAGGCAAAACCATTTTAATAAGATGGATACTTCTCCTGAGTGAATTTGATTTGGAGATCAAAGACAAAAGAGGGACAAAAAATCGGGTCGCAGATGATTTGAGTTGTTTAGTTCATGTCAAGTATGAACTTCATTTGCTTGGTACTAAAGCCATTGTTTACTCTGATCATGCAGCTCTTCTTTATTTGATGACAAAGAAAGAAGCAAAACCAAGATTAATAAGATGGATACTTCTCCTGAGTGAATTTGATTTGGAGATCAAAGACAAAAGAGGGATAGAAATTCGTGTCGCATATCATTTGAGTCGTTTAGTTCATGTGGAGTATGAACTTCAATTGCCGGACACATTCCCTAACGAGCAATTGTTCTCTGCGAGTGTGACATTACCTTGTTATGTGAATATTGTAAATTATTTAGTTACTAATATTTTACCTCATGGTTTGTCAAAAGCTCTAAGAGATAAGATCAAGAGTGATGTTAGATACTATGTGTGGGATGACCTATACTTATGGAAGCATTGTGCAGATCAAGTGATGAGAAGGTGCGTTCCTAAAAATGAAATTATTTCCATTCTCACCTTTTGTCATTCTTATGCTTGTGGAGGTCACTTTGGAGCTAAGAGGACGGCAAGAAAAGTGCTAGAATGTGGTTTCTATTGGCCATCTTTATTTAGAGATTCATATTCTTTTTATAAGTCATGTGATAATTGTCAAAATACAGGTAATATATCCCAAAGGAATGAGATGCCACAAACCCCCATACTATTTTGTGAGATTTTTTATGTTTGGGGCATTGATTTCATGGGACCGTTCCCTATATCTTTCGGCCATGTTTATATTTTGCTTGCTGTTGATTATGTCTCGAAATGGGTGGAAGCTAAAGCCACCAGGACTGATAACTCTAAAGTTGTTACAAATTTTATCAAGTCTAACATATTCTCTAGATTTGGAATTCCCAGAGCTCTAATAAGTGATCGAGACACTCACTTTTGCAATCGAATTGTGGGAAGTTTGCTAAGAAAGTACCATGTGACCCACATGGTGTCAACTGCCTATCATTCGCAAACTAGTGGACAAGCAAAAGTGTCAAATTGAGAGATCAAGTCCATCCTTGAAAATACGGTCAATCCAAATAGAAAAGATTGGAGTCTACGCTTGGATGATGCCTTGTGGGCGTATAGGACAGCATATAAGACACCCATTGGTATGTCACCTTATCAGTTGGTGTTTGGGAAACCATGCCACCTTCCAGTTGAGTTAGAACACAAAGCTTATTGGGCTATAAAGAGTTTCAACATGAAGATGGATGAAAATGGAGAACACAGGAAGTTGAAAATAGANGCATATAAGACACCCATTGGTATGTCACCTTATCAGTTGGTGTTTGGGAAACCATGCCACCTTCCAGTTGAGTTAGAACACAAAGCTTATTGGGCTATCAAGAGTTTCAACATGAAGATGGATGAAAATGGAGAACACAGGAAGTTGAAATTAGAAGAATTAGAGGAAATCCGCAATGATGCCTATGATAGTGCAAGGATTTACAAGGAAAAGACGAAGGCTTTTCATGACAAGATGATCTCTAGGAAGGAATTTAAAGTTGGTCAACAAGTCCTTCCATACCATTCACGACTTCGTTTGTTTCCGGGTAAGTTGCGTTCTCGTTGGATTGGACCTTTTGTTGTTACTAATGTTTTTCCTCATGGTGCAGTTGAAATTCAAAGTTTAGCAACTTCCAAAGTGTTCAAGGTGAATGGTCATTGACTTAAGCCTTTCTATGAAAGTTTCCAAGTAAAAAATATGGAAACATTGGACCTTGAGGATCCGATTTATACTAACTGAAGAAGGAAGCATTGGGTCGAGCCAACGACAATGAATAAAGGCGCTGCTTGGGAGGCAACCCAAGGAGAGTTTGTTTTCTTATTCTTGCATTTATATTTTGGTTATTTTTGCCGTTTCTTTGCATTTCACCTTACATTGGAGACAATGTCAGTTTTAAGTGTCGGGGAGGGGATTTAAGTTGTGTTTTAATTTTTATTTTAAAAAGAAAAAAGAAAAAAATTTGCATGGTTTTTCAAAAAAAAAAGAAGTTTTGCTTTTTATTTTGTGGTTTTCAGCAAATTTTGGTTATGTATGTCATGAGCAAGATTCAATTATTAGCTTGAAAAATTCATATCATGATTGAATAAGAAATCTTTCAACTTAGAATTAATTAGTATAGTTATTTTCCTTGAGAATGGTAGTGACTGANAGGATTTACAAGGAAAAGACGAAGGCTTTTCATGACAAGATGATCTCTAGGAAGGAATTTAAAGTTGGTCAACAAGTCCTTCCATACCATTCACGACTTCGTTTGTTTCCGGGTAAGTTGCGTTCTCGTTGGATTGGACCTTTTGTTGTTACTAATGTTTTTCCTCATGGTGCAGTTGAAATTCAAAGTTTAGCAACTTCCAAAGTGTTCAAGGTGAATGGTCATTGACTTAAGCCTTTCTATGAAAGTTTCCAAGTAAAAAATATGGAAACATTGGACCTTGAGGATCCGATTTATACTAACTGAAGAAGGAAGCATTGGGTCGAGCCAACGACAATGAATAAAGGCGCTGCTTGGGAGGCAACCCAAGGAGAGTTTGTTTTCTTATTCTTGCATTTATATTTTGGTTATTTTTGCCGTTTCTTTGCATTTCACCTTACATTGGAGACAATGTCAGTTTTAAGTGTCGGGGAGGGGATTTAAGTTGTGTTTTAATTTTTATTTTAAAAAGAAAAAAGAAAAAAATTTGCATGGTTTTTCAAAAAAAAAAGAAGTTTTGCTTTTTATTTTGTGGTTTTCAGCAAATTTTGGTTATGTATTTCATGAGCAAGATTCAATTATTAGCTTGAAAAATTCATATCATGATTAAATAAGAAATCTTTCAACTTAGAATTAATTAGTATAGTTATTTTCCTTGAGAATGGTAGTGACTGAATTTAGTAGACAAAAGCTGGTGAGATTTTGAGCCTTTAGACTGACACATCTATATCAGTCTCACTATTTTATTTTATGTGAGATATTCTTCCATGGATTTATTTCTCTAGAATTTGCCTTGATTCTCTTCAAGGTCACATTGACACATGTATGCATGAACATGATTAAGCTCCTCTTTGTTACAACCTACATAAGCCAGATAGCCTACCTTGTAATTAATTTTTCCCTTTGTTGAACCCCTTTGAGCGTTACTATTTTTTTTCCTCACCCATGTTACAAGCTTTAAACCCGATAAAAAAAATGCCTTTACCCAAGCCATAAAGCTAGTGGAGCATTTTTCATCATTATGATATGTATGGGTGCACAAGAAATAAGTGTGGGGGTGTCCGGATTTGTGGTATGGCTATGACTGCTGAAATGGAGCAGGTTCTCATTCTAAATTCGTGAGTTCCATTGTTGATGTTTTTATTGTTAAAAAAAATAAAAAATAGAAAGGAAGTAATGGAGGAAATTGCTTTTAATGTTACAAACTGTCCATGTTCATAACTCCACCTAAAATTCCAAGAAAGGGGTCTGTTTGTACATGATATATAAAAAGGTAGAAGCTTTTACAAAGAATTGTTCTCCGCTAAGAACGAAAAGTGTTCCTTTTGAACGATCTCTTTTTCAATGCAATAATTTTACATGGTTTGAATGGAGTGATTGTGGAAGCTGCTGAATGGAGTGATTGGTTTTGTATATCTTATATATTCGAGCCTAAGTTGATTCATTTTTGCTCCACTAGTTTCGATAGCCTTTGAGCTACACTCCCAAATATTTCCTACCTTGATCCTAAACCCCGTTACAACCCTTGAAAAGTCCTTATGATTCATGTTATGCATGTGATCCCAGTGGTGGAGAATGAGAAGATATGCAAGCCTATGGTAGATTATTTTCATTGGAATGAATTTGAGCGAAACACATACCCTTTAAACACATGAGAGTCGAGTGTTTACTTCAGTGAGGGTCTACGTATTTAGTTTACTCCATATTTTAATGAAAATGCTTACTAAGTAATTGTAAGTTGTTAAGAATGTTTGTTCATGATATGTTATGATTTTTGAAGAGCTTGGTTGTTCTTTGTTAATGACGTTGCAACCTTGTTGTTTTTGGAAAAGTGAATTTGAGTTTTGCCCGAGGACGAGCAAAAGCTAAGTGTGGGGGAATTTGATGACAATGCAAAATGTCTTATTTTTCTCTTTTAATATTTAGCCTTTTATACTTATTTGGAGCCTAAATATACTCATTATTCTTATATTTTGATTTAGGACACAAATGGAAACGTTAAATGCAAAACGAAGCTAATTGGACGATGATGGACAGTTTCGACATTGCTTCATAATCTGGGCATAACTCTCTCATCTGAGCTCCGATTGAGATGATTCAAAATGCTATGGAATGCCAAAAAAAATCTCTACAACTTTCATGTTTTGTGGTTTTAGATATATTAACTGCATCAAGGGAAGTAGTGAATGCAAAAAAATAGATATGGAGTATTATTGTGCAATTTCCAGCTTTTAGGCAGTTCGATTTATGGAGCTTCAATTGAGGTTTGGATGGCATTAGAGTTTTAGACTGAGAAAGTATTCTTTATAAATTTTTTAGCGGACATCTTAAGCTTTTCAAAAAGGTATGGTTTGCAAAAATCCGAGTTCATTTGGGCCTCCAAACATTGTTTCAAAGTCAAGCCTGGAAAACTAATCAGAATCCTGATTGGAGTTGGATTCCTATCCGAACCAGTAAACTTCGGTGGGTCATAACTTGAGTTTATGAAATCCAAATCAGTTGATTGAAAAGCCTATATTTATCAACACATTCAGGGCTACAACTTTCATGAAGAGTCCAAATCAAGATTCAGTCATTATCTGATAGCAAAACAGATCACAAGTTCTAGCATGATTTCTGTCAATCTTTTTTGATAAGGAATACCTATAATGTAGAGATTTTAGTTGTACACATTTTGGGGAGTGTGATATGTTTTATATATTTATTTAAGGAGAGAGAAATAAAGAAAAAAATCACGATAATATAGAGGCTGCTATACCCCTTCTTCTCTAACTCTTTCTTCTAGTTTTCATGAAGGTCATGTGTGGCTAAACTATAATACTTGATCTAAGGAAACGGAAGCCTCAGAATCAATAAAATTGTGAGATTTAATTTGTTTTTTATAGTTCAATTTATGTTTTGAGTATTGGATGTTCTGTTGTACCTATTTTTATGATTGCATCGTTTAATTACTAGGAGGCCTACTAGTTTATTATTCGTTGTAATCTACTGCTGGGTTAGATATCAAATCCGTAATTGTTTGATCCCTCTAATTTGTGAAGCAACTAATATTTAATGATTTTCTGCATCAGAGATTATTAGATATTAGAAAGAACATTTGACTAAATTAAATGCATCCACTTGTGCTTGTGTTGTTTAGTTTCATCGGTCTTTCTAATTCTTAATGATGCTACTAGATTAAACTTTTAGTACTTGTCTTGGGTTGTTTAGTAATTAAGGTTAATTAGATCGCTTGTTTTCTAATTAATTGTGACTAAGGAAAGATAGGAAGATAGTTCGAACGGTGAATATTNTGGGTTAGATATCAAATCCATAATTGTTTGATCCCTCTAATTTGTGAAGCAACTAATATTTAATGATTTTNGAGCTTCAATTGAGGTTTGGATGGCATTAGAGTTTTAGACTGAGAAAGTATTCTTTAAAAATGTTTTAGCGGACATCTTAAGCTTTTCAAAAAGGTATGGTTTGCAAAAATCCAAGTTCATTTGGGCCTCCAAACATTGTTTCAAAGTCAAACNCCTTGCTCACGAGGCATAAAACTAGGCTAGATACTCTCTGTGGGAACGATCCTTACTCGCATAAAACTATGCTTCAAATGTTGCTTTTTGTGGATAGAAAGAAATCCTCACTCCCATATACTATGTTAGTTTCTCAGTTGTGCAGAGAAAAGGGAGTAATTATAGATCCCACATGGAAAACAGTGGAGCCTTTTTCACCATTGGATAAGACATCCTTGAAAAAGAGTCATGGAATTCTGCTTGAAGATCAACCCGGAGCACTAATTCTACCAAAAGGAGAGCCATTCCAAGTACCGGAAGAATTTTTCCCACAAGAACAACCACAGCCACAAGAGGATCAGCCATACATACCAATGCATGATAGGACCGACAGACAGATCTTACTTGGGTTGGAAACCACTATTACCCAGCTCGATACCAGCATCACTCATATCAACAAATGCATGGATGAATATAAGCATAATCATGTAGAGATTTTGAGGCAACTTCAAGAGAGTTTTGGAGGAGGACCATCAAATTCTTAAACACTAGAAATTTTACAACAACTTTGGAATCTTTCACTCATCTTTTACTTTATGCACCTGAGCTTACTTTATGTTATGAACTTGTTGTTTTTAAACTTATTTATGTGTAAACTTGTTTTTATTATTTTATATGGAGCTTATGTTCTTAAGTTAGATAGATTATTTCATATAACTCACAGTTAAATTAAGTTAGTATTCTAATGCTTTGCAAGGATAAACTTTATCTGATCACNATTTCATATGACTCACAGTTAAATTAAGTTAGTATTCTAATGCTTTGCAAGGATAAACTTTATCTGATCGCGCGGGATTTTCATTTTTTGGTTGTGTATTACTTTAATATTTTTATTTAAACTTATCCTTTTGAGCACATTTAAATTTCTTTATTGTTAAAAACCTTGGGAAATATTACACTCTTTGCATATACAGTGGAGAGGTAAGACCCATTGCATATTTTGAACTAATCTTTCTTGCATCTAGTCAAATAAGAATCTTCGATTCAAAGGTAAACTTTCTTTGAATAATCTCATTAGCTTTGTTTTGATTAACTCTCATTGAATTATATTTTTAGCATTTTCCTTGAAACTTTTATTTAGAGATTATACAGGTGTATGATTTCTAGAAAATGATCTTAGGCCATTTTTGATTAAATCTTGAGCCTTGACCATTTCTTTTACAAAATTATATCCTTAGTTAGCCATGATTTAGCCTAACATAATATAAATTTGTTTTAGGAAACCCAAAAAATGCGCGAGCCATATAAAAATATATTAAACCTACCTTTGCTATCTAATTTTCTTGCACCCTCTTCTAAATCAGCAGGATACAAAAAAACAGAAAAAAAAAAAAAAAAGAGAAGGTAGAAAAGAGTAAAGGAAAAAGTGATCAATATTCAAAAGAAAAGAGAAATATGTGAAAGGAATTTCAGAGAAAAAAGAAAGAAAAAAAAGGGCCAAGAAAGTGAAAAAATGAAATGGGAAAAATAAATATCTTGAAAGAATAGAACGAGGTGTGCCACAATACTAAAAAATGATAGCTTTTTAATCTCATTGACGACATTTCTTAATCCCTAAACGATTGGCCACATTACAATCCTAAAAAATTCCTTTTTGATTCCAGAAATCATGCATCTGTATTAATCCTATCTATCCCAAAAGAGAAAATGTTGATAATATGTTTAATATAGTGTTAATATTCTTTCATGAGATTATGTCAAATTCTAATTTTTTTTCAAATAAATGCTTTTTTAATTGANATATGTTTAATATAGTGTTAATATTCTTTCATGAGATTATGTCAAATTCCAATTTTTTTTCAAATAAATGCTTTTTTAATTGACCACATGTGAAACTATTTGCTTTGTTAACAATATTCCAATCACATGTAGTTTTTGAGAGAACAGTCACTATAACATATGTGTATTCTATGCTGAGTATATTCCAGGGAAGGATTGACATCAAGACTACCATGAGATATGATAATATTTCTTAAGTAATTTTTGAAAATAAAGAAATCATTGCACATACACAAATTGTTTTAAACAAATATATGGATAATGTTACAACTAGCGTGTGTTACTCTTATAGTGATCAGAAAATGAAGTATTCGAGCAATACAAAAGGAATATTGATTTAATTTTATTTATAAAACCTATGAATTATGAACTCCTAACTATTGAAGTTTATAGGTAGTTTCACTAAAAACCTTCACGAGACAAAACTCGTCCACTAGGAATCACCTAGGGGTTCAAAGGCTTGTTGCATATGCTAAATGCAATTGTGAAAAAATCTATGAAAATGATTTTACTCTGTTTGTATTTTATATATATATTTTTTATTTTGTTAATAGTTTTTATAATTTACTAGGAACTAGTAAATTTTAAGTTGGGGAGTGTGATTAACTCTAATTTGTATGTGAATTAATATAATTAAATAATTACATTATGTAAGGTAAATCAGTTAAAAACAATAAATTGGATTTGTGCGTAAGCTAAAGTTTTATGTGTGTTATGTTTAAACTTTCAAGGTTTGGTGCGGAATTGCCGGAAAGTATAAAGAACAATCTATCAAAGCTTGGAACAACAAGGGAGGCAAGTGTAAAATAACCAAGAAATGGCTAGAAGAACAAGAGGATCAACATCAAGTTTCCAACAAAGCACCATCATCTGGATGGTGGTGGTGGCATCCGGATGGTGGCCCCAAGCTGTTGATCATGATCCTCCACCTCCTGCTTTCCTAGTTGCCTATAAATATGGGGTTTGTCTCTTCATTTGAAACCGGCTGGGAGACAGAGAGTTAGAGAGAGACTTGAGAAGCTTAGGAGCTCCAGAAGACATCCAAAGAAAAGAAAAATAAGAGAGAAATTCATAAAGAGAATTCAAGATCTGGTTTGTCCTATTCTCTAGCCAAAACTTTGTATTTCTACATTTCTGTTATGTCTTTCTATTTAGAGAATTGAACTGTCGCCACCTTTGTGCCTTAACTGATATTAAGGGTGGTTGTATTTCAATTTTTCCACATGAAATAAGTGTGAGGGTCTGTATTTTATTTACTGTTGTAATGATAATTGCCTGCACTTCTTGCTTGTCTATAGTAATGGAGTGAGAGTAGTTACTACGTAGCCTGGAATTATGTCATTAGTGAATCATCGACCTGCCAGTTGAATATCGATGGTGTTCCAACGGTATGGCTTGACTTCCAAGTGCACTAAGGATATTTTAGGTATTGCATGGTATAATTGTCAGATTAATAATCTAGGTAATCCTCCTGAATGGCTTATCCTTCTAGATTACTGAGGTTTTTTAACTAATACAAGATATAAAAGTTGTCAGATGAATAACCTAAATGATCCTCCTTTGTGTCTTGTCCTTCTAGATTATTAGGGTTGCTTAATTGATACCTACTATAATAATGCCAATTAAGTAATTCAACTGATCCTCATGAATGGTTTGACCTTCTGGTTTACTTAGATTAGTCAACTGACACATAATACCACTAGCTAACCTAAGAAGTTGTTATGTTGTGGTTTAATAATACCACCAGCTAACCTAAGAAGTTGTTGTGTTATGGTTTAATAATACTACCAGCTAACCCAAAAAGTTGTTTTGTTATGGTTTAATAATATCACCGGCTAACCTAAGAAGTTGTTGTGGTATGGTTTATATACATCAGACTTATCGGTTGACTTTTCAGTGACTTGGAAGTTAATTGTTGTAACATAGCATTTCCAGTACTTAACCAACATAAAGCATATGAGATCCTTAAACTGAATGGTACTTTTTATATTATTGTCTTTTCACAATCTGTTTACACATTTCATTTGCTTAGACTAGTTATCAATCTAGGCTCACATCACAAGCTATCTCATGTTACACTGCTTTAACAATAACTTTATTGTTCTTATTTTAAATTCTAATTATTAAAACTCTTCATGGGATCGATCTTTGACTTAAACCAAGAAAACTACAATTCAACCACTTATACTTGGGTGTGCAATATAAATCAGATCACGAAATAAATTTGAATCATACTGCGAGTTTTGCTATTGGTAGAACGTGAACCACCCACTGGTATGACCTACTACAGGTAGAATGTTCATTCTTATGTCTTCCTACTGGTAGAAATCCTCTTTTCTTCCAATTTTTCTCTAAGACTCCTGACTTCATCTCTACTCGAGTAAACTCATTCTCAACTTGTCTCTTGCTGTCTTTTTAATACTTAAACTCAATCTTTACATCCAATTTACCTACAAATACAAAAATCAAGGCTTGATATGCAAGCCATAGTAAGTAAAGTGAATTAGTACATTAGCAAGCCTAAATTGAATTTTTTAAGCTATAAAATAATGCAATGTTGAAGTCTCGACACACCCCATAACTTAGGCTTTGCTAGTCCCTAACAAACATCAAACTAAGAAATATAGAAACAATTTATCCCTATGTAATCATATCAATAGCAAAACAATTGAACTAATAATCATAAATCCAAAGCAACTCAATCATTAAAGTCAAAAGATGTGTTAATTCATAATGGTCATAGTCTTTTAAGTACAATTCGACTCCAAATACTCAAAATTAAGCCTATACTCCTAAAGATTCTTCTACTAGGTTTTGACAACACTACTTGACTCAATTTAAACACACAATCCAAACAACTAAAATAAACTGGTAGCCTTATCATCAGAGTCGAATAAGATAATGGGATGTTAGAAACTAGTGTCGTACTCAGGCCTCTCGGTACTAGTCCAAGTGGCCTCTGTCACCGAGTTTTCCTTATTTGACTTCAAAGCCTGGGCAACCATGAGCCAAGTCAAAACCTTTGAACAATACTCCTTTTTCCCCTCAGAATCCTCAAGCCATTGCTTCCTTAGTAGGGAAGGGGCATCGTCTTCATCGAGTTTAGGCCCAGTCCTTTTCCTCTTCCCCTTTTTCTTCTCCTCAACTTCCTCCTTCTTCTCCTTCCTTTTCTCAAACCACTGGGAATAAGAGGCACCTAGGGAACTAATCATGGTATCCCTTCCTAAACAAGTCTTGGCCATCTTTGAAATGGCCAGAGAAATCATGGCCACCAAAAAAAACAAGCGAATAGAGAGAACTCGTGAAGATCAATAGAGGAGTGAGAGAGGGACAAAATCTTCCTAGAAGCCATTACAGCACGATTAGAGCTGAATTGAGTATTACTTGGAACACAAGGATTAGGAAAAAGTTTTATTTTCTTCTTGTGAGAAAGAGGGGTTTTTATTGTGAGAAATTAAAAAAAAAAAAAAAAAACCTTTGCAATTCTTGAAAAAATTCTTGTTTTAATGCTTCAAATTTTAAACCTACAAGTAGAACATACACGCAACCTACTGGTAGAACGACTCTCTATTTAAAACCTACCAGTAGAACTACCAAATTTCTCAAAAACCTTATTTCCATTTTTTTTTTACTTTCTTTTAATAAATGATAACAAAACTAGCCCTAGACTTAACATAAAAACCAATGATCTCATTCATGCCCAATTTCTTAAAATTATGCAAGTAATCTTGATCCAATTCAAAATTTCTAGCCTCAAAATTAAAAACTCCCTAAAAACTAAGCAAAAAAGAACATTTTCAGAGGCAATCATGATTGCATTTAGCCTATGGAATAAGCCTTTAAACCCATAGGTTATCTCTAGTGGACGAGTTTTGTATCATAAAGGTTTTCAACAAAAGGTACCTATAAAATATTTTATTTTAACTATTCAAAATGCATCGCTTTCATCAAATTCAACAAGAAAAATAATATGTTGAAAGAATTTAGGCTCATTCACACATAGCTACCTTTAGGCCTCAATGATATACAAAATTATTCACACATATTATCATGAGAGACTCGTGTGTGTGTGTGTCAAAACAACTAGTTCAACAAATTTTTCAAACTGATTTCTCCTCTCTTTTAATACATCCAAAACTAGCTTCGACACCAATTTTCCATTATTTCACTCAAAAGAGATCTCTCCGATTATCTTGACTCTTTCACTATAAGTATAGGTGAGCAAAATTTATGTTTACAAAACAAGTGTATCCCACATATTTCCAACATGGAAAAAAGCATTTAGAAATGAATCTATATTGACATAATCTCATGAAAGAATGTTAAAATAATTAGAAAAACACAATTGATGTTTCTCTCTATCCATTTAGTTTAGTTCACCTTCATTTTCAAAATCAATTAGGATTTTATCAAGGTTACAATGGGACTATGGCTAAAGGTAAAAGAAACAAAGGATTTAATTATTCAAAAAGTGTTATCCCAATATATATTTTGTTCACAATTGACCCCTCCTTTTGAAAATCTCTCTTTTCTTTCACTTCATTCTCTCTTCCTCTTTCCTTTTTTTTTTCTTCTTTTTACACCTATTCTTCTTTCCCAAGCCTTTAGTTTTCCTTTTTTTTTTTTTTTTAATTTCAACATTTTCCTGGTTCTTCTATTTTCTTTTCAACTTCATTCATCCCCCCCCCTTTTATGTTGCTCATGTTCAAACCTTCACCCTAAATCTCCCAACTTCTTGATAACAACTGAATAGTTCAAAATAAACCAAGGTGAGGCCTATATTTTTCTTAGCTAGGGTAAACTTTATGGCTAAGAATTAAACATTCAAACATGCTCAATTATGGCTTCAAGGGAAAAATTCTTTCAAGAAAGAAAAGGCTAGGCTCAAAATATCCAAAAGATGGCCTAAAATCTTTTTCCAAAAACAATGGCAAACTTTAATTAATGGATATACAATCAATTGATCATTCATCATACTCTAACCAAAACAAACATAATGAGACTATTGAAAGAAATGATGAAAGAACTTATTCTTGATTAATTGTCATATAACCTTCCAAAAATGTTAGGCTCTACACTCGCAATGTATATATTTGTCTCCACTATATCAAGCTTTGAAAGACAAAAATCCATTTCAACAAATCACAAGAACTATATGATCGTGATGCATTAAATTTTGAGTTCTTGATGATAATGACACATAATATTCAAGCATATAATATATTCCATTTGATAGTCCATATGCAATCAACTCAATTATTGTCTACATATCAAAATTCTCAAAGAATTCAATTCAAGCATCATACCACCAAAATAGCTAACTTAAATTTTTTTCATTTTTTTCATTTTTTATAGAAGCACAATCAAATAAAAAAAAACAAGTAAAACAAACAAAAAGAAACACACAAATAACAGAACAAAACAACAAGGTAAACCTTCACCCCCTAACTTAAATTATGCATTGTCCTTAATGCAATAGACATATCTATATGCAAGGGTGCTAATAGAAGAGAGAATGGAACGAGGTCATTTGAAAGGAATGCTCCAAAAGGTATTCAACCACAAAACTAAAATAAAAGTAAAGTAAATAAACAATAGCTACTATACAACAAAACATGTAGGGAAGAAGAATCACTCATCCAGAAGATCCAGGTAAACTGGATCAACTAGCTCCTCCATAGACTCTTATGATGGAAAGTCCTCTAAGAATGGATTCAATCGCTAACCGTTCACTTTAAAAAAAATTCAACTCTTTCGACCCTCTAATTTCGTAGCTCCATGTAGGAAAATTGTATGCCTTATGAAAGGGCCAGCTTATCTCAAGTGTAGCTTACTTGGGAAAAGATGAAGACGAGAATTGTATAGAAGCACTTTCTGTCTTGGATCAACGGTCTTTCTCAAAATGGATTTATCATAAAAAGATTTTAACTTTTCCTTATAACTCTGAGTACTCTCGTNAACCAAGGTGAGGCCTATATTTTTCTTAGCTAGGGTAAACTTTATGGCTAAGAATTAAACATTCAAACATGCTCAATTATGGCTTCAAGGGAAAAATTCTTTCAAGAAAGAAAAGGCTAGGCTCAAAATATCCAAAAGATGGCCTAAAATCTTTTTCCAAAAACAATGGCAAACTTTAATTAATGGATATACAATCAATTGATCATTCATCATACTCTAACCAAAACAAACATAATGAGACTATTGAAAGAAATGATGAAAGAACTTATTCTTGATTAATTGTCATATAACCTTCCAAAAATGTTAGGCTCTACACTCGCAATGTATATATTTGTCTCCACTATATCAAGCTTTGAAAGACAAAAATCCATTTCAACAAATCACAAGAACTATATGATCGTGATGCATTAAATTTTGAGTTCTTGATGATAATGACACATAATATTCAAGCATATAATATATTCCATTTGATAGTCCATATGCAATCAACTCAATTATTGTCTACATATCAAAATTCTCAAAGAATTCAATTCAAGCATCATACCACCAAAATAGCTAACTTAAAATTTTTTCATTTTTTTCATTTTTTATAAAAGCACAATCAAATAAAAAAAAACAAGTAAAACAAACAAAAAGAAACACACAAATAACATAACAAAACAACAAGGTAAACCTTCACCCCCTAACTTAAATTATGCATTGTCCTTAATGCAATAGACATATCTATATGCAAGGGTGCTAATAGAAGAGAGAATGGAACGAGGTCATTTGAAAGGAATGCTCCAAAAGGTATTCAACCACAAAACTAAAATAAAAGTAAAGTAAATAAACAATAGCTACTATACAACAAAACATGTAGGGAAGAAGAATCACTCATCCAGAAGATCCAGGTAAACTGGATCAACTAGCTCCTCCATAGACTCTTATGATGGAAAGTCCTCTAAGAATGGATTCAATCGCTAACCGTTCACTTTAAAAAATTTTCAACTCTTTCGACCCTCTAATTTCGTAGCTCCATGTAGGAAAATTGTATGCCTTATGAAAGGGCCAGCTCATCTCAAGTGTAGCTTACTTGGGAAAAGATGAAGACGAGAATTGTATAAAAGCACTTTCTGTCTTGGATCAACGGTCTTTCTCAAAATGGATTTATCATAAAAAGATTTTAACTTTTCCTTATAACTCTGAGTACTCTCGTATGCACCTCTTCTTATCTCTCCCAATTCATTCAAGTCCAATTTTCTATGGCTACTAGCAAGTTTTAAATTAAAGTTCAAGATTTTGATGGCCCAATATGATCTTTGTTCTATCTTTATCCGTAGATGACAAGCTTTTCCACACACTAGTCTATTGGTGGAAATACCTAAATGTTTCTTTAAAGTAATTCTATTGGCCCAAAGAGCATTGGTCAACCTAAGTGACTAATCATTTCAATCAGGATTGGTTGTCTTTCCCTATTGACCAATTCAACTTGGCCATTAGTCTATGAATGAAAATTTGTGGACACTTTGTGTTTAATTCCATATTTGGTTATTGATGAGTATAGAATACTGCATATCTTATATCTCTTTTGCATCTTCATAACTTGTTTTGTGGTGAAAATTGGGGGAAATATGTTTATTCTACCATTTAATGGAGTTTTGTGTGTTTGTAGGTAAAGAGTAGGTAACCTCCCATCAAGTGCTTAAAGGTAATGAGGAAGAAGGGATGGCTTAACGGATGACTCAGAGCACAAAGAAAGCAAGAAAATTCCATGATAAAGCAAAACCTACCAGTAGAAGTTTAGCAAAACCAACCGGTAGGAAAAGTGCACTAGAATTCTTCTACCTCAACCCTTGCCAAAAATCTATCAGTAGAAGTTGTTACAGAAAAGAACATACTGGTAGGTTTATGATCGTTCTATCGGTAGGTTTTACACAAACTTGTCAGCTGCCTACCACACTTCTCCACCTTCTCTATGGGCCCACCTTTACTTACCCAGACCACGCCTTGACACATTTTACAACCCAAGATGATCTTCGTGACCAAAAATATTAAGTTGAATAGGAGAAAGGAAGGAAAGAGAAGAGAGAGAAGAGGAGTGGTTGGGGGAAAGCATGGAAGAGGCATGTTGGCCTGTGGTTGCTTGTGGCAGTGTACATACTCCCTCCACACATTACACTTTAGTTCTCATAGACCATTGGGGGTTATGGATGAAACATTGGAAGCTATACTAGAGAATTATTCAGCTACACACATAGTTTTAGAGAGAGAAGCTCAAGGGAGAAGATGAAGTTAGAGAGAGAAAGCTGGTTTTTCATATGTCTTCACCATTTCCAGTGTTGTAAGCTTTAAATTACTTGTAATCTTTCCCCTTTTTACTCAAAACTCTTTTATTCAATTTGTATGGAAGCTTAGCTAGAGTTTTCTAGCATTTCAAGTTCTACATTTGGATATATGTTTCCAATCTTTGTATTTTGACTATGAATGCCATTTTTCTTGTAGTTTAACTTTTTTTCTTGTATTAATACAAGTCCATGCTCCATTTCTATACCATATCTCTTCACTTTGTGTTGGGTTTTTTTTCATTATGAGCAACTAAGCATTTAGTTAGCTAATCTAAGGGGACTTTCCTCTTGAGTACATTAAATTGATTCTCTTTTGTTCTTCCTCGTAGTGCAAAATTTTTGGTTTGACTAGGTTGAGTGTAGATAAGNCAATCAGGATTGGTTGTCTTTCCCTATTGACCAATTCAACTTGGCCATTAGTCTATGAATGAAAATTTGTGGACACTTTGTGTTTAATTCCATATTTGGTTATTGATGAGTATAGAATACTGCATATCTTATATCTCTTTTGCATCTTCATAACTTGTTTTGTGGTGAAAATTGGGGGAAATATGTTTATTCTACCATTTAATGGAGTTTTGTGTGTTTGTAGGTAAAGAGTAGGTAACCTCCCATCAAGTGCTTAAAGGTAATGAGGAAGAACGGATGGCTTAACGGATGACTCAGAGCACAAAGAAAGCAAGAAAATTCCATGATAAAGCAAAACCTACCANAAAGCAATTTGACAAACCTTCCCTGAGGAGACAACCTTGAAATACCCATTTCAAGTAAAACATGACATTCGCAAGTCTCTCTTTACTTGGGGGGCACTTTTACACACACATACATATTTTTGTTCACTCACTCGATTTTCCCCATTTCATGCATGATATCCGAGGGAGAGTGACACTCACTTACTTACATAATCCATATACACATATTACGGGTTTGTGTTTGGAGATTAGGAAAAACCCTTAAAGCATTTTTGGTGTCATTGCCGGGGAAGGTGATGAGCGCATAATATTGCATATTTAACGGCTTCATTACATGAATTTTAACTCAACTTTGCATTTAATTACTTAGATTTAGTCGAATTTATGAATAATATTAAAATTTTGATGTTGCAGGTAATCATAGGGTAAATGATGGCTTTCGGAACCCTGCAATTAAGTGTGGATAAGTGGTGAAGAGATGGACACATTACATGAGGATTAGGAGGCTTTAAAGTTCAACAAGTCAAAGAGGTAGTGGTACTTTGTATCATAGGTATCGGTATCTAAGCCTATTGGAATGTTACGTGCTTGTGTGTTGGACTTCAAGGGAGGTTAGAGCAATCATTTGCCATTAGTGGAATTTGCATATAACAACAGCTATCAGGGAAATNATAGGTATCGGTATCTAAGCCTATTGGAATGTTACGTGCTTGTGTGTTGGACTTCAAGGGAGGTTAGAGCAATCATTTGTCGTTAGTGGAATTTGCATATAACAACAGCTATCAGGGAAATATTGGGATGGCACCGTATGAGGCGTTGTATGGAAGACCATGTAGGTCCCCAACTTGTTGGTTGGAAGCTGGCGAGAGTAGCTTGTTTGGGCCGAAAATTATTCGAGAAACTACAGAGAAAATTCAATTTATCTGGGAGAGATTACACGCGGCACAAAGTCGACAGAAAATCTATGCGGATCAAAGATGAAGACCCTTGGAATTTAAGGTGGGAGATTATGTGTTTCTTAAAGTATCACCCAAGAAGGGAGTGTTGCGATTTGGCAAGAAGGGAAAGTTAGCTCCAAGGTACATAGGACCATTTGAAGTGATCAAAGCGACGTACCAACTTCGATTACCAGCTCAGTTATCCGGAGTACACGACATGTTTCATGTGTCGATGTTGAGGAAGTGTTAGTCCAAGACCACGCATGTTATAGATTTGGAGGATATTGAAGTTCAAGACAGAGTCACCTATGAAGAACAACCGGTGAAGATTCTTGATACCAAAGAGAAGGTGCTCTGCAACAAAGTCATCAGACTAGTGAAGGTTTTGTTGCAACACCATGGAGTGGAGGAAGTTACTTGGGAACCAGAGTTGGAGATGCGAGAGAAGTACCCTCATCTGTTCTCTACTTAAGATAAGTTTCGATGATGAAACTTTCTTTAAGCAGNGACTAGTGAAGGTTTTGTTGCAACACCATGGAGTGGAGGAAGTTACTTGGGAACCAGAGTTGGAGATGCGAGAGAAGTACCCTCATCTGTTCTCTACTTAAGATAAGTTTCGATGATGAAAATTTCTTTAAGGAGGGTGGATTGTAAACCCCCACACTCTTATCTTTATATAGCAAGTAATTATTTTTGAAATGTTAATATAGGTGATGAGGTTTGCATGAACCCTATAGATTATAGTAGTAGGAATAAATACTAGGGAGGCAAATTGATTGTGAAATTTAATTTTTGGAGGTGTTTAAGGTTGATAAGGGTAACTAAGTAAAAGTATTAATTTTTTTAGGTCAAAATAATATTATCATTGAACCTAGGAGATCCGAAAAACTTGGAATAGCCGTTTAGCACATATAGCGATTTAGAGGAATAAAAAAGTAATTTTAGTGTTTCGAGTCTAAATTTACTTTAGTTTTGAGATAAATAATAAAAATAAACGTTTTTAAGTTAAAATAACATTAAAAAATAATCCGGAACGTCGAAAAACCTTAAGGTAGTCATATGAATCAAATTGAAGATTTTTAGTGGTAAAACCGTAATTTTGGAGAAAACCCAAAAATTAGCCTGTGAACAATAACTGTCGCGGACTCCTGTGTTTAAAACACAGATTTCAGCCCTTTTCTTCCATTTTTTTTTTTCCCACATCTCTCAGCCTAAACCTCTTAGAACCATAGGAGAAGAAAAGGNTTTTTAGTGGTAAAACCGTAATTTTGGAGAAAACCCAAAAATTAGCCTGTGAACAATAACTGTCGCGGACTCCTGTGTTTAAAACACAGATTTTAGCCCTTTTCTTCCATTTTTTTTCCCACATCTCTCAGCCTAAACCTCTTAGAACCATAGGAGAAGAAAAGGGGAAAAAGAAAAGGGAAGAAGAAAGGTTCTAAAGCTTGGGTTTTGGTTTGAAACTTTGATTCAAGGTAGGGGTTTTCTTTCATTCTCTTACATTGAGGCTAGGGTTATACATATATGTTTTCTTTGACTCTACATCATATTAATATGCTATGAAAACATGGATTATTGATGTTTTGCAAATGTTAGCATGTTTTAAATAATGGGATGGTTGGGTAACCATCAAAGTTCTTTTCTCATTCAAAATCCTAGATTTCAAGAGAAGTGATTTTTTCTCTTGATTTCTCCTTTATTCTTGATTTCAAAACTTTAGTGTTTTTTATTGAACAACACAATGGTATTCATGATGATCTCTTATTAATTTTTCTTAAATTGTTCCATTGTGAAATAAATGTGAATTTGGATGTGAAAAATTGGGAATTTATGGAATTGAGTGTATTTGAGAAATTGTTGGTGATTGTATCTCATGGAGGTGTTTGGATGACCATGGGTGGCCATTGACTATGTATTGTAGAGTGGGTAGATGTGTGTGGTTCTTACTCCGTGTGGGTTTGAACTTTTCCTACTACTCGTAGTGGGGTTGGTACCTTCCGAGGACCAAACCACTATTAGCTCACGGGTGCCGTGTCAAAGGATTAGTATAATATGTCTGGGTCGGATTCGTTATTGCCAGTGCATTGGTATGGGACAATACATCGGTAGGTGCCCTTCCCGTAGTTGATATCCTCACGAGGAATTGTGTGTAGGGGCCAGAATATTGTCTATGTATTTATTCATGCGATTATCTTGCATCAGACTTGAGATACATTGTGATTAGTGTTTTTTGCGTTATCTTTTGGGATATGATTATCTTGAAAATTGTTGTGGGAATAATTACTCTTTAGAATGGTTATTTATGGTGGGATTGGCTTTACTCTTGCACTTAATTATTGTTAATTTATAAACTTGAGATATTTGGAAATGTCATGTTTTCTTTCAAAATTTACGTATGATATTTGTGAAATGAGACCGACCATTTTCTACGTTTTCCAAACCTTGTTAGATTTTGGGAGGATTTTCCTATAGTGCTTAGTGCTCACCCCCTACCAATAACGTTTTTTTTTCAGATTTCATACTAGAGGAAGATCCCGGCGTTGACGAGCCGAGAAATTGGGAGGTTCCACCAGAGGGGAACCTAGATCCCGAGGTGGACATCTAGAGCTATAGTTTATTTTTGTGCTAGAGTAGGGAATTTATTTACAATAATGTATAGTCTAGTATTTTATTTATTCCGCTGCTAAGTTTGAGTGTAATTCTTCTGGAATGTAATTGTCATTGCTTGGTCTATTCTTTTTGGATGATATGGTGGATATTACATGTGGTGAATGAAATTTTATTATTTGATGGGTAAATAGATCTGGTGTGGTCAATATTTATTCATATATGGACCCGGTGTGGTCCATGTAGTATAATTGCACAGGTTGTATTTTGGGTAGAGCTCCCCGTACAAAGAAGACTCTGCCCGAATTTTGTTAAATTAAGGACCCCCGATTTTTGGGGTGTTACAATTTAAGAGCTAAAATAGCTAATTTATCTCGAAAGCTGGAAGCTTTAGGGATGAAATAAATAAAACAAGTGTCTATTTTTTCAACTACTAATCAAATATGTGAAATTTGTGCATTATTAGGACATCATGCAGCAGAATGTTCAACTATACCTGCATTCATAGAAGTGTTATTTGAACCATCTAATGTTGTTCCAACTTATAATAAGCATTATTTGAATTTATATTCTGAAACTTACAACCCAAGATGGAGAAATCATCCAAATTTTAGTTAGAGAAATACACAACCTACAAATCAAACACAAGGTCCACCATAGACACAAAATCAACAACATTATCCACCATCTCAAACCCCACAAGGAAGAACTCTGGAAGATACTATGAATCAATTTATTCAAAGTCAAATGAGTTTTAACACTCAAACAACTCAATCTTTTAATGATTTTAAAACCCAAACTTCTCAGAGTATTGAAGATATCAAGAGTCATCTAGCTAACTTGACTCACTCTCTTAGTATACTAGAAAAGGAAAAATTTTCATCTCAGCCTAAACCTCGACAAAGTCAAAGTCAAGCTAATGTTCTATCCTCTGAACCTTCTCCAAGTGAAGTACAACCAATCACAACATTAAGAAGTGGTAAGGTAATTGATAAAACTATTAAACCTAAAATCACCACGAAAATGCGGAAGTCAATTCCTGTCAATGAACCACTTGAACTTGAACCTTCAATTAAAAAGCAACTAGAAATACAAAATGAAAAAGATCAACCATGTCCTATTTCTTTACCTTTTCCTCAAAGAGTCAAGAAATCTCCATCTGAAAAAGATTAATCTGAAATTTTCGAGCTATTGAGAAAAAGTCAAGATTAACATTCCTNGTCCTATTTCTTTACCTTTTCCTCAAAGAGTCAAGAAATCTCCATCTGAAAAAGATAAATCTGAAATTTTCGAGCTATTGAGAAAAAGTCAAGATTAACATTCTTTTATGAGATTCCATTAAACGAGCTCCAGCTTATGCTAAGTTTTAAGAAGATCTTTGCACAATAAAAAAAAAACAAATGTACCAAAGAAAGCATTCCTAACTGAACAAGTCAGTATTATAATACAACATAATACTTTTCTTAAGTACAAAGATCCAGGAAGTTCAACAGTCTCATGCATCATTGAAAATTTCCAAATTGAAGAAGCTCTACTAGATCGTGGAGCCAGCTGTAATTTAATGCCATATTTAGTTTATACACAATTAGGATAAAGTGAACTAAAATCCACCACTGTTACACTACAATTAGCAGACAGANAAGCTCTACTAGATCGTGGAGCCAGCTGTAATTTAATGCCATATTTAGTTTATACATAATTAGGATAAAGTGAACTAAAATCCACCACTGTTACACTACAATTAGCAGACAAATCAATAAAAACTCCACGAGAGATTGTGGAAGATGTTATCATCCAAGTTGATCAATTACATTAATATTTATATATTAATATAATGATATAATTGTTTAGTAATTCTAATATATGTAATGACTTAAGAATGAACCACATAGATTATAAAGGTAGAAATAACTATTGGAAGGCAAATTGATTGTGAAGTTTAAGTTGCGAAACTATTTAAGCTTGGAAGAGGTTGTTAGGTAAGTTCAAAACATTTCTAGGTCAAAATAAGATTTCCATTGAATCCAGAAGATCGAGAAACCTAGGGAGAAGTAATATGGGGTATATTAGAAGTGATGAAGTATTTTGGAGTTAAAGTACACTTTAGAAAGAATTTGGGTAAAAAAGATTTTGGACATTGTCTAGTATTTTGATCATAACCTGTTATGCCAAAGTCCATTTGATCTAAAATTTTGATAGTATATAGCAGACTTCTACGGCTACAAAAGTGTATTTCACAACAATTTTCCAATTCGACCTCTAAAAAGGTCAAAACGGCACTGGAAGTTGGACCAAAAATCTGTCATCCAAACCATACCAGTTCGCCCAACTCCAGAGGCTAAACAGTACCGGTACGCTATATTTAAAGCTTGCTGAACAGTAAAATAATCGGAATTTTTATGTTTTAAAACACCATTTTAAGCCACATTTGTCCCATTCTTTCATTCCACTCTTACCCCCACACCTCTTAGAACCCTAAGAGAAGATAAAGAGAGAAAGAAAAGGGAGGAAGAAGGTCGAGAAACCATGGGAGAAGTAATATAGGATATATTAGATGTGAGAAAGTATTTCGGAGTTAAAGCACACTTTAGAAAGAATTTGGGTAAAAAAAATTTTGGACGCNTAATATAGGATATATTAGATGTGAGAAAGTATTTCGGAGTTAAAGCACACTTTAGAGAGAATTTGGGTAAAAAAAAATTTGGACACTGTCTAGTGTTTTGATCATAACTTTTTATTCTGAATTCCATTTGATTTGAAATTTTGATAGTAGATAGTAGACTTTTAGGGCTAAAACTGCATTGGAAGGTGGATCAAAAATCTATCACTCAAACAATACCGGTACACCCAACTCTAGAGGCTAAACAGTACCGGTACGCTTTATTTAAAGCTTGCCGAACTGTAAAAAAAATTGGGATTTTTATGTTTTAAAACACCATTCTAAGCCCTATTTGTCCCATTCTTTCATTCCACTCTCACCCCACACCTCTTAGAACCCTAGGAGAAGATAAAGAGAGAAAGAAAATGGAGGAAAAAGGTACTCAAAGCTTGGGCTTTGGATGTGAAATTCTTGATTACAAGGTAGGGGTTTTCTTCCATTATTGTCAATTGATGCTAGGGCTAATATATATGTATGTTTTGACTCCTAATCTTATATATTTGCTATGTGTTATTTTTTTCTTGGTCTTCTTGCAATTATTATCATGTTTTAAACAAAGTTAGGGTTTAATACCCATGAAATCTCTTTTTCTTGATTTAAAACCCTAGTTTTCAAGAATGATGGATTTTACTTTTGATTCTTCCCNAAGTTAGGGTTTAATACCCATGAAATCTCTTTTTCTTGATTTAAAACCCTAGTTTTTAAGAATGATGGATTTTACTTTTGATTCTTCACTGGTTCTTGATTTCAAAACCTTAGTGCTTTGTGTTCAGTAATAAAATGATATGGATGATGATCTCTTGCATTTTCTTCAATGTTCTACTGAAATGATACATGTGAAATTTGGGGATTGTTGAAATTACTTGTGCTCTTGGAAATACCCATAGAATTGGGGGTTTTGGAAATTGTTTATATTGTATCTCTTGTATGGTTGTTTGGATAAACATAGGCTATGATTGACCGGGTATCATGGAGTGGGTAGACGTCTTCTTACTCCGTGCGGGTTTGGACATATCCTACCACTCGTAGTGGGGTTGGTGCCTTGCGAGGATCAAACCACTATTAGCTCACAGGTGCCGTGTCAGAGGATTAGTATACTAATGCCTAGGTTAGATTCGTCATTGCCATGGTGTTGGCACACACCCTTCCCAAAGGTTGGATATATCCTTGCGAGAATTTGTGTTTGTGGATATGTGGGACATGATGCTTTCGATGGTGACCATGCTAGATCTTACTTCATACCTGAGATACGAATACAGTGGTGGGTTATTTTTCATTATACCATAAATGGTTTCTACAAGAATCTTGGGAAGTATGAGATTCCGCAAGAACTTGGAAGAAACGGTTTATGGTGGAATGGATTATTAGTCGTATATTGGTTTCACTTATTCATTAAATTACTGTTGTTGCTTCAACTTGAGATCTATTTAAATGTCCCTATTTTATTTCAAAATTCATATATTTGTGAAAGGTGACCGATCGTTTTTATATACTTTTCTAAATCTTGTTCGAGTTTGGGAAGATTTTTCCTACAGAGTTTAGTGCTCACCCCCTACAAACAAACATTTTTCAGATTATATCCGAGAGGAGGAACTTGGAGACGATGAGCAGGTACCTTAGGAGACTTCGACAGAAGGGAACATGGATTCTGAGCTGGACGCCTAGAGCAACTTTACCTTTTTGTTCTAGACTCGATAATTCATTTTGAAATATTGGGAAGTCTAGCTTTCTTTGGTTATTCCGCTGCACTATAACAGTTAAATCTTTTAGATGTAAGTGCCATAGTGTGCATATTCTTTTGGGATAATGTTGTAAATTTTATTAATGATGAATGAAATCTTATTTATTTATGGATCATATTAGTTGCTCTCATGATCTAAATGGTTTCAAATTATAATGCCTTCCAAGGTGGTTTTTGAGGCGTTACAATTTTTCAGCGGATTTTATTGTAACAGATACGCAACCAATTTTTTATGAATCTGCATACATACCTATTATTCTAGGTCGACCATTCCTAGCTACATCAAATGCATTAATTAATTGTAGAAATGAAATCATGAAACTCTCATTTGGAAACATGACCTTGGAATTAAATGTTTTTAACAGTGCAAAACAACCTAGAGAAGAAGATGAAGTGGATGAAATAAATTGTGTTGAGTCATTAACACAAAGTTTTTTTGAGAAAGTTTTTCTGGAAAAAGAAATGTATACATTAAAATCTATATTTGATACTATATTTGATATCGAAAAACCAGAATGTGAAAGTCTGTTATCTAAAGCTGTAGAATCCAATCTCAAAATCTTTAAACCAAATTTTAAACCACTTCCAACTAATTTAAAATATGTTTCTCTAGAAAAAGATGATGTTCATCCTATAATCATATCATCGAATTTATCTGAAAGTGAAGAAAATGAATTAATAAGAATATTGAAAAATTATCAAAGTGTTCTTGGATGAACAATAGCTGATATAAAAGGTATAAGCTCACTTCTATGTACTCATTATATATATTTAGAAGAAATTGCTAAACCATCTCATCAAATACAAAGAAGAATAAATTCACACTTGAAAGAGGTAGTTCGCAATGAAGTACTTAAACTATTAGATGCAAATATCATATATCGTATATTTGATAGTAAATGGGTTAGTCCTACACTAGTTCCAAAAAATTCTGGTGTAACTATAATACAAAATAAAGAAAATGAATTAGTCTCAATGCGTACAGTCACAGGTTGGCGTGTATATATTGACTACCGTAAGCTAAATTTGCTCACCAAAAAAGATCACTTTCCATTGTCATTTCTTGATCAAGTGTTAGAAAGAATAGCTGGTCATGCATACTATTATTTTTTAGATGGGTATTCTGGTTATAATCAAATCGAAATTGCAATAGATGATCAAGAAAAAACTACATTTACATGTCCTTTTGGTACTTTTGCACATAAACGAATGCCTTTTGGACTATGTAACGCGTCAGCTACCTTTTTAGTATATGGGGATTCATTTCATATATGTTTGGAAAATCTTAAAAAGGTGTTCATTCGATGTGAAGAAAAAAATCTTGTCTTAAATTAGAAAAAATGTCATTTTATGGTTACATAAGGTATTGTTCTAGGTCATGTAGTATCCAAAAAAAGAATTAAAGTTGATAAATCAAAAATTGATCTAATAGCAAATCTGCCTTCACCAAAAATAGTAAAAGATATTTGCTCATTTTTAGGTCATGCAGGAGTTTACAAAAAATTCATAAAAAATTTTAGTTTAATATCTAAACCTATATGTAATCTTCTATGTCAAGATACATTATTCGAATGGAATAACGCATGTCAACTAGCATTTCATAAATTAAAAAACATGCTTATTTCTGCACCTATTATGCAACATCCTAACTGGTCTTTACCTTTTGAATTAATGTGTGATGCAAGTGATTATGCAATAGGAGTCATATTAGGGCAAAGAAAAGATAAAAAAACCATATGTTTTCTACTATGCAAGCAAAACTCTAAATGATGCACAAATGAATTATTCAACTACAGGAAAAGAACTACTTGTTGTTGTATTTGCATTAGATAAATTTTGTTCATATCTGGTTGGATCATCAATTGTTATGTTTACCAATCATGTCGCTTTAAAATACTTACTTACTAAAAAAAGATGCTAAACCACATCTCCGACATTGGATACTATTATTNCTGGTTGGATCATCAATTGTTATGTTTACCAATCATGTCGCTTTAAAATACTTACTTACTAAAAAAAGATGCTAAACCACATCTCTGACATTGGATACTATTATTTCAAGAATTTGATCTTATCATTAAAGATAAGAAAGGAGTAGAGAATGTGGTAGCAGATCACTTCTCAAGACTAAATTATAATATAAAGAAAGAATCAACTCCGATTAGAGAAATCTTTCCAGATGAACAACTGTTTGTAATAACAGAACTACCATAGTATGCAGATATAGCTAATTATTTAGCCACTAGTACTATTCCTTCTAATTTTTTCCTGGTCTGATAAAAATAAGTTTCTAAGTAAAGTATACAACTTTTTCTGGAAATATCCTTATATGTTTAAATATTATAAAGATCAAATAATAAGGTGTTGTGTACCCAATCATGAAAGAAGTCAGGTAATTCAGTTCTGTCACTTTGAAGCTTGTAGAGGGCATTTTGCTTCAAAGAAACTGTTGCTAAAATTCTGCAAAGTGAATTTTATTGGCCAACTCTTTTTAAATATATTCATATCTTTTGTTTAAATTATGACAGATGTCAAATAATGGAAAATATTTCAAAAAGAAATATGATGCCTTTAAAACCGATTTTAATTATTGAAATTTTTTATTGTTAGAGCATCGATTTTATGGGTCCATTTTCCCTATCTTTTGGAAATCTGTATATTTTAGTTGCAGTCGACTATGTCTCTAAATGGGTAGAGGCAATTTCATGTCAAAATAATGATCACAGAAAGTGACCAAGTTTTTGAAAGAAAATATTTTGTCCAGATTTGAAATTCCTCAGACTATTATAAGTGACGGTGGATTACATTTTTGTAATAAATTTTTTGAAATTCTTATTAAAAAATACTCGATTTCACTTAACATATCCACTCCATATCATCCACAGAGAAGTGAACAAGCTGAATTAGCTAATAGGGAGATAAAATATATCTTAGAAAAAATAGTAAATTCAGATCGAAAAGATTAGTCCTTAAGATTGACTGATGCGCTTTGGATTTACCGTATTGCATATAAAACTATTTTAGGGATGTCTCCTTATCGGTTAGTATATGGGAAACCATGTCATTTGCCTGTAGAATTAGAACATAGAGCATATTGGGCAATCAAAATGATGAATTTTGATATGGACAAAGCTGAAATAGCTCGCAAAATTCAAATAAATGAAGTAGATGAATTAAGAAATGAAGCTTATGAAAATGCAAAGATTGCAAAATGAAGAATAAAAATTTTTCATGATAAAAATATCATGCAAAAATCTTTTGAACAATCTCAAAAAGTGCTATTATATAATGCAAAACTTTGTTTATTTCTTGGAAAATTAAGATTAACATGGACAAGTCCTTATATTGTCAAACAAGTTTTTCACAATGGAGCAATTGAAATTGAAAATCCATTAACTGGAAATGTCTTTAATGTAAATGGTCAAAGAGTTAAACCATATTATGATGGATTTACTCGAGATATAACTTTTGTACAACTTTTTGATCCTATTTATATACTCTGAAAAATAAATAGGTACTTAATTCCCAATAATATTAGTAATTAGTTGTAATTTATTTGACAAAATAAATCTCCCGAGTATTAGCCAAATAGCTCAATCAGTGGAATGACAACAAATTATCGGGTTTTATTATCAATGTTTACCATCACTGTTTTTACATTACAAATAATGTTTAAATTAAGTTGGGGAGGTATGAGTGTGAATTTATTATTTGTATTTAGAATGGTAATTATGTTTTAAATTTGTTTGTCTTTTTGACTAGAAGACGTTAAAGAACCAGATAGGGAGTCGGTTTTCAATTTTTGTTTCAAAAAACAAATAATAGTAAATTTAAAAATAATATATATATATATATATGTTATGTACAATGGATGAAAAAATATTTTGGTTAAGTTTAATTCTATTACGTCATCTTCCAAAAGATATTCATGCATTTATCATGCAAAAAGCCAGAAGAGTAAGAAATATAGAAAATTTTGAAAGTCAACCAAAACCCCTGTGTGAAAAAAGTACATTTCTTAAACACCGACAAGTAAATCGTCTCGGTGGTTGTGTAAGATATGGTCATTTAGAACATTTAAGACAATATAATCAGTGAGTGAAAGAATTTCAGGTCGAGCGTTAGATCATCTCCAGTGGATTAGATATGGGCAGAGTAAGGAATACACTGCGACATCATCCTATTTTGCTCTAATATTAACAAGATACGTAAGAAATGAAGTTAACCATGTCATTGGTAATATTGATACAGACAGTTCTGACTTTGAATCAGTGTGATCAAAATAATATATGGAAGAGTTGTACATACTTAAAAAAAAACTATAAATTAAATTGGAAAATCAGTAAATAATAAATAACGAATAAAAAATAAAAAAACCAATTTTTGTGACAAGAAAAAAAAAGAGTGCTTAGCAAATTTTTGTAGAATATATTTGATTTTGTAAACTGCAGGAAATATAAAGAAAAAAGGGCAAAGTTGCAAGAAATCAAAACAAGAGACTGTAGTTGAAAACCAAGCAAAAACCGAAACATGGCATCATCCAAATAGTGGGAGTGTCGTCCGAACAGTAGTACCCAATATATAAATGCATCCCTCATGCAACCGATCAGATGCTCTCCCTCGCAAACTAGAAAATTTCAAATAGCCGAAACCACCAAAGAAATCTCTCTCAAATTTGTAATATTTCACCGTTATTCTTCAAATTTGTTCCGGTTATTCACTTACCCATCACATTTTGAAGGTAACTACCTATTGGAATCAGTTGAAACAAAACATTTGAGGAGAAATCAAGAAAAAATGGATTTGAGACAACAAACAAGAGAATCTTCAAGTCGGGCACAGAGAGATCAACCCGAGCAACCTCAAGCACCTCCACAACAACTTGGAGCTGGGAATATCTTCAATGAGGTGATGTTTGAAAATTTTGAGCAGCAGGCTTGGTATGATGCTAACTTTCTAATTAAAACTTATGAAAGACCAGTTATTTATGAGGATTTTGAGAACATAGAAATCAGACAAATTCTTAATGCAAGAGGATGGTTACGTTGTGTTAGATTAGTTGTTCCTGCTTAGTTCATGAATTTTATAGTAATGCTCAGGTAATTGGAGAAAGGCAATTTTGTGCATTCGTACAGGGTATAGTTTTTCAAGTTATACCGACTGCTATAGCTGACTTCTTTCAACCCATGCCTAGACCAGAGAACCCGCAATACCCCCACACTGGATTAATTGATTTGAGTGTTATAGGGAGAGAAGTAATGGGTAACCCAGAATTTACTTGGGGTAGACCAAACAAATACATATAGCAAGGAGACCTTACTGACAAATACCATATTCTGAATTTGATAATAGTGAACAGTTTGTTATCCCGAGCCCAGAAAAATCAAATATATACTGAGCAAGCTTATTTCTTATATGCATTTGGGATGGGACACACAATTGACTTGCCGAACTTGATCATGGACCAAATGTTACTTACAGTAGATAGAAAGAAACATTCACTCCCCTATGCTATGTTAGTTTCTCAGCTATGCAGGAACGAGGGCCTGATCAATGATCATATATGGAAGACAGTGGACTATTTTGGACCATTAGACAAAACTTGATTGAAAAAAAGTCATGGAGAACAACCTGAAGAACAACCAGAGGTACCCCCTCTACCACAAGAGGAGTCATTTCAAGGCGCTAAAGAATTTATTCCACCAGAACAAATAGCAGCCACAAGAGGACCNGTCATGGAGAACAACCTGAAGAACAACCAGAGGTACCCCCTCTACCACAAGAGGAGCCATTTCAAGGCGCTAAAGAATTTATTCCACCAGAACAAATAGCAGCCACAAGAGGATCAACCATACATATCGATGGTTGACAGAACTGACAAAGAAATTCTGCTAGGATTGGAAACCATAGTCAACGTATGGAGGATTATGAACAAAACCAAGCTAAAACTTGAGGCTTCTGAGAGAACGTTTTGGAGGAGGCCCATCTACTTCTTAAAAGACTCAATATTCTACATAAAACTTTGCTATCTTTCACTTAGCTTTTTAAATTGTGCACTTTTACTTATACACTTGAACTTTAATTTATGTTTTGCACTTGTTTGCTTTAGACTGATTAGTCTTGAACTTATGTGTGTTTTAAACTTGTTTGTTCTAAACTATTGTGTGTTTAAGTTTGTTAATGTTAAGCTTAATGTTGATATTAAGTTTGTGAATGTTAATTTTGAAACTTATGCTATTAAATTAGGAGGAGTAGTTCATATGATTCACAATTGAGTTAAATTGTNTTCACTTAGCTTTTTAAATTGTGCACTTTTACTTATACACTTGAACTTTAATTTATGTTTTGCACTTGTTTGCTTTAGACTGATTAGTCTTGAACTTATGTGTGTTTTAAACTTGTTTGTTCTGAACTATTGTGTGTTTAAGTTTGTTAATGTTAAGCTTAATGTTGCTATTAAGTTTGTGAATGTTAATTTTGAAACTTATGCTATTAAATTAGGAGGAGTAGTTCATATGATTCACAATTGAGTTAAATTTTTATTCTCATGTCATGCAAGAATAGTCTTAATTTGATCACGCGGGATTTTTATATCTTAGTTGTGCATTATCTTAATATTTTTGTTTAAACTTATTCGTAGAAGCACAAATAGATATCTTTATTATTGAAAACCTTGTGAAATATTACACTCTTTACATA
Organism: Ilex paraguariensis; assembly: GCA_963454935.2. Taxonomy (NCBI): domain Eukaryota; kingdom Viridiplantae; phylum Streptophyta; class Magnoliopsida; order Aquifoliales; family Aquifoliaceae; genus Ilex; species Ilex paraguariensis. The sequence continues at coordinate 123,025 of CAUOFW020002802.1, forward strand.
TATAGTGAAGATGTAAAACCTAGTGCAGATTTTGAACCAATCATTCTTGGAGAGATATTGTACATCTACTCAAATAAGAATTTTTGATTCAGCGGTAAATTTTTCTTGAATAATCTCATTAGCTTTGTTTTGATTAGCACTTATTAAATTATATTGTTAGCATTGCCCTTAAATTTTTTACTTATAAATTATACAAATGTATGATTTCTGGAAAATGATTTTTGGCCATGTTTGACTAATTTTGAGCCTTGACCATTTCTTTTACAAAATTATATCCTTAGTCAGCTGTGATTGAGCCTAACAAGAATCTGAATTTGTTTTCTTTAAACTCGAAAAATACCCAAGCTATATAAAAATATATTAAACCTACTCTGGCTATCTAATTTTCTTGCACCCTCTTTTAAAACAGCAAAATACGGAAGAGCAAAAAAAAGAAGAAAAAAATAGAAAATGACAAGAAAAGGCAAAAAGGTGATCACAGTACAAAAGAAATTTCAAAATAAAGAAAAAATCCAAGAAAGTGAAAAATGAGAAAAATAAAAAGGATGAACATGCAAAGTCATACGAGAACTAGAAAGAGGTGTGCCATAATTGTAACACCCCGCATTTTCTTTTATATATGTATATAGATATATAGTAAATAATTGTTGTAAAAATGGGGATATGTGTAGTGATGTGTGTTTGAATTTGGTAGAATGAAAAAGGGATGAACAGTGCACTGGCTGTAACATCAAGCTCGATTTCGACCTTGATGCAGTCCATATCTCTCAAAACTTAAAACATGAAATTTGTAGAGCTCTCTCTTAGGATTCCATATCACCTTGAATCATCTCAATCGGAACTAGGAGGAAGGAGTTATGTCCATATTACGAAGTAGTGTCTACACTGTCCAAAAATCTATCCGTCAGACTACCTTTCGCTAATTTCAACATAACTCTTTATTGGAAAGTCCGAATTGTGCACCGTTATTTTTGTTAGAACCCTAACTCGTATATCTTTCCAACCATATAGGTTACACCTCCTAGAAATACCTGAGTCAAATCAGTTTATTCTATGAAGTTGACCAAAAATCTGCACTATGGTGCTCCTTGGATAGTAAAGGGTTGTGCTTTCTTATTAGACCTT